>JALGBA010000893.1:335000-823262 GCA_023970755.1 Azemiops feae
TATGTTTTTCTTAAGACGGCATCCTGGAGTCCTTTCAAATAGTTGGTTGTTCTCTGTCTTTCATTTCTGGTGCTTTCTTCACTCACCCAAACTGCAGTACAGGAGCAGTTAAAACACACACAAAAAAAGGTCAAAGAGAGTGTACAGACTGATACCAGCATAATGTCTTATACCTCAGTTTACATTATTGGCTGGCGATGACAGAAGTAACAAACTCCAACATATTCGGAAAGGATGATATAAAATGTGAATCATATATGTCAGAGCTCTTATTCAAAAAAATTTTTTTAATCCTGAGACTGCATGCACTTCCCTCAAAGCCCTGTCATGTCTCAGAGCTTGTTCAAAAAACTAAATAAAGGCTTCCTCAATTAGACTGCATCTGCTCGTGGCAGCTTCACTATACTCACACAGATTTCTTGGCAGCCATTCAGAAGTGGTCTCTCTTTTTTCCAGGATGCTGCTGTGGCTCAACAGTCAAGGGATTTCCTGGTGGTGTCTTATCCAAGCGCTTACCAGGTCTGACCGTCCTCTTCCTCCTCCCCCTCCCTCCTCTTTCTCCTCCTTGCTTTTTACAATCAGCCAAGATTTGGCATCTGCTGTGATAATATTTTTTTAAATGGCAAAAGGAGAAAATCATTAAATGTGTAAGAGAATTTGTGTTTTGGAGAGCTATGTCTGTAATACAAACATGTACAGAAATGATTGGTCATAGCATAATCTTGGAGCAACCAGGAAAACAAGCTAGTACCTTTGATCTCAACCTACCCCAAGATCAACTTTATCAGAAGCTCTACTTTAGGGTCTGGTTGCAGGATGCTAGGGAAGTCCACAATAAGGTTCAAAGCTCAGCTTTTTAGCAGAACAGAATTGCTCAAAAGCAGTAGGTTTGCAAAATATTGCCTGTGGTTAGTCATGGCTGATTAGGATCAGAAGTGATATCTCTGAACTAGAGGTGACCTATATGGTTGGGATGAGTTTTTAAAAAAGGATCTTGGGTGGTAGAGCCTCAACAATCAAAACAAAACTCTGTTGGGTTAGAACTGTTTGGAGAGATTGTCAATTAAAGAGTATAGAAAAATACAGCTTCATACATTGTATTACATATAGAAAATCCAGAAACATTGTAACATTCCATCTAACATGCAGGGAAGGGGTTTGGAGGTATTTTTCTATGTCTTCCAAAACTGAAAGCTTGTTTGTATCTTTGCTGATATCTTTGTTTTGCTGTAAATAGCCCAGAAAATTTGTGGTGGATTGAATGGATTCAAATTATTTATTTTATAATTTATTACTATCTGTTTTGGGTAATCTTGTAAGCTGTTTTTGAATCGCTTTCCTTTCTCCTGGAGATGATAGATAGATAGATAGATAGATAGATAGATAGATAGATAGATAGATAGATAGATAGATAGATAGATAGATAGATAGATAGATAGATAGATAGATAGATAGATAGATAGACAAGACAGACAGACAGACAGACAGACAGACAGGCAGGCAGGCAGGCAGGCAGGCAGGCAGGCACAGACAGACAGACAGACAGACAGACTTTACTTCAAGCTCATTTGCCATTAAACCCACACAAGATAATGTCATAATAAAGTGTTAGGCTCTAAAGTGTCAGAAGATTCTCTGATACTGATATTAGGCAAGATGGCCAGATTTGTCTAACATACGTTTGCTTGATCTGTGCCAAGTTTATAGCTGCTGCTTTATCTTGTATACTTTACATCAATCCCTGCTATAACCTTAGTGTCTCATCCGGGCAGGGATCCATTCAACATATGTATGAAAATCAATTCTTAAACAAACTCTTGCTGTAACTGCAAGTTCATAGGAACTTGAAGATGTTTTCCAATAAAACTGTTAACAAATAGCAAACATAAGCCTTTTCTAACTAAATCTTGTACTGTAACAAACATTTTCCTGATGTTAACTTTGATGAATTATGAACTTGTGAACCCCTCAAAAAAACCACTGGAACAGATTTCATCTGCAATCCTTTGGTTTGTGCTTTAATGACTTTGTTTATTTCACTTATCTTTAGTGATTCACAACGTAGAATAAACATGCATTTGGGCATTGGGATAAATATATGCAAGAAGGTAACTTTTAAGGAAAGAAAGCAACAACTGTCAGTTAAAAAAAAAAGCCAAATGTAGAAAACCTAGGAGAAAGCTTCAAAGGAATTTAGATCTTAAGCATTTTGAAGAGCATTTTATGGCTGTGCCTGGCTAGCTTTTATCTCCATCTGCCTCTCATGGGGTGGAACCATTGATTAATGATACCTATTAAAGTAAGCAGAGGTGATTTTGGGTCATTTTGAGGTTTCGAGATGCCCCAGGCAAAAGGAGCCATATAACCTCCTCTCTTCTCACCCCAATTTCCCACCTCCTTTGTCACTTTTCCTCCAACTATTTTGCTAACATCTGCAGCAGCACAACACTGACACAGAACACATGTTTTCTTGAAAAATAGTACCTCCAAAGGACATGGAAACAACTCCCAGCTAAGGGCTTTGAATTGCAACCAAAAATTTCAAATACAATCATACATTCCTTTCATGGAGTGAATTGTACAATATAAAGTGTCTGTGCCTGATAAAAACAAATGAAAAGAAAAGCATGTTTTAAAATAAGCGCTGTCACATGAATTTATCATCCAACAGCACTTACAGTAGAGTTGCAAATAGTAAGTTATAGTTTATTGGGTTTTCAAGATGGAGATGAATGGTAAGACAGTTGCATTTTTATGACCAAAAGAACAATAATAATAGTACATCATCCAAAAAAGATAGAAAATGCTAAAAGGTGTTAGTCTTTATAGTATTACTTTATAATATGCAATTGGATAACATCAAGTGTTGACAAGTATTGAAGAATACATTCAAAGAGTGAGCAAATTGCTAAAGAAAAAATTGAACAGGTGAAACTCCATCAAAGCCATCACTATCTGAGCCAGGCCTGTGATATGATACACTGGTGGAATTATTAACTGAACACAGGCCAAACTGGACAGTTTGGATTGGGGAAAAAAAGAAAAATGAAGGCTATTCATTCATTATATCCCCATCGTGATATTTATAGATTATACCTGCCCCATAGAAATTGAAGCAAAGGTTTACTTCGAGTCAAACAAAATGTCAAAGAAGAAAAGCATACAGTGGCTGAATATGTAAAAGACAGCCAAGAAACAAGCATTGATGCAAGCTGAAAATTGGAACTTACTGAATGTACAGGAAACAAAAAGTAACTATCAAAATAAGGTAATAAAAACACAAACAGAATGCTGCAAAGAAAAGCAGTATATGATCAAATTTAGTGGCTTTGCCTAATTTCCTTTTTTTCTCAAATGGTTTGAAATTCTTACATAGCTGGTACAGATCCCAAGGCATTTAATTGTTTTGTCTTTTGATAAGATAACCTTTATTGTCATTTTTTTTACTGTGGGCACAACGACACACATCAAAAATGAAATTTAGTTGCCCGCTCTCAAAGTGAAACACATACATGACACACACCTAAACATACTATATGAACTAAAGAAATATTATCTCAACTATTGAGGTATATGGTTCACTCTGTTATACATTTCCTTCTGTCTTAGGTACAAAGCCAGGTGGATGACTTTGGACCAGTCCCTCCCTATTGATTTATTTATTAAATTTTAGTCCTCTTAGCTTAACTGCCAGCCACCTCTCAAAAATTGCAGGGATTAATTTTTAGGTTGGTGCCAGGAGTCTACACTAATGCAAAGGCACACATTTCCTCCCCCCCACCCCCAATATAATAAAATACAACTCTTGCTAAATTTTGCTAATGTCATGGTCATTGGTCAAAAGTCATTGGTGAAGGTTTCACAATAAAAAATAAATTAGAATCCAGTTCACAGCTGGCTACAACATGGTAAGGAATTAAACAGCTCATAATTTTGCCTCTTTTTAATTACCCCAAATTCCTTAGCAGAAGTGTCTGTCTTGCATACAATCTAACTTTAAAAAAAAGGTGAATATTGTGGCATGTGTGGTTACAGTATATGAAAACAAAAGCTTGTTGTGTTGTTTATTCAATAATGACAAGTTTTCATCTTTAAATCTTTAGCATTTTTAGATGCTAACTAAATTTAGAATATATGTACTGTTGGAAGAAAAGTCTTCATCCTCAGTCAGGGCATATGAATTGCAAATTGCCTGAGGGGGCCTCGTTCCCTCCCCCTTGGAATTTTCAGGAAGTTGTGCATGCAAAGCTTTGGTGCAATAGAGCAAAAATCAGCCTGGGGAACTTTACTGAAGGTAGGTGGAAGAGACTCGTGTGATTATGAATGGTGTGTGTGTGTGTGTGTGCAGCAATTTCTACAAAACAGGCAATACAAACATTCTGGATAAATTTTTCCCTCCCACCAGATAGAAGTCCAAGGTGTTCAGTACTTGCTGTGCCAACTATTCCCAAATGCCATCACTCCATGAATCCATTCAACTGGCTTGTTACAATACAAATGGGGCAAGAAAAAATAGTCTCCTAATTTTTTCTGAGGTTTCACATGGGACCAGTGGCTCCAGGACTCCTTCCTTCCTCTACAGTTTTTCACAGGCATCTGGTAGAATGGTAGGACTTGGGAAGATGTTCCACTCAGGTTGCATGGTGGCTTTTTTAGTGGATGACTGAATTCAAAACTCAATTCCATGGCTCAAATGGATGGAGGCAACATCTGGGTCAGTGTGCTCTGCTTCCAAAGGTTGGGAGGGGTCATCTATGCAGGGCCGAAAGACATGAGAGCAAGATCTCCCCCCTTTCTGGGTGGACTCTCCCAGGAGAGGCAGACAAAGGGCATGGTGAACAGAGGATAAGAAAAAGAGAAGTACATGGGGGGGGGGAAGCTTGCAGACAGAGTTTGAAAAGGCATTAATACTGCAGTTGTTAAAGAAACAGATAGGCAGACAAAATGAAATCACAGATGAAGACAAAAGAAAGCTGGACTTTGGTAAGAGAACAACAAAATGAAATGCTTCACTTCTGAACTTGAACATTTGCAACATGTTAAAGGACTTGCAACTTGAAAAAAAAATGCTGGGCAGCTTGAGAATGCTGAAAGCTCCAAATAATTTTAAAAGCCTAATATTTTAAGGTGTACAACTTGCCAGAGGCAGGAGGATCTACCTTTAACATTTATTCTAAAATAGACCACATTGTTTTAGAGATTGAAAAATGCTTATGTGTTCCAGGATTAGCTTCATAGTAGTTTAGTGATAGGATAAGAAAAGTAACTTAAGAAAATTATTTCCCCACACAAGCAAACTTGAGCTTCAGGAGGCTCTTGTAGCTAGACACACATTTTTCAGGAAAAGGATAGATAGATAAAACACATACAGTAAATGGAAGTGGAACTTTTCCAGCAGATGAACTCAAAACAATCCCTCCTGGTAACTTTTGGCTGTTCTTAAAGAGTACAGGGAGAGAAAGGGGAAAAAAACAAACAAACAAATAAACACATTTTCTTCACTCTGCTTGTTGGCCAGACAAACAGAGTGAGGGTATTTCCTTTTTTGGTGGCTTATTTTAAGCAGAATTTCTAGCAGAATTTTAAAATTCTTTTATCTTTGGGTTAGAAACAATAAAGTCACATTTACCTCACACACAAAGACTTTGACAGACATATATACACAAAGACAAGAGAACAGAAAAGGAAACAGAACTTTTAATTCTACACATCTTAGTCATTCCCACCACAAATCTCAGATAACTCAAATTAGGGAAGGCACAAATCTTAAACATACCATGTGGTTGCATAGAGAGAGAGAGAGAGAAAGAAAGAGAGAGAGAATCACTATTTCTTATTTTCCCTTTAAGTACCTTTATTTAGCCAAATTGGTTTCCCAGCAAAGCCCTGAGCAAAACCCATTTTTTTTTTTACATATTTCTCTTGCTCTTCGTTTTGAGCAAATCTCCTAGGGGAGTCCTAATTGTCACCTTTGAACTGCCGCTTCCCATGTTCCCTCTCATATGTGAGGCTCACTTTGGCTCAGTCAGGTACAAAAGGAAAAAAACCGGCGGTTTTTCGGACGAAAAAGCGTCCGGGGAGGACTTCGGTTCCCTGATGAAGTACCCTTACCTCCTTCCCTGGGAACTATCTGTCACGGTTTTCAGACTCCTCGCGAGTCCAGGAGGACCTGCCGCCTTTTTGAAAAGCAGTGAGTACTGACACCTCCTTTCTGCCACCGGTTTTCAGACCCCTTGTGGATCTGGAAGGACCTGCTGCCCCCTACGCAGTGAGTACTGGCACCTCCTGAACTAGGCTTTGCTTCCAGGGCCTTACCAGCTAGTTGCCCAAATCCAATTCTCTCATTCACTCATTCCATTCCATTTTCACACAGCCTCTCCCTTTTCCCTAACAAAAGGTCCTGCGCTCTGGCCAAACCCCCATGCTTTCCAGGGTCTGCCACTTGAACAGATCCTTTCTGCGGCTAGGAAAGACCAGAGAGAGCAAAATCCAACTGTGATTGGGGGAAAAAGGGTCTTCTCACTCACACACACAGACATACACACATTTCCTTTGTTCCCCTGGGCTTTAAAGTTAAAATTTAGAGGTACTCACCTTCACCTTCTTTCCAAAGCAGCCCTTGAGCTCAAACCCAAAAACTCCCTTTACTACCCTGGCTCCACATGGGCAGGGCCTGGGAAACCCATCCATAGACACAAGGGGTCTGCTGCCAGCAAGATGGGGCTTACCAGTCTAAATCCATTGGAGAGGTTAGCTTGGAGTCCCATTCTGGCATGCAAAATTGTTGGAAGAAAAGTCTTCATCCTGGTTCATCCAAGCTGGGAATAAACATGGCAACTGCTTTGGGAAGAAGGTTGTAGTTTATTGGAGAGGAGAGCCAGACAGAAAGATGGCTCTGGCAGAAAAGAGAGAGAAATCAAGGCTGAGCACATGTGGAGTAGGTTTTTATACCCTCTGAAAGCCTTTTGTTTGGAAGTTTCCTGTTCCTGTGGCATGAACTTTGAACTGAGTCTAGGTGTGCCTCTCTGGTATTCTTGATGGTTATGAGTTAATCCTATTATGTCCTGTCACAGGTGGGGTATGCAGATTTTAGGTCTTTGTCTTCTTGAGTTTCTGGCTCCAACTTTCCTGATGGTTTTACATCTGCATTTGTATAGGGCTGGCTCCTGCTTGGGGCAGAGAGACTTGGGGCCAGGGTTGGTTTCTGCTTTTAAAAATCCTTTTGAGGAAATACATTTTTCTGCCCTTTTAATATTTCCTTCTCTGAGGGGCTGACTTCCCACAGTACAATAGAATAAATAAAAGGTTGCAGTAAATGAAAAAGGAGGAGAAGAACACTTAATAAAAGGGGAAAGAACTCATAGTAAAACCTGGATTCCAAGTCCTGCATCTCAAGACAAGTGATAATGTAAACCAAAACAACTTTGATCTCTCTGTACAATCGAGAGGAGAGGACAGAACAGTCTTGCATACAACAGGAACATGTAGACACTAGACATCCTTGCTCATGATGACAATAATTTGTATCCATAATAAAAATCATGAGTTAGCAACCACAGGAATCCTTTCAAATAGCTAGATCTCCCCCCCCCCGCTCTCTCCCTCCCTCCCTACCCCCCTCTCTTCCTCTCTCTCTCTCCCTCTCTCCTCTTTTTATTGCTGGTTTTAGAAATTTTTCAAATGTTTCAACCATTTTCACCTCTTGGATCTCTGTGGATTCTGAAAATTGCATTTCCACACTTTGAACCAGTATAAAAGAGAGAGATTCTTGATAAGGCTACTTTGCCTGCTCCCAACCTTTAAACAGTTGCCCCTGCATTTTCTACTCAGCGTATTTCCTTCTTTGAAGAGAGCAGGGTTTGTCTGTGTGAATGTAGCACAGGATGGAGAGCAAAGATTATGGCCAACACAGGGGAGAACAGAAAGATTGCAATATCTTCAACAGACTCAAAAGAACCATCAGCTGCCCAGGGTAAAGAGCTGATAAGTCTTGTTGAGGATGGATTTTGCATAATTATTCCCTTTCTGGTCTACGTAGATAATTTTTGACATACGTACACTTCTGAACTCTGCCTGCTGGCATTGTTGGGAGTCTTGATAATCAAAATAGAAATTAATTCAAAATTAAAATAATCCAGCCAGAAGTCACTCAAGAAGTAATTAATTGAAAGGCCCAGAGGGGAGTCTATGAGTAAAGTTGCAAATATTGTCCTTACAATTGCAGATTAAAAAAAAAAATTCCATTGCCATCTAACACAAGGGAAGTTGGAGATAAAATTACGTGGCTTGTAGCTTATTCCTTTATTGTTTGAACATGTAGCCTACGCACACACGGTCCTTCCCCAACCAATGGCAGTGCTGTCTGTAGTTGATGGAGAAGCCACCAGATTGGCAGAGATTGAGTTACACAAACACACTGAGAAAGCAACATTTCCAGACCAGGAGAAAAAACAAACAGAGCATTTTGTATCTCAAGTCAGCTTATCAGAAAGTCCTGCTGTGATAGTTTGGCTGGACTAATCATTTTAGCAGAAAGCCCTGGCTCACATTTCCCTTTAAGTGTAATTTTGGGAATGGGGTTGTGGGAAGTCAGCCCCTCAGAAGGAAATATTAAAAGGGCAGAAAAATATATTTCCTCAAAAGGATTTTTTAAAAGCAGAAGCCAACCCTGCCTGCAAGTCTCTCTGCCCCAAAGCAGGAGCCAGCCCTATACAAATGCAGATGTAACCATCAGAAAGCTGGAGCCAGCTAGGAAATCAAGAAGACAAAAGACCTAAAAATCTGCATACCCCACCTGAGATGGGACATAATAGGACTAACCCATTACCATCAAGAATACCAGAGAGGCACACCTAAACTCAGGAGGTCAGAATACCTGACACAGGAAATAGCCTCAAAGTTCATGCCACAGGAACAGGAAACTTCCAAACAAAGGGCTTTCAGAGGGTATAAAAACCTACTCCACATGTGCTCAGTCTTTTCTTCCTTGATTTCTCCTCCTTCCTGCAAGAACCATCTTTCTGGCTCTTCAATAAACTGTAACCTTCTTCCCAAAGCAGTCGCCATGTTGTTTTATTTATCCCCGGCTTGGATGAACCAGGATGAAGACTTTTCTTTCCACAGGGTGATGGATGAATTCAAGTACTGCGTCTTATAAACAATGTTTGATGATTTAGCATTTTGTGTTGTTCAGATCGCTGTAGCTTGCTCATAAGACAGCCTGGCATTTGGTCCTGCCAATTTATTTCTGTTCTTAAACCTCTGCTGTGTTCTACTGACGATAACAGTCAAGGGGACAAGCAAGCCTCGACAGAGACAGAGAAAGAGGCAAGGACCACAGAAAAGGTAGTGGGGGGTCCTGAGCTTTCGGGAACTAAAGAATTACAACTTTATTTTCATTGTCATTATCATTCCATAATTTTTACTACGGTGGGATTGCTCTGCAGACAGTCCTCAACTTAACAACAGTTCATTTAGTGACCGTTTAAAGTTACAACAGCATTGAAAAATGCTGTTTTTCACAATTACACCTTTGCAGCATCCCCATGGTTATGTGATCAAAATTGGGATGCTTGGCAACTGACTCCTATTTGTGACGGTTGCAGTGTCCCGGGGTCATGTGATCACCTTTTGTTGCTCACCTTCTGACAAGCAAAGTCAATGGGGAAGCCAGATCCGCTTAATAAGTGTGTCACTAACTTAACAACTGCAGTGTTTCACTTAACAACTGTGGCAAGAAAGATGGTAAAATGGAGCAAAACTCACTTAACAGATGTCTCGCTTAGCAATGGAAAATTTGGGCTCAGTTGTGGTCGTTAAGTCAAGGACTACCTATAATGAGATACATAGCAATAAGAATATCTTGTACTGAGCAGTGATTTAAGCCCCATCTTATGAATGTCCCAATGTTTCTTTTTCCTCTTTTGACTCCAGTCATTAAATTTCTGGTTTTCAGGAACTTCAGTCCAGTTGCTCTTGTTTATATCATGGTATTGTCAAGTAATAATAATAATAATAATAATAATAAAGTTGGAAGGGACCTTGGAGGTCATCGAGTCCAACCCCCTGCTCAGGCAGGAAACCCTATACCATTTCGGACAAATGGCTGTCCAGTCTCTTCTTAAAAACTTCCAGTGTTGGAGCATTCACCGCTTCTGGAGGCAGGTTGTTCCACTGGTTAATTGTTCTAACTGTCAGGAAGTTTTCTCCTCAGTTCCAGGTTGCTTCTCTCCTTGACTAGTTTCCATCCATTACTTCTTGTCCTGCCCTCAGGCGCCTTGGAGAATAGCTTGACTCCCTCTTCTTTGTGGCAACCCCTGAGATATTGGAATACTGCTATCATGTCACCCCTAGTCCTTCTTTTCATTAAACTAGACATACCCAATTCCAGCAAACGTTCCTGATATGCTTTAGCCTCCAGTCCCCTAATCATCTTTGTTGCCCTTCTTTGTACTCTCTTTCTAGAGTCTCAACATCTTTTTTACATCGTGGTGACCAAAACTGGATGCAGTATTCCAAGTGTGGCCTTACCAAGGCATTGTAAAGTGGTATTAATACTTCACATGATCTTGATTCTATCCCTCTATTAATGCAGCCCAGCACTGTGTTGGCTTTTTGGCAGCTGCAGCACACTGCTGGCTCATATTTAAGTGATTGTCCACTAGGACTCCGAGATCCCTCTCACAGTTACTACTATTGAGCAAGGTACCCCCTATACTATACCTGTACATTTGGTTTTTCTTGCCTAAATGTAGAACCTTACTTTTTTCACCATTGAATTTCATTTTGTTAGATAGCGCCCAGTGTTCAAGTCTGTCCAGGTCCTCCTGTATCTTAAGTGATGACCTTTGCTCTCTGTCCCTCTGTTGTCGCATCTAGAAACCGTTGAGAGAAAGTAGGTAGATTATAAACATCGGAAATGTCCTTTTTCCCCTTCTTATCCTGCTATGCAGAATCCATGTTGCTTGTTGATTTTTCCCCCCCCCTGAAAGTCACATTTCTCCACATTAGGGCAAAGTACAGAGATTTATGGACACGACTGGATATTTAAATGGATTTCTTCTAAGACTTCTTCCACATCTAAAACACACACTCCTAATGTCCTATGGTCACTGAATATTGTCACTGGGATTATTGAAATCGAGCTTCAGTATTTTCCATGAGCTGCAATCAGGCTTTGGTTAAAATAGCTCTGCTCTCCAAGTGAGAAAGATTTCAGCTTGCCTGGTTTTTTGTTTTTTTTAAAGCTACCTCTTGCTGTCTACCCCAGGGGGGTGTCGGTAAGCATTTGCTGTTTGCTTCAGTCATCAGACTTTTCTCATTAAAGAAAGTTTCCCTTTCTTGCTCCCCCTCCCTTCCTCCCCCTCCTGTTTCCTTCTTTCTTTATGCCATTCTTCACTCTCATCCCCGGGGGTGTGGAGTTTTCCCTCACCTGTTCTTGCTTATGAAATTAAATCCCAGTTTAGCCTGGGCCAGTAACAGAATTCCAATTTGTATTCCAATTTTGCAAATCCATAAACGCTTTGAAGTCTGAAATAATATTAGCAGATTATAACTAGGCCTTTTTCTTTTCTTTTTCTTTTCTTTTTTCTATTCTTTTCTCTTTTCCAATTGCATTTTTCTCTCTTTGCCTTAAAATCTGTGGCTGGAAAGGCAGAGAAAGGAAAATAACTTGCAAAAAAAGTATCCAAATACTGTTTAATCCACTTTTTATAAAGGACAGGTGAAAAAGGCATAATTTATAATCATCACATAATTGCGAAAGCAATTTTCGTAGATACTGTCTTTTGGAAAGTTGTATGGTGGATTTCTGACAACCATAGTGACTAATACTGTGGATATTTTACTGATGATAACCCTGTTTGGTGTAATTATTGGCATGAATTTTATCTGGCTTTAACCAATCGGCATCTTTCTGAATATCATCTAACAATCCCAAGGAAATCGTGTCTCTATATATTCAGAAATACACTTCTATTCAGTTTTGGATATTGCAGATTGCAGCTTGAGAAGTATTTCACTGTTTGAAGCTCTTCTTTAAAAAAAATCTTCTTGTGCCATTTCAGCTCTTCCAGGGATTTCTGGAGAATGACAAAACTCCTGTCTGGAACTTTTGACTGTTTTTCTTGTGACTGGAACTTTGTTTAAGTTATTTCAACTTAGGTTTTCTTAATTAAAATCAGCATTCAAGAAGAAATGTTTGTGTTATTTAACAAGAAATTCGGGAAGTACCTGGCAATAATTTAATTGATATTTTTTCTTGATCATAAAACAGACATTTTGATCTGGGCAGCTGATCAATAACTGCAGTTACCATGTGTCAAAGATATATCATAATAAACAAGCAAAGAACCAGATAGGCTGTCTCTCTCTCTCTCTCTCTCTCTCTCTCTCTCTCTCTCTCTCTCTCTCTCTCTCTCTCTCTCCCTCTCTCTCTGTGTTTGTGTGTGATTAAGTCAATATTGAGTCTTGGTGACTGAATGGAAGAGAGGGAATGGGCCAGGTTGATGTTGTGCTTAAAGCAGGACTCATGGTCTCTTCTAGCCTGATGCCTTAACCAATATATTATTATTATTGAACATAGAACATAGAATAATAGAATTGGAAGGGATCTTGGAGGTCATCTAGTAGTCCAATCCCCTGCTCAAGCAGGAGACCCTATACCATTTCAGACAAATCACTGTCCAGTCTCTTCTTAAAAGCCTCCAGTGATGGAGCACCCACAACGTCTGGAGGCAAGCTGTTCCATTGGTTGATTGTTCTTACTGTTAGGAAATTTCTTCTTAGTTCTAGGTTGCTTCTTTCCTTGATTAGTTTCCATCCATTGTTTCTTGTCTTGCCTTCTGATGCTTTCGGAAATAGTTTGACCCCCCTCATCTTTGCGGCAGTGCCTCAAATATTGGAACAAGGCTATCAGGTCACCCCTGGTCATTTTTTTTCTCTAGACGAGACATACCCAATTCCTGCAACCATTCTTCATATGTTTTAGCTTCCAGCCCCCTAGTCATCTTTGTTGCTCTTCTCTGCACTCTTTCTAGAGTCTCAAAACCTTTTTTATATAGTGGTAACCAAAACTGGAGGCAGTATTTCAGGTGTTATAATACCAGCAGTAAATGATTATATGTGCTGGTTTCAAATAAGCTCTGATTTTATCCAGGATGTCAAGCTGGACTGTTTCCCATTAAGTATACATTTCCAATTTACTTGATCACTTGTCCCTGAATTGGAGGGTCTGGAAGATCTGTGGGAAGCCAATTCCCATAATCCTTAGCTAAAATGCTGCACTGGAATCCTCTTCTGATGGTCTCTTCCAGAACCCTTTCCTACAGAACGGAGATCTTTATTAAATCTACAACAGGTTTATGGAATTTTCTCCCGGCCCAGATCATCTTTGTTACTATTTTTTAAAATATATTTTATTGATTTTTTTACAATAACAGTCTTTAGTGCTTAGTAAACAGCGTGTTGTCTGGGTTCATATATTTAAAAAACAATAATTGATTTCTATAATCCCATAATTAATCTATTAAATTAATGATATATTTCTTTGATCTTCTCTTCTTCCAATAGTATTCTCCTTTTATCAACATTAAGCAAATGTAATTCTTAATACTTTCAATACATACAAGGTTGGATATAAACATTTTTCTTGTGTTTATACAAATAACAGTAACATCAGCATATAATATCTTTTCTGGTCCGCTTATGTTTCAATTGTATTTATAAAAGTCATCTTAAGTCACTATATATCCTGTTTTCAAGATTCTTATTTAAGCTTAATTTCTCTTCTGTATTCAAACCATTCTTATCAGTCATAATTTTCTCAATGTTAATTGCCTTTAAATATCCAAACTTTTCATTCACATACACCATCCCAATATTTTTATATTTCATATATTATAAAGAATACTGTACTACTTATATATCTTATCCCTCTTACTGAGGGCCCCTTTATATCCATAATTTATCTATTCTTTTAACCATATTCAGACAAGCGTTTAATCATATCTGGTAAGTCGTACCAAATCTCTTGAATCTAACTCTAGCCTTCTTCTTTTGTGAAGTAGCTTTCCAATCTTTGTTACTATTTTGACACCAGGAACATGTTCCTTTTATTTCCCAGACTATAATAATGTTATCATTACTGGCATTGTAGTTGCTGTTTTTATTTCATAATCTTATTTTTGTTAGCATGTTGTAAGAATTATCTTTTTTTTTTTTTTTTGGTACAAACTGCTACAGGGTATGGCTACTTAGCTTTTCTGGTTTAGGTCAGGTTGGAGAAACCTCATTACTGTCATCTAATGCTTGTTGAGACTTTTGCAACCCAAATCTAGCAGGCATTCCAAAGGAAACTTAACATTAAATTTCCCAACCTTAGGACTTACATCTCACATCTACATTGGCCAGAAAAAAAGATATTCTAGACTAATAGTTGTTGTTGTTGTTAGTTGCAAAGTCGTGTCCAACCCATTGCGACCCCATAGGCAATGTTCCTCCAGGTCTTCCTGTCCTCTACCATCTTCTGGAGTCCATTTAAGCTCACTCCTACTGCTTCAGTGACTCCATCCAGCCACCTCATTCTCTGTCGTCCCCTTCTTCTATTGCCCTCAATCTTTCCCAGCATTAGGCTCTTCTCCAGTGAGTCCTTCCTTCCCATTAGATGGCCAAAGTATTTGAGTTTCAAAGACTAATAGTACACTGCCTTAAAAGCATTAAAGCCCAGTATTGATAAATGGGATTTCCAAAAGTGATTTTGCAAATTAAATGGCATGTTGGAGTTGAGATTACTAAAATAGGTATCACGAAATAAAGCAGGACTATAAAATGTGGGGGCAAGAAATAGTAGTTGAGTCCTGCAGGATAAAAGTAATATGGAATATGAAAGGTAATATGGTCATACAAAACCTTATGTTCCAAAGCACCAAAGGGCAAAACAAGATATATTGGATGGAAACTTATCAAAGAGAAATCCAACCTAGAACCAAAGAGAAATTTGCTAACAGCGAGAATAATTGATTAATGGAATGGCTGGCCTCCAGAAATTATGGGTGCTCCAAAACTGGAGGTTTTTAAGAAGAGATTGGAAAGCCATTTGTTCAAAATGGTATAAGTTCTCCTGCTTGAGCAGAGGGTTGGACTAGAAGACCTCCAAGATACCTTCCAACTGTTTTGTACTGTTACTGAATCAGAAGACAAGTCACTTCTCTCATGCAAAACTAGATGCATTTGGCCCTAAGCACTGCAGAATAGACTTGAAGGCTGGCCATACTGACTTCATTTTTGGCAGAAAACATAAGATTATCTGATTTGCAAGCAAAACAGAATCTCTGGTCCTTTGACCAAAGAGTTGGGCTCTGCTTCTCACCAACAAATGATGATGAGAACATGAATCACCAACTTGGATTCTTGTGTAGTGAGTTTGGGGATGGTTAAATGCTCTGTCTGCAGGAATTTCACAGTTTTCTGAATCAGTTGCACACATCTTTCTAGGGACTTATAAGAGAAACTCTTTTATGATGTACTTTGCTGGCTAGGGATTAAGCAGACACTAATTGAAAAGAGGAGGAAAAAAACTTTTTGCAGAGTCTTTTTTATTTTCCCCTGTTATCTTTATCAAGGAGCGAAATGAGTTCTTTAAATAGCTGCCTGATTGAGCTATGTATCTTTAAATGAGTTTATTTTCTCTAAGCTTTTTGCTAACTGATTCCCCCCCTTTTTTTTTTTTTAATGACCTCCTTTTAATAACAATGAGTAGGAGAAATTAAAGCAGCTCCATATTACCTGACAAGCTCACAAGGATTCGGCTTAGGGGAGGTGTCCAAGTATAGAGTGATGCAAACTCAGTGCACATTTGTATTGGGTGAAGGTCATTGTGTAATGAAGGGGTACAAAAAGTGTGGCCCACCAGTTGTTCTGTAGTTCCCAGAAGGGCTGGGGCCAACAATCCACTAATTAGAGGGTTTTTTTTAAGAAATCATATTCAATTCCTTAATCAATGCAGATTTGTAAGTATGAAGGAAAAAAAGATATGGCTGAAAGCACCCTGGTACACTGGGAAGACGCAGCACTGAAATGGCTAAAATAGCCCCCTTTTCTCAACTTCAACTTATTTCCCCCTCACCAAAAGGCTAGGAGGCTAGGAAACCCACTGAGGGAGTTTGATAACTTCCCCAGCTTGTTGAGTGAAGCATAAATCCACCTCAGTTGCTTTCACTCTGGCACTCCAGCCAGTTGTTCAGCTACACCAGGGGTAGGCAACCTCGGCTCTTTTATGACTCGTGGACTTCAACTCCCAGAATTCCTGAGCCGGCAGGGCTCAGCTTGGAAACCTCTCCCTTTCCCCTCAGCATGGCTGGCTCAGGAATTCTGGGAGTTGAAGTCCACGAGTCATAAAAGAGCCAAGGTTGCCTACCTCTGATTACACTCATCTCTTTGACAGGCATAATAGCATCCACAACTGGCTAGTTCAGCCACATTTTGTTTTTTACAGGAATATATCGATGTTCTTAGCCAGCCAGGTTAGTTCACTTCGCTCTCCATCCATGTCTTCAGCATAGGAAAGAGAAACCAACCCAGAGGGGGTATAGGGGAGAGCAGGAGAGGAGAGAAGGCAGGCTGCAGTTGAATAAGAAAGCAACATCTTCAAACTTCAGCAGTGATAGGCAATAAACCGGGTTCACATCCAGTTGAAAGGACCATAGTAAGCAGCTACTACTCTGCTTCAAGCCCTGCCTGGAGCTCAGCTTGAGACTCAGCAGCAAGAGAGTTGGCATCAACATTTACTGCAGCTCGACATGTATAAGGAGCAACCAAGCTGAAGCAGCACAAAATCTCCCATGGGTGCATAGACATTTCAAGGAGGCAAAGTTTGTGTGTTACCTACTGATAAGGCAGAAAAGAGCCCAGTAAGCCAAAGCTCTCTTCCTAAAATGCCTCCTGGCTCTACCCACTTTGAAGCATGGCCCTTGGGACGCTATGCCAAGCTTGCTGTGGCCCTTGTGGTTAGAATATATGATCTAACGTTTATAAGGGAGAGACGGATTTTCTCTTATCAACATTTTTCTCTAAGGCTAAGCTGAACTTCAGAAGAGAAGCAGCCCAGCCCACTTTCGGTGTGAATTCATTTTCGTTTTGCCTCTCTGTGGAAACCTCCTTCCAGTAACTCTGCAGATATATATAGAAGCCTCTTGTGATTGGATGTTGGAATTGATGGCCAAAGCTTTAAGGTGACGCAAATGGAGAAGAATGGGACACATTTTCATCTTGACAAAGAGAATCACTTTGCCTCACAAAGCAGAAGCAAGGCCACTTTTCCAGAGCTCAAACTTTTCTTCTAAGGGCAGCTCTTTAACAAAACAAAACAAAAAAAGTGGAGGTGGGGGGGAGGAAGAAAAAGAATTACAATAGGCTGTAATAAAGTTGGTTGTTATGGACTTGAGACCTGGCCCCTGGAAATGAGGAAGTCAGAGTAACCTAAACTTTTATTTTCTTTGGTATAATAAGAAGAAGCAAAGAAAAACCCTGATAGGCTTTCAAATCATTTTGTTATTGTATTGTACAACACCACACAACATTCTTGAAATCCTTACTATTGCTGATTCTTGACCTTGCCTACCTCAAAGGGCTGGCATGGGTTAAACCCCAGCCGGGGAATTTTAAGCAGCCTGCCAAGAGCTGTTGCTGTTAATTCAAATGAACTGTGCATAACTGTGCAAATAAAGTGAATAGATGTGAAAAATCTACTTTTGAACAGAAAGAAGTCTTTATGGGGGAAAACTCTTTTTTAAATCATGCAGTCAAATGTCTTCTTATCAAACCAAAGAAGAAATTGGCAAGAGAAAGCAACACAGAATTATAAAGTAAGCCAATTACACTTGAATAGGATTTGGAATTTTAAAATATACAGACGGAAAGGATGGTCTGAGAGCTATCAATATTTCACCCTTCCTTACAGATAGTCCTCAACTTATGACTGGTGGTTTAACAAATGTTCAAAAGTGTGATGTTTTTGGAAAGTTTGGCAGTGTAAAACATCACTCCTTACACCCATGGTCCTATGATTGCAATCTGGGTGCTTGGCAACCTGTTTACAATGAGTTGCCAGGCACCAGTGATCACATGATTCACCATTTGCAATTCCTCTGCCAGCTTCCCCAGGAAGTCAATGGGGAAGCCGGCAGGGAAGGTTGCAATCTGCCACTACCCAGTGAAGAATTCCCCAGGGACAGGAATCATTCATTGGGATGCAGAACAAAGCCTGGATCTTTAGGATCCTCACCTCATCTCTCCAGCCCAATGCACAAATTCATCTCTCCTCAGTGAGCAGAAGGGAGCTTGTGCACTGGACTATGGAAATAAGATAGGAATCACAAAGAGCCCTGCTTCATCTCTCTGTTCCAGTGCAGGAGTTGCTCTGAAGAGAACTTGTGTGTTAATCTGGAGTGACAAAGCAGGGATAAGATGATTAAAGCCCTGAAGACTAAAACAGATGAAGAACGGTTGCAGGAATTGGGTATGGCTAGTCTAGAGAAAATGATTAGGGGTGACATGATAGCAGTATTCTAGTATTTGAGGGTCTGCCACAAAGAAGAGGGGGTGTGTGTAAATTTATTTTCCAAAGCACCCGAAGACGACAAGAAACAACAGATGGAAACCAATCAAGGAGAGAAGCAACCTGGAATTAAGGAGAAATTTCCTAACAGTGAGGACAATTAACCAGTGGAATAGCTTGCTTCCAGAAGTTGTGGGTGCTTCATCACCAGAGGTTTTTAAGTAGAGACTGGACAGCCACCTGTCTGAAATGGCATAGGGTCTTCTGCTTGAGCAAGGAGTTGGAGTAGAAGACCTCCAAGGTCCTTCCATCTCTATTCTGATTAATATTAATATATTAATATTAGTATTGATTTTCGGGCTTTGTGCCATCTTCCAGAAGTCGAGATTCTCCCGCTCCCTTTTGCAGGCAGTCCTTTCCAGGGCTTTTTTTCTCATAGAACGCTCAGAACGGAGTTCCGGCACCTTTTTTGGATGGAACCTTGTAGGGTAGGCAAAGTGGGTTGTATGACATGTGTGAGCTCCGGCACCTTTTCTTTTTACAAAAAAAGCACTGGTTTCACTCTCAAAGGTAAGAGCGAAGAGGCTTGCCTGTTGAGGGGAGGGGAACTCCTCCGTCAAGGCTGCAGAAACAGAAGTCAGATCTTGATAGTCTTGAGTCCTGTTTCTGAGGTCCTTTGAAGGAGGACTGTAGCTCTTTGCCCATGGAGTGGAGAAACAGAGCTCAAACCTTTATGATCCCAGCTCCTTTTGGCAACCAAGCACAGAGGTTTTCTTCCACACATGGAGAGGAGGAGAAATCCTCTGGCAGGCTTCAGAAATGAAGCTTAGATTTTCAGGCTCCAACTTTGTTTCTGTAGCCTGCTGTAGGAGTTCCCTTCCACACATGCATCCTTCTGTGCTCAAAAGGGAGCTGAACTTCTCTGGTGGGCTGCAGAAACAAAGCTTTGATCCTGAACATCCAAGCTTCTTTTCTGCACTCCATGGCAGGAATTCCCTTCTGTACATGGAGGGGACCTGCCTGTCCTCATTTGGCAAGCTGCATTTTTGCTGTAGCCATTAAATCAGGGGTCCCCAACCCCCGGTCCGCGGCATGCCAGCAACCGGTCCACACAAACAAGGAAAGCCCCATCCGCTGGATGCAGGCAGCACACAAAACCATGCACCCTCCAGTCCACAGAAAAACCTCTTTCCACGGAAGCAGTCCCTGGTGCCCAAAAGGTTGGGGACCTCTGCATTAAATGTTCCGTGTAGTTGCTTAACGACTGCAACTGGGGGAGCTGGGATTGCGATTATTGAGTGAAGCAGTCATCTGGCAATCTTGCTTAATGATCACTTCACTCAATAACTGAGATTCCAGTCCCAATTGTGTTTGTAATTCAAGGACTACCTTTATTTTCTTTCTCTTTTATTGAGAATGGCTTGTCTTATAGTTTTAAGAAACTATAGAGGCAAGTGAAAGCTAGCCTTTTGGAAAGATGGACTGCTGTGTTACTCATTCAAGTAATATGTTCCATCTCTGACCAAGGTTCTTCAATGTCTACTGAAGGACAGAATGGTCTATTCAGCTTCCCAGCATGAGATGAACTAACCAGATGTTCTAAGTGCTTTGTTGAGCTTTCTCATACGATAGGACTGTGTCAGGTATATTTTCAGAGCAGAAATTTGCAGATGTAATCCTTTCATTGACAGCTGAAGCAGATTGGTTAAAAATATTCTTCTCTATAGGAGATCCTGGAAAAATGCTCTTAAAGAAGTATATTGTAATGCAGGACTGATTGACATATAGTATAAGCCAATTTCCTACATTCTTCTGAAGAAAAAAAAGATCAATATATAAAAAAGAGGACAATGAATATTATTGAACTCTTTGCACATTTAATCATTCTACATAACCAACAAATTTACCACCCAATCTCATACTGATTCTTCCGATCAGCCTTGCCCCTTCTTGTCTTTCATTTGCTTGCTACTAGGTATTATCTTACTTGCCTACTACTAGAAGAGAAACGGTTCTGTTCTATGTCTTGCCTCTTTGTTGACAGACTGTGGTAACTTATTTCTCCAATTTAACTCATAATTCAAATATACTCTGACTACTATGTCTCTAAACTATACTTTATGCTTTTGTGTATATATGCAAACACATACATACACATATTTGGGGGAGAGAACTATATATGGGCTAGATTACAATTTATCCCTTCCTGTGTAAACATTCCACTGGAGATCTTTTCAAAGTTAGAATTTAACTTTCCTTCTATTGTGTTGACATGTAGGAGATTGTAGATTAGCATGGAAGAATCAACCTGTTAAAACTTTTAAGTAGAATTCATATAGCTACGGTTACAAAATCGGGGATGCAAAAATCACAATAATTCCTAGATTATAGAAAAAGAATACAGGGAATACGAAGGCCTTGCTGTTATCTATTGATCATCCAGATTTTTGCAGCTCTGTTCTGATAGAACAATGCAAAACAGCTTGTTATCAGGGACTAAAACTTACTGTGTTAATGTTCAGCTAGAATGAGAAAACAGACTCTTTGAGAAAGCATAATCCAAGCAAGATGTGCAGAACTTAGTGTGATGACTCATAATATGAGCAGGCATGTGATAGAATTGCAATAATGAATCAGGGCATCATCCTGTATAGATGGCTATTCTGAAGAAAGCTGTGCTGAAATCATATGCATGGAGGAATGATTGTGTGTGTGTGCCTTCAAGTCAGTTTTTAATTCCTAGTGACTATCTGGACTAGTCCCTGAAGTTTTCTTGGTAAGGTTTTTTGGAAGTGCGTTGCTAGCGCTGAAAGAGAGGGGTTAGTCCAAGGTCATCCAGCTGGCTTCGTGCCTAAGGTAGGACTAGAATTCATAATCTCCCACTTTCTAACCTTACTCCTTAACCACTACACCGAAGTGGATGGATATTTGTCTTTTGGAACAGGGGTCCCCATCCTATGGTCTGTGGCCCGAAACCGGGCCATGAGCTCTTGGCCAAAGGGCTGCAGAAACGGCTGGCCAGTGCATGCATGCGTGGGCGTGCATTTTCCCCCTCCCACTCGTGCTAACGCCCGTGGCCCTGTTTATGCATGCACGTGGGCACGAACAGGAATGCTAGCACGGGGGCGGGTGTCCGCAGCCCGTTTGTCCATGCGCCGCTAGCCCGGGTGGATTGCACAGCCCATTTGCGCATGCACGAACGGGGCGCTAGCCACCATGGGGGTTTGTGGCCGTTCACACATGTGCACAGTGCCAGCGCATGCCACATGTGCGAACGGGGCTGCTGCTAGTGCACACCAATTTTGAAGCTGCTCTCCTTCCCTCCGGTCCTCGAGCCCGGAAAGGTTGGAGACCTCTGTTCTGGAAAGTAGGTGACTTTTAAGATATGTGAAATTCCCAAATTCTCAACCAAGGAGTTGGTCCACTTGCATGTAAAAGTTGTCCATTCTTTTGAGACCACCTATTCCAGGTAAAATCTACCTCCATGCAATTCACAAGCAGAAAGTATTTGCTGAGAGACCTTACCTATCAGAGAGTTTAGCAGGAGGGGGCTTGGAAGAAAGTATTCTCCATTGAGTCCTCTCCACTGGAATACCTTGTCCCTAAGGACAATTAAGAGGCTTGTTAAGACCTGGCATTTCGTGGAATATTTGGGATTGAAGGAAGCGTGTAAGTAAGCTATTTAAATGTGTGTCCTCATTACAGGTAGTCCTTGATTTATGACGATAATTGAGCCCAGGATTACGGTTATAAGACATTGCGGTTGTAAGTCACGGCATCACAGAATCGCAGAATCATAGGTCTGGAAAGGACCTTGGAGGTGACTAGATTCAAAGTTAGGACTGGATTTTTTATGATGGTTGTTAAATGAATGCTGCAGTCGTCAAGCAAGCTATTTTCCCCAATGGGTGTTTTTGCTGGAAACCAGAAGTAAAAACCAGAAATCAGCAAATAACATCAAAAATTGTGGTGATGGGACCGCAGGACACTGCAAATCACCGTAAAGGTGAGCTACTTGCCAAGCACCCAAAATGCAATCACATGTCTGCATGTGTGTGTGTGTGTGTGTCCATTGTAACTCTTAAAAATGTTGTAAGTAGCTCTGGGGAGGTCTGTTGTATGTTCGAATGATCGCTGAGTGCTGGTCATAAGCCGAGGACTGCCAGTAGTTAGAAATGAAGCTATGGAGATGATGACAGTGTATTGATACAGGTGTTACTGTTTTGTGTATTGCTTGTTTGGATCGTATTACCTGGCTGTGTAAGCCACCCAGAGTCAATTAGACTGAAGTGGTATAGAAGTCATAGCAATAAATAGTTCTGCTGCTGTCTCTGTGTTAGCTGCATGAGGTAAAATGGACCTCATGATTTATCTGCTTGTAGGAACTTCTCAGCATGTAGCAAAATACTTCATTAGAATGTAAACCTATCAAAGAAGAAGAGAAAGAAAACATTTCTTCTGCTGCTGAGCTTTAAACAAAGGACAGGAGGAAATGTCTTAATTCATTTGGTTTCTATATATCTTTAGGGAGGCTCTCTGGTTTGAATCAAAATATCAGAATATTACAAGTGGGTAAGCAAATATAAACCTAAAAATGGACACTTATGGATGCTCAAAGCTTGGCACTTTCTTAGTACACAGTGCGCACAGCATACTCTGGCTGTGTGTTGCTTCTCTGTCTTTTGTAGGAAGACAGATTATCTCCCCTCACGAGGAAGTTCAAAACAAAGAACTATGCTCTGCATATTTTTTCACTTAAGGAGGCGACTTGTTATCACAATGTTTGTAGCCGTAGAGAGGCACGCTGATGTTACAGAACAACAATGCCTAATGGAAATCCAAGAATTGCATGTTTTCCACTCGCAGCGATGCCTGAGGATTCATAACTGGCACTCTGTGCTCGGTAAAAGCCGAACAGAATTTTCCGATCTAATTACTCAAAACTGAAAGAAAGCCTGCAATTTTCAAGCCTGTTTAGGTTATATCTGAAGGGTACAATAGAAGCTGAAAGCATTTGCATACTTGTCTGATAGCTGGTGGTGGAAAAGTTATGCAAAATAGGTGGCTTTGCTTTTTGTTTGAGGTAAACTTTTGATGTATCAGATGGCAAGAAAAAAAATACTTTTTTTAATTTTCTTTTTCTGTTGTTTAAATAAGTCCCATGAAGACTAATTTATAGGAGGATAGGAATCTCTGGGATTATACAGTTAACTCCTCAGTTTACGACCACAATTGGGAGCAGGGCTGTTTTACCACATTTTTTTGCCATGGTTGTTGAATCACTGAAGGGACGTAAGTGAAATCTGGCTTCTCCCATTAACTTTGCTTATCAGAAACCATCTGAGAAAGTTGTAAATGGTGATCATGTGACCCTGGGACACTGCAACTGTTTTAAATACATGCCAGTTACCAACTGCCTGGATTTTGATCACATGACCATGGGGATGCTGCAACGGTCTTAAGTGTGAGGACTGGTTGTGGGTCACTTTTTTCAGTGCTGTTGTAACTTCAAATGGTCACTAAAAGAATGGTTGTAAATCAAGGATTACTTCATATATATTTTTGACAAGGGAGCCTAACGTATGGGTTGGCTTCTGGGATGTTATATTGTTTTGTCATGATTTCTAGTTCTGCATAGAGATGAGGTGGAGAACCTATGGCACGTGTGCCAGAGGCGGCATTCAGAGCCCTCTCTCTGGGCACGCGCGCCGTCGCCCCAGCCCTGCCTCCCCCCGCAGCCCCCTCCTCACCAGCAGCCCTCCTGGAGGAGAGTCGCTCCTGGGTGCGGCCCACGTGGAACAGCGCAGCCAAGGACATGGCAGCCGGGCAACGGGGACAAGACTCCACCCTCACGCCCCATCACATGCAGATGATGCTGCAGGGCACGGGCAGAGGGCATGGCCACCATGGTGCTGCTGGGCCACCTGGCGATCTGCACCAGGCCGTGAAGACGGTGGGTGGCCCGCGGAGTGGGGATGGTGTGGGGGCAGGGGGGGTTGGGCACTCGGTCTCTAAAAGGTTCACCATCATTGAGCTATCATATCTTAAACATCCACAGGCTCTACCTTTCCTCCTTCCCTTCCCTTTATTAGGAACCTGTTGAAGGGTCTTACTCACTTCCTTGGGAGAGCAAAGTCAGCCCAACAGGGAGTTTCTATCAATCAAACAATCAATCAGAATAGAGCTGGAAGGGACCTTGGAGGTCTTCTAGTCCAACCCCCTGTTCAAGCAGGAGACCCTATACAATTTGAGACAAGTGGCTGTCCAGTCTCTTCTTAAAAATTAGTTGAATACTAATTCAACTCTCCCATAGAATCTGGAATTCCCAAGATCTCACTCAGAGAGGCCCATTTTAGCTCTGCTGAGCAAGATTTTTATAGTTGGAAAAAAAGAGAAATGAACTTGGAATGTTTTGCATGACACATATCTCCCATCAAGATTCCAGGCTCTTCTTATATTTCCTGCGGAGCAGACTCAGCTACAAAAGTAATATAGTGTTAATTTGATCTATTTGCATAATTCATCATAGTTGCCAAGTCCATGTTTTAAATTGCATGGTCTAAAACCAGTTTCTTTTAAAAATTAAAAGCAAAGGATGAAATATGTATCTGACTTCTTTATGTAATAAGAAGCGGTTGTCTTCTGTATACTAGAGATTGGAA
Source organism: Azemiops feae (assembly GCA_023970755.1). Classification (NCBI taxonomy): domain Eukaryota; kingdom Metazoa; phylum Chordata; class Lepidosauria; order Squamata; family Viperidae; genus Azemiops; species Azemiops feae. The sequence goes on from JALGBA010000893.1 coordinate 360,216, forward strand.
TAAACTCAGTATATTTTTCTGCGCTTGGCTCATATTGCAATAGTCTAGAATGCTTTTTTTTTTAAAAAAAATAATAATAATATAATAAGGTCACCACTTAATCACATGAGGTCTTCCTCAAAGAAACATCCATATATTAGATATTTATTGAATTGTATTCATTACCATTTGCATTGTGTTTGGGAATAGCAAGGGAAGCTATTTGGATAATTGAAGCTCTTGTCACGTAGCCAAGTGGCTGAAAAAGCAGGTTTATGCTGAAAGCTTGCAAGGAGTCCTGTGATACATCTCCCAGACTTTAAACGCTAATTTCATCAACTTTTTGGCAATGTAATAGAGGCTCAGTGTACCACACACCCACACATTTCTACTCAGAATGCCCTTGAGAGTAACTGGTCAAGATTTTGTACTGGTTCTTGGTACAGGTATTTCTCGAACTTACAACCATTCATTTCGTGACCGTTCAAAGTTACAGCAGCACTGACAAAAAGTGACTAATGACCATTTTTCACATTTACAACTGTTACAGCATTCCTGTGATCATGTGATCAAAATTTGGGGCAAATATCTAAGGGGCTGCCACAAAGAAGAGGGGGTCAACCTATTCTACAGCTGAAGGCAGGACAAAAACCAAGGGATGGAAACCAGTCAAGGAGAGAAGCAACTTAAAAATAAGGAGAAATTTCCTGACCGTGAGAACAATTAACCGATGGAACGACTCGCCTCCAGAAGTTGTGGGTACTTCAACAATGGAGGTTTTTAAGAAGACATTGGACAACTATTGGTCTTGAAATGGTATAGGGTTTGCTGCTTGAGCAGGGGGTTGGATTGAAAGGACTCCAAGGTCCCTTCCAACTCTGTTATTCTGAGCTTTTGGCAACTGGCATGTATTTATAACAATTGCACTGTCCCAGGGTCATGTGATCACCATTTGTAACCTTCCCAGCCGGCTTCCGACAAGCAAACTCAAGGGGGGAAGCCAGATTTACTTAACAACCACATGATACACTTAATAAGTGCAGTGATTCGTTTAACAACTGTGACAAAAAAGGTTATAAAATGAGGCGCAACTCACCACTGGTTTGCTTAGCAATGGAAACTTTGGGCTCAATTATGGACATAAGTTGAGGACTACCTGTAATCTGTTGTCCTCCACGGGTTAGAACCGCGGTTTTCAGAGTTCCAGTATTTTGGGGCCAGTAGTCCCAAAATAATCTTTGAGGGCTCCCAATAGGGGAAGGTTTAAAGCACAAAAAACCCACATCTATATGGAGATTTGGAGAATAATTCATGACATTAAATTCTTAGCGAGAATACAGTGAGTGTTCTGAGGGCCAACTATCCTTTTATACTTCTTTAAAAAAGCCCAGTTGTTGCCTGTATTGAACTAAAATAAATCTTAAATTATTGTGGGATTCTCTGAAATAGGATGTCAAGTAATTAAGAGCAATCAGGTAGGTTAACCTTTAAGAACAGACTTGTGTAATGTATATAAATCATAATATTATTAAAAGTTTTACATTATTACTAGCTGTCCAGGGCTTCATGCAGCCTTTAGATTATGGGTTGCTCAAAGAATGTCAAATCTGTCCATATCTGGGAAAGTCACAATAACTGACTCTAAGTTTGATCTTAGAGCAATCCAAAGTCATCACTTGCAAGTCCTGTCCCGGAAATCTTCAATTTGGCAGAATTGATAACTGGTATAGTAGAGAGATGCATTACAGTCTATGGAATATTTGCAAATCTTTCTGCCATCTGCCCCAGCTTTCCCCAACTTGCTATGTACCAGATATGATGGGATTACTGTTCCCCCAATACTCAGCCAATGTAACACTGGGAGGTGTATTGTTTTGCTGTATTTATTCTTAAGCAAATACCCACTGCAACCACAGGATACCCAAGGCTGGTCACAATATCTCTATATTAATGCACTAAAGTGTTCACAGTACCCATAGATTTGTTAATAAATAAAGGCAACCATATCCAGGTTCACATAACCAATTAGTAACCGATAGCATCAATTCCATACCCCAAAAGATCTTCCAAATAATTCTCTTTTCAAAAGTTTATGGAAAGCCCAGTGTGGGGCATGAGCCATGTTTTTTGGGGAAGACTATTCCGAAGTGCAGCAGGAAAATAGTATCCGTGGCCTTCACCCCCTCATCTCATGAAAGAGGGACACTGCAGCAGGATTTTCCTCGGACACTTGAGTTGGATGAGTAAAAGTTGCTAAAGAAATTAGTCTGGCAAGCTTACAATTTTTTTCCTGAATTTATTGAACATCATAATGCAAATAATGTTCGACTTACGACCACAATTGAGCCCAAAATTTATGTTGCTAAGTGAGACATTTGTTAAATGAGTTTTGCCCCATTTTACCACCTTCCTTGCCACAGTTGTTAAGTAAAACACAGCAGTGGTTAAGTTAGTAACACGGTTGTTAAGTGAATCTGGCTTCCCCATTGATTTTGCTTGTCAGAAGGTTTCAAAAGGTGAGCACATGACCCCGGGACATTGCAGCTGTCATAAATATGAGTCAGATGCCAAGCGTCTGAATTTTGATCATGTGACCATGCAGATGCTGCAACGGTCATGAGTGTGAAAAACGGTCATAAGTCAGTTTTTTCAGTGCCATTGTAACTTAAAATGGTCACTAAATGAACTATTGTAAGTCAAGGATTACCTGCAGTGGGGGGTTAAACTAGCTATGGTATTAACACATCAAACCCCCATATTTTTATTGGAATATAAGAAACTCTTTTATATGTGAGCATATGTCCATCTATTCTAGGACAATCTTCTCCATCCTCTGAGATATATAGATTTCTCCTCTCAGTAATAGCTGGGCTGGTTTGGGGGTTGTAAATATTGACCTTCATATATCTAGAGGGAGGTCAGGTTAGGAAAGGCCAGCTGTGACTGAAAATGAACAATTTCACATCCCCTGATTCTTAGTACACAAAACAAGTTCACTACCAACCATCCTGTTTACAGATAAGAGAATATTATTTACTGAAGTCTTTATTTTCCCTCAAGTTAAATATACATAGCAAAATACCACCACGGGTAGTCCTCGACTTACCAAAGTTCATTTAGTGACCGTTCGAAGTTACAACCGCACTGAAAAAAGTGACTTATGACTATTTTTCACACGACCATTCCAGCAGCATCCCCTTAGCCATGCGATCAAAATTCAGAGCCTTGGCAACTGACTCATATTTATGTCTGTTGCAGTGTCCTGGGGTTGATGTGGTCACCTTTTGTGACCTTCCGACAAGCAAAGTCAATGGGGAAGCCAGATTCAGTTAACAACCGTGTTACTAACTTAACAACTGTGTCATGGTTCCGATAGATGAGACCAGTAGAAATAAGAACTCTGAGGCAATTGCTTTCCTCAGAGAACACTTTTAATGGCTACATAATATCAGCACGAACATAGGTGAAACCAAGACTGAAAGTTACTCCCCTCAAAAGGTTACAGAGTAAAAGTTAAACTCCCCACCCCTTTATGTGTCATAAATCAAAATCCCCAATTAACACTTTTGGCGGGCTCCCTAATGGTAGCTCCAGCCCGCCAAACATTTAAGCTGCTTGACCTTGGTTACCACAAGAAAATTATTTTTTCGACTAAACTAAAAGAATGCATCTTCTCCCCTCCCATTGCTGTGGCAACCGAAAAGTGAAGAAATATGACTGATTTCAGAGCATTTAAAGGTTTGACAAAATAATAATAATAATAATAATAATAATAATAATAATAATAATAATAATAATAATAATAATAATAATAATAATAATAATAATAATAATAATAAAGTCGGAAGGGACTTTGGAGGTCATGTAGTTCAACCCCCTGCTCAGGCAGGAAATCCTATACCATTTCAGACAAATGGCTGTCCAGTCTCTTCTTAAAAACTTCCAGTGTTGGAACATTCACCACTTCTGGAGGCAGGCTGTTCCACTGGTTAATTGTTCTGTCAGGAAATTTCTCCTTAGTTCTAGGTTGCTTCTCTCCTTGATTAGTTTCCATCCGTTGCACTGGTTCATTTAACAACTGTGGCGAGAATGGTCGAAAAATGGGGCAAAATTCACTTAACAACTGTCTCGCTTAGCAACAGAAATTTTGGGCTGAGTTGTGATTGTACAGCCATCTATCCAGAATGGAATGGAAACTTTAGATTTGAATGCCCGATATACATTGTTCAGCCAAATATGGGAAAAAAAACCCTCTCTACCCTCATTTAAGGTTATTGAAAACTACGTGAGCCATTCTTCTCAGATTACTCACAGGTTTCTCAGAATTTCTATTAGGCCTTATTTTGTCATTTCTTGTAAACCATCCCGGGATAACACTGAAGAGATAACAGCCCTTCCCTCCCTTGTTTTCTATCCTTCCTGGAGAAAATCAGCAGTAACAACAACATGAAAGTAAGTTTGGGGAAATAAGAGGTCATCTTTCTTTGAGGTGATTGGAAATTATCACCCTGGGAGCCTTGAATGTTTAGCATGAAATTGCAATATTTATTCTTAAACCTTCCACAAACATTACTCATTTCCAGGGCTTCCCAGCTCTCAGATGTCTTATTTTAATCCAGATGCTTACTGTAGCACTGCTAAGTTCATTCCTCTAGATTTCTCAGCAGAAGTGGACATTTTTTTAACATACAGTACAATTCTTTCTCCTTTTTTATGGCTACTTTTTCTTTTGAAGCAACCTTATCCCACAGTTGATATATTCCAATCAAGAGAGTCATTCACAAGGCCTCTGTTACATCTATTACTAAGTCAGAAGAGAATGGAGAAACACAGATGTCCTGCTCTCATTTCCATCTTGTTGGTCTATTGTTGGGAGAGCTTTTCAGCATTTTTGTAGACAAAGAATGAAAGGGAAAAAAAGACATCACTGGCTTACCCACAGAATATGAGATGGAACTGGGGAAAAAATGTGATTTTTGAAAGATTCTATATGATAAAAAAAAAATACAGCAGTGCTGTCAATCTTTTTATAGAGCATTTATGCTTTGGACTGTAATAAACTTTCTGTTTTGCTCTGGATAAGAATAAATATATTTATGTCAGTTATGCAATCAAAAAAGAGAACCAGCCTAGAACTAAGGAGAAAATTCCTGATGGTTAGAACAATTAATCAGTGGAACGGCTTGCCTCCAGAAATTGTGGGTGTTCCAATATTGGAGGTTTTTAGGAAGAGACTGGACAACCATTTGCCGGAAATGGTATGGGGTCTCCTGCTTGAGCAGGGGGTTGGACTAGATGATCTCCAAGGACTTTTCCAACTCTGTTATTCTGGAAACTTTCTGTCATCATGACAAGCCTGGAAATGCAGAAACAGAAGGATGAGGGTGCTTAACTGTGAACAATTACTGTACTTAGTTGCAATCGAGAATGGTTAGTGCTATCTTCATTTCAACCAAAATGAATGAAATTGTGTAAAAACACATCTTGCTAAAGCTTTATTCACACATCACTCAGTTTTAAAAATTGCATTTTTATATAGCTTTATTTACAATAAGTGAATAGAATACACACACACACACACACACACCAAAATAGATTATGTCAAAGGCAACTCTTAACAACCACATAGATAGATTTTTCTCTATAATGATTTATCCACAGCTTGGTTCTTTAGGTCTTCCAACAGCGCAGCCATCATCACTTTAATTGAGTATATCTGCTTTGCTGCTGATCTCCCTCTTTCTTTCAAAACAAATACATATAACCTTATTTAATGAAATTACCTTGGAACCTAGCACTGTATAGTAAACAATAACTTTTCTTTTCTTCTTGCACATAATTACTGATTTAAGCCAGATAGGATAAAAGCATCGTCTCTAAAATATAAATATAAAGGTCTTCTTTTTTCTGTCAATTTTTTTATTCAGTTTTCTAGTATATTTGTCACCACATGGAAATTCTCAAATCCTCTGCAGTTTTTCAAGAGCTTGATAGTTCTTCTTTGGTTGCAATCAGTTAAAATAACAATCATTTATGCTCTTCAGGTATTATTCGATTATTTAAAAATTAAGTCCATATCATATAAACTTAAACAGGAAGATTGAACATTAGAAGGCCACCACATGTATGTACCTATTTCTTTACATTTCCCTTACACTTTGGATTTATAGTAAGCTCTCTTTCTTGAATTTAATACTATTTATCAAATATTTGCACAGGATTTCCCCTAATTTTAGCCAAAATCAGTTTCAGAGTTTTCTTATGCCAATTTGATAACCATAAAATCTCAGACAAAAGAAGCTTTTATAACTGATTCCATTATTGCTTTCAATCCATTCAAGAAATTTGTCTTATTTTCTAATAAAAAGAAAACTTGCTTGTATTCAGTACACATTATCTGCTTTTTATTTATTTTCCATAAAGAATGAAAAGCATTGTCTATTGTCACTTTGATGAATATCCTAATCCAGTTCCCAGAATTATCACCGAATTTCAAAATAGCTGATCTTACTTTGTTTGTAAATAGCAATATATATGTGGGTGGATTATATAGACTATGTTTAGTTATTACCCTTGATGACTGTAATGACATGTCCATGGTACAGAGGAAAAAAAGTAAAGGGAAAAGTGGTTTCTTTCATTACTTTCAGGAAAGACATATTGCAGCAAATACATCAAAGTTCACCTCCTTCAGTTGTGGGAATTCTGAGGGATAAAGGTAACAGAGGTTTACAGAATTGTTGTAACATTTGCTAAAATTAAATTGGCACTGAAAAAAGTGAGTTATGACTGTTTTCCCGCACTTACGATTATTGCAGCATCCCTGTGCTCACATGATCCAAATTTGGACCCCTGGCAACTGGCATGTACTTATGACAGTTGTAGTGTCCTGGGCTCATTAGATCACCTTTGTGACCTTCTGACAAGCAAAGTCAATGGGGAAACCAGATTCATTTAACAACCATGTTATAACTTAAGAATTGCAGTGATTCTTGTTAAGTGAATATATTTTTGTTGGAGGACGCTTCAGCCTGGGATGAATGTTCTAGAAAGTATTGTGTGTTCTGTCCCACAACAAGAGCTGAAATTTTCAAAACACTATTTCGAATATTGAGATATTGAGAACTGTGATCTCACCTTATTTGAAAGGCACCACCTAGAACATTTTGAACAATGTTTCAAAATCGGTAAAATATTACTTTCTCCCCTCAGATTTTTTCTGACTTCTGACTCCACATTGGTGGAGCATTAACATCTCACACAACTGCTGGTGAACTCTCCATTTTATTGAATTTTCCAGATATCAGAAGCTTTATCATTTTTTGTCACGGTTCTTATCACTCAATTGGAGTAATCAAACGAACCAACAGCAGCAGCAACAATAAAATCTAGCTCTTTTTTCTGTCCTCTGAAGAATGAGGAACAAATTCTAAGTTCACTTTTTCGGATTGGTCATCCGCTTCTTTGTTCACAGAAGTCAATATAGTGGCATCGCAACCTTGGGAGGTGAGACAATTGCAGCACTTGTTTTCATGGCCTTAACCTTTCATGGATGTATAGAGATATCGCTGTAAGCAAAAAGTGGCAGAAATACATGTTTTTAACTGCCTTATGAGTTATCCTTTTGGGGGAAGGAGAATAGAACTAAGAAGGACCAATGAAATCACTAGATTTATACAAGGACAATAAATAAGCTGGACGCTGAATTTCTTCTCCTGTTGGATGGCTAAAGACTTGATCAGTACTTTATTCAGGCAGGATTTGGGCAGCCTGAGACTTGCTTAAGACTTACCTTACCTAACCTTACTTTTGAGTCAGGGTTGACTCCTGGAGACTGCCTGCAAGCCCCTGCAGTTTTCTTGGGAAGATTTTGGAAGTGATTTGCCTGCTTCCTAGGAATGGGAGAGAGTGTTGGGCCCAAATTCACATAGCACAGGGGTCCCCAACCTGTGGGCCACAGCCCACTACCAGGCCATGGCCTATTTGCAACCAGGCCACATGAGTGGCGGGCCGGTGGATGTACAGGCAGGCCCACTTGTGCAAGTGGTGGGTGCGCGCACTCGCAGTGGAGGCACATGCCCGCTGCTCCCATAAATGAAGATGTGCGCGTGCGTGCCTTCCCCGCACACAAAATCATCCCGTCTGGCCAGGCTGCCAACCTGAAAAGGTTGGGGAACACTGACATAGCAGGCTTCATGCCTCAGGCAGAACTAGAACTCACAGCCTCTCGGTTTCTAGCCTGTGCCTTAACCGGCGCACCACAATGGCTAGGTGCTCATTAATGCTGATTAATGCCCTTAAAGACTGCTGAGCAATTTGCATCCTAAAAACATGGAAGCTAGTTGTTGCATTTTTTTTTTTAATGAATGAACCACATGTGGAGTCCCTGGTGCTCTCTGAGCTTGATTGTTTATTTGCAGATGTTTCACTTCCCAAATAGGTAACTCTTACTTTGATTATGCTAACTGGTTGGGTAATGAAACATCTGCAAATAAACAACCCAGCTCGGAGAACACCAAGGACTTCACAGTTCTATGCTGAGCTACAAATATTTTCTTCTATTAGAATGGACAACATAGCGGAGTCACCAGGTTCTGACCATCCTTGTTCATGCCGCGAGTCACCAAATAGATCAGGCAATTTTTTTTAAAAAAAAGATAGCTGGGTAGAATCATAGGGCTGGCAAAGACTTTAGAGGTCTTTTAGTCCAACCCCCTGACCGAGGCAGAAGACCTTATACCAGGGGTAGGCAACTTTGGCTCTTTTATGACTCGTGGACTTCAACTCCCAGAATTCCTGAGCCAGCTATGCTGGCTCAGGAATTCTGGGAGTTGAAGTCCACGAGTCATAAAAGAGCCAAAGTTGCCTACCCCTGCCTTATACCATCCAGGACAAATGGTTGTCCAATCTTTTCTTGAAGACTTACAGCAACGGAGCACCCACAACTATGGGAGGCAAGTTGTTCCACTGATTAATTGTTCTCACTGTCAGGAAATTTCTCCTTTCTCCTTCATCTCCCTTTGATAAGCTTCCACTCATCGCTTCTTGTCCTGTCCTTTGATGCCATGGAGAATTAGTTGGGAGGGCACCTCAAGTACCAGGAGAAGGTTATCCTATCGCCCTTCTCTTCGTTAGGCTAAACAGACCTAGTTCCCTTCATCATTTATTGTATGATTAGGCTCCAGACTCCTTATCCTCTTTGTTGCTATTCTCTGCATTCTTTCTAGGGCCTCAGCATCTTTTTTTGTACTGCATTGACCAGAACTGGATGCAGTATCCCAAGTGTGGCCTCACTAATGTCGTATAAAGTGGTACTATCACTTCTCGTGATCTTGACACTATCCCTCTTTTCTTATCATCACATATATGGATTACAGTTTCAATCTTCCCCTGCTCTCAGTTCAACAATCAAAGTTATACCTGCAACAAATAAGAGAGATCAACAGATGTGTAAAGAAATTCAGACCAAAATTAATTTAAACCCAATGATTCCAGTCTTTCTTCCAGAATTGGGTATGATTATACATGGATTTTATATTTCAGTACAGATAGTCCTCACAATGGTTCATAGTTACTACAGCCTTGGAAAAAGTGACTTATGACCCGTATTCGCACCCACAACTCGTAGTACCCCCGCAGTTCTTTCATTGCAATTTGGGCACTTGGCTACCAGCTCACATTTAGAACCGGTTGCAGTATCCTGCAGTCACATGATTCTGATTTGAAACCCTTTTTTTGCCAATTTCCAGAAAAAAAAATACTCATTGGGGAATTTGGATTTTCTTAACAACCATGCTGATTCGCTTGACTACAATACAAATTGTAAAATCTGAGTCTGACTTATTTACGACCACAAATGACTTAGAATGGAAATTCCACTCACAATTGTGGTGACCTGTAAGATGAAAAAAAAAAAAAGTGAGACATTAGTTTTTTCTGAATTCCCTTTCTGTATTTCATTCCCATGATCCAGTAGGATTTTTCTTGCATATTACTAACGATGTCCCATATAATTTATCTTCTTTTATAGAATATTTTGCAACAAAGAGGGATGGATTTTCAGCGGGCACTCAAAAGCTGGATCTTTCTGAAAATGATATTTAGATTTCCTGCAGAGCTATCCTATTGATTTCCCCTTAGTCACATTTGAACAATTTGATTGATCTGCCTGCTGAAGGATCAGACTTCTGACAGATGAAAACACTGACCTTTTTCTCAATGGTAGAAAGAGCATTTAATGATCATGATATGGGCTGACCATTTAAGTGTATTTAAAACAAGTTCCAAGTCTACCTGCAGGAAAGTCTAAGAGATACTAATGAGAGGCAATGTCTTCTCTAATTAAAAACTTTGTGTGTGTGTGTGTGCGTGCAGTTATTTCTTTATTTTGGCAAGAGAGCATTTTGCTTAAATTACCAATAAACGGTGCTTGAAAACAAATCTTACCATTTGGACTTTATTTTCACATTAAAAAATAGGTCAACTAGCAAGCTACCTTCTGAATATTGCATCAAAAAGAAGGTTTTTTCCCCCAGACTATGCAGAACAGTTAATATTTAGTACATCATTTTTATTCAGAATATAATAAGTAGCGTGTTAAGGAGCAGAAAGCAATGGATTTTTTTATTTTTTTTTAAATTGAACATTTTTAGAATATTTGGTTCTCATAGGAGCTTCATGGAATATTTACCATCTCAGTTTCTAGACTCAATACTAGATGTGATTATAATGCTACTAGAGGCAGGCACTGAAAGTGTGGCAGAAATTGTGAAATTTGTTGTGTCTTCTGAGTTAATTTTAAAGCCTAGAGATTAACTCATTAAAAACCTTTAAAAATATAAACATATTAAAGTGTCAATATTGTTTTTAATATAAAAAATGTCCTGTGGTTGGCACTACTGTCAGTTTGGACCTTAATTATGTTTAAAATCTGATCACTGGTGTTTGCTATAATAGGCTATTAAAGCCCAGAGGAAGCACTACAACTTCTTTTGTCTCTACCTTGTTATGAGACAGGTAATGAGTTGAATAAGTGGTATAATTTATATCAGGACTGGGGAGACCCTGATTTATGTAAAGTTTCAGCCACGGAAGCTTACTGGGACAGTCTTCTCTCACTTTAGCCTACCACATAGTTGGAAAGAGAAGAGAAAATTACAGGTGACCCACATCTAAACTGACATCAACTCCTGGAGGAAAAGGAAGATATAAATTTAAAGAGTAGATAAAATTGTTTTTGGAATAACTCTTGGACCATGGAGACAATCAAACTATTCTGGGGGAGGGGGGGGAAGGAGAGAGAGCGAGAGAGAGAGAGAGCAATTTACAATGATTTTCATTGTGTAAACCTTTCTTCTTTCCATTCTTAACTGAATGTCTAAATGTTAGCCCTTCGTTTCAAGCATCTGGTTTGTTTTTTTTCTATAAGTGCTTCTACAAAGAAATGAGTACATTTTTGGCATGCACATTAATGTACATCAGGTACAAGTACTGTACATTAGATACAGAGATGTGATCAAGCCTGTGTCAACATCAACTTCAACAGATGTCGACACAGAAGTATCCTTCTTCCAATATATTTGTATTATAACAAACGGAACTTATTCTCAAACTAAGAAGTTCTTCCTCAAGAGTAGTGGACATTTCCTGAGGTAAAGTGGAGGTACAGTACTCTTAGGCCAGCTTCTAAGTAAAAACAGTAGCAGAAATAATTGCAAATATATGCTGTGGCAGTAGCATTGTCACAAAGCAATTTAGTGAACAAAGTAAAGAGGCATGTTTTGATAACTTTTCTTAATACAGAAAGAGAGGGTTGGAGTTCCCCAAGGAGTGAGATCCAAGAAGAAGGAGTGCTACGAGGAAGTAAACAAATTGGTGGGTTGTTGCCAATAAGAAGAAACACAGTGGTAACAAGGCAGTGTTGTGATTTGGGAACGAGGTGGGGGTCGGGACTACCTTTATTTCTACTGACTTGCTTTAGGTGAATTTTGGGCAACAGTATTATTCATCCAGGCCTGTGGATCTGCAAATACTATTACAGAGAGTCTTCAACTTATGACCATAATTGAGCCCAAATTTTCTGCTGCTAAACAAGATAGTTGTATTGTCCCATTTTACGACCTTTTTTTGCCACATTTGTCAAGTGAATCGCTGCAGTTGTTAATTTAAAAACAGGGTTGTTAAGTAAAGCTGGCTTCCCCATTGACTTTGCTTTCACAAGGTCACAAGAGGTGATCACACGAGCCCGGGACACTACAAACATCATAAATATGTACCAGTTGCCAAGCATCCAAATTTCGATCACATGTCCATGGGGATGCTGCAAAATGGTCATAAGTGTGAAAAAAGGTCATGTGGTCACTTTTTCCCAGGGCTGTTGTAACTTCAAATGGTCACTAAACAAACGGTTGTAAGTCAAGCATCACCTGCATCCGGTGTTCAGATTTCCGAGATAGGTTTGCCTAGTTGTTGACAAACAAGCAAAGTGAATATGTGATGTTATGGAATAGCCATATTTTTCTCTACCTGCCTGCATTTTACCACTTGGAAAGTACTGTATTCATGTCGAATGGTATCAGGAAGGAATCCTTGTATAAAAGGAAGGTGGAGATTAATCACATCTCTTTCTATCGCCTTCATTTAGGAGCATGTGGTATTTCTAAGAGGGGAAATTACCCTTCTCAGTTTGTACTGTGTTAACGTTTCTGGAGTCAAAGGTGGCTTCTTCTTTCAGTGTTTGCCATTCCCGAAAGAATCACAGTGGGCTGTTTCTCCCCTTTAAGATTCATTGTAGCCTTTAGATTATAGCTCGGGACTTTATTCTCTTTGTTAAAGCAAGCAAATCAATGCATTTCTGTCATTTCTTTTGTCTGTGGTATTTCCCATTAGAGCCTACATTTAAGAAAGAAGCTTTGGGTAATTCTTCTTTGGACAAAGAGGGAGGGAACGAAAAGCGGTGTCTGTCTTTAAATTGTGTATTGGAAAAATGACTGGGCTTCCTTCTAATGACTTCAATCAACATTTCTGAGGCTGGACTGAGAAGCAGAAAGAGGACAAGATAGTTCAGGAGGGTTATCTGCTACAAAGGCAGAAGAGCAAAGTGTATGCCCCTGGAGACCTTGCACATTGGGCCAACTATTTACTTAGAAATGTTATTTATTGTTGAACTATTTGCTTAACCTCAAGGCTAAGACAGCTGTAATGCTCTCCATGTGTGATTGTCCTTGATCTGTTCACTCAAGTATGTAATTGGAGTGAAGGCTGTGCACAGTCCCTTTTAAGGCAGACTCTGGGTGCAGCTCCTTATTTTTATTTATTTGCTTACATCTGTAGTTTGAAAGTACTTTTCATCTCAGGACTTCTTACACATAAAAACAAAGCAAAAAAGAAAAATTGAAACCATCCAGCGTGAGAAATATAAAAAGAAAAGAACACAAAGTGGCAACCAAATGACTTTGCACTATGAAAACACAGCAGTGAACTATTCCAGTAACAAATCAGTCAAGAGCAAAATCTAGAGAAATTAAAACAGTATTTTCAAATTGTCTCAAAAGCTCTTTGCATGTGTGGATGGGGAAAGGGGGATTGAAATCTTTGAAGGATTACAGTTCCGTAGTTTAGACATCATTATGCAACGTTGATCAATCGAGCAGAAGAAGGTACTTCATGTAGAATAAAATCTTTAGCACTGCAAGTCTCATGTTGATAACACTGATATACAGATAGTCCTCGGCATATAACCATTTGTTGCAACTGTTTGAGGTTACAACTGCATTGAAAAAAGTTACTTATGACCAGTCCTTGCATTTACAACCGTTGTAGCATCCTCATGGGCAGGTGATCAAAATTCGGGTGCTTGGCAACCAGCATGTATGTATGACATTATAGTATCTCAGGGTCATGTAATCAACCATTTGCAAACTTCCCATTTGGCCTCCAACATGCAAAGGCAATGGGGAAGCTGCGTTCATTTAACAACCATGTGATTCACTTAATAATTGCAGTGATTCTCTTAACAATGATAGCGAAAAGGTCATAAAATTGGATGCAGCTCAATTAACAACTCTTTTGCTTAGCAATAGAAATTCTGGTCACAATTGTAGTCATAAGCCGAGGACACTATCTGTATACCAAAAATTGAACTTTCTATAGGAAAAGCTTGTGCTCTGCCACTAAACTATGGCCTCTGCCTTGTTTTTTTTTTCTGTCATTGCCAACTCCATCTCCGATGTGACATGACATGGTGCTAGACCTTGTTGTAAGCATGAAGCTTTGCTAGACTTTCTAAATAAATTTCCCAATTGAATAGCCTGCCAGGGGAAGCACCAATTTTGAAAGCTTTTCCTTAGTCTGATATGTTTTCATTCGACCAATTTGTTTTCGCATGAATAATAGAGGCTGCTGGCCTTTCTTCCCCATTGCTTCTTTTTCACCAGCAGAGCATTCAGGATTCTTTTGAAGTTTGCAGAAGAGGGTTTTGTTTTTTGTTTTTTTGAGGGGGGGGAGGTACATTTGTGTTACCTGCTTTGAAAAGACAAATAATGCATTTTCTGGCAAGCAACCATGCCCTCTGTGAGAAGCAATGTGACAATGAACCAGCCCATTGTTCTTATGCTGAAAAATACTCCTAGATAGAATAGGATCACAGCAAAAGGTATGCAGCGTGATTGAGTGAGACATTATTCATAATGTGATATTTCTTAAGGTAACAATGTTACTGATCCTAAACTTTCTGTCAAACATGTTGTTCAGCAAGGTCAAACAATTTCAATTCAGATTTTGCCCAAACAACAACGGGTATCAAAAACAATGACAAATGAAAGATTCTTTTATGTGATAGTAAGCAATACCATAGGAAAAGACTCTTTCAGAGGCCGTTAATTCCATTCTAAATGGAACCTTGCATTTGTATAAATTAAGAATTAATGATCAAAAAGCAAGACGTTAAAAAAAGACATCCCAAGATAAGCTTGAAGATTAATGGGTTTCCTCCATAACCTATGTTTTGAAAATACTCTTTTGGTCATGGAACGGCCCCAAGACAAAGATTTAATTAACTATATACAGAGCTGGGTTTATTTATCCTCAGTTGAGATATTTTGCTTCAACAGGACTTTGGAAAATATTATTAACAAGATCTCATCTTCTTTCAATGAAAAGCTGTTATTGAGCTAAGGTAGTTCCATTGTTGCAATAATGTTAGAAACCAGGTTTAACCCTACAAACGCAGAATAAGGAAAGTGGGCAGTGTTACAGCTAATGACTTAAGAGATTATTGTGTGAAAACACTTGCTCTACAAATGGGAACAAGTACAAAGTACAAGTTGCTTGACTGACAGTTTTTAAGTTGCCCAGTTGTGCCAAACAGAAACTGTGATCTGTGATATTGGATTTCATTTAGAAGCTGATGCTACTTGTAGAATGTCTGCTATACAGCTACTAATATCCTGTAATCAAATCCAGACTCCATTTAAGGGAGCTTTCTATACTCTATTTTTTTCTGGTGAGTCCCCTTCTCTAATATGATGGGAAAGTTTATCGGGTAATAGCAATGTTTTGTATTTTAATTTGTCACAAATTTGATAACATAATGTCATTCTGGGGCAAATAGCAATAGCAATAGCACTTACTGTAGACTTATATACCGCTCCATAGTGCCCAACAATCTGGGTCCTCATTTTACCAACCTCAGAAGGATGAAGGCTGAGTCAACCTTGAGCCCCATCAGCATCGAACTTCAACTGTTAGAATTCCCCAGCAAGTATGGCCAAGCTATATAGTCTTCCTGAAAGAGGAAGACTATATAGCTGGAAGACATTTAAATGGTTAGACCAAATTGCTTAGGATTTTTTTTTTCAAAGGACAAGAATAAACAAGCAGCTGGCAAAGATTGTCAGGTGCTGATGCACATTCCCCTGTAGAAGTCTACATTATTTTTTTCAGTATCAAGGAGGAAAGGATTACTTAACCTCACATGGTTTGAGTTGAGCATGGCCAGAGAACACTTAATGCTTCCAAGCAGTGTGTTTTCTGGAAATGTTCAGGTGTGCCCAGTAGACTTTGGGAGAATTGCAAAGCAACTGAATGTTGAAGTCATTATAAATGCTTTGCAGGTCTGAGGGAAGGGAAGGGAAGGGAAGGGAGGAAGCAAGGAAGGAAGCAAAGAAGGAAACCAGTATTTGGTGGTAGAACTTTAGGTTAAGTTGCCTTACTTTAGCTTGCTATAGTTTATATAGTATGTTCTTTCATCTTTAATACCCCATTCTAGTGTCAAGTCTTCTTGAAGGTGAGTGTAATAATCAAAATCAGAACCTTTAAGTTCCATCCAAAAAAGCTGGACCTTTTCTGTAAAATTAAAAGTTGGGGATTTCAGATTTGTGAATAGATTGCCACTATCAAGTCCCATTGTTTGGAAGCCATATGTTTCTATAATGTTATTTCTCTTTTTTTAAATGACCACCATTTATAGCAAGAATTGGAGTCCTTTAGACAAACATACAGCCAGGTATTTCTTTTGGGAAAAGTAGTTCTACAAGTGTCTATTTTTTCTTTAAAAAATATCTTTGATTTGAATAGTTAGGCAACCTAACTATTCAATCTGCAAATTTGATGTAGGATGCTCCTTTTAGTGCCCATATAAATTAAAATGATCTACTCCCACTAATCCCACTATAAAATTGTAATCACCCCATGTTCATGTAATTTGTATTTCGTAGCAGTGTGGGATCTTTTGGTGTGGGTGGTTCTAGCTAGAGATGCTTGAAGACCTCTTCAAGGTCTTTCTTAGTAAGATGGCTGATGGCCATGTGGTGAATATTAGTCACTGTGTCATGGGCAACTGCAATAATAAAAATGATACAGAGAAAAGACTGATGCATACAAAGTTATGGTTGTTACGGGCTCAGCTGTATAATTGCATTAGTTGCCTAAAGCCTCATTTAAGATGAAAGTAGAGATTGGCAATCACAACTCTGCAGTCACGCAACAAGGAATGTCTCTCATGCTAGGCTTTACCTTCTCCATTCCAGAGACAGTGATTTATGTGACTCACACTCAGTGTGTGCTTATTTTTGGTCGAACTACTGACACATATATTCAATAAGGGATAGCTATTTATGTCATGGTCACATGATGAATCTTTCCTTGCCTGAAGAATTCGGAATAAATGTTGTCTGTCCAAGGATAATACTGCTGGCTCTGTTTCGTAGAAGTTCTTGCACACTGAATTGTGCAATTGTGTCTCGTTGTTTACTGAAAGAAGTAATGAGCCATGCGTTCCTTATTGAAAACTGGGAAAATGTCCTGATTCTCCTGGTATCTTGTTTTCTCTAGGGTCATATAATAGCTAACAAAGATGGCCCAGCAGGAGACAGACCTTCCCACAGAATCATGTGTTTATGATTCCATAGTTAAAAAAAGTATTCCAGGCTATTTATTTTTTAATCAATTGTAATTAATGAATTTGGTCATGTGTACTCCATCAGAAAACAAAAGCAGCACCAAAAATGTAAAATAAAACCATGCATAAAATGCAACATCCCCCGCCCCCCAAAAAAGGGGAATAAGCAGTCATCCTACTATGTTGTGACTCTAGATGTTGAGACTCTAGAAAGAGTACAGAGAAGAACAACAGAGATGATCAGGGGACTGGAGGCTAAAACATGATAAGGAACGGTTGCTGGAATTGGGTATGTCTAGTTTAATGAAGGGGTGACAGGATAGCAGTGTTCCAATATCTCAGGGGCTGCCACATAGAAGAGGGAGTCAAGCTATTCTCCAAAGCACCTGAAGGCAGGACAAGAAGCAATGGATGGAAACTAACCAAAGAGAGAAGCAACCTAGAACTAAGGAGAAATTTCCTGACAGTTAGAACAATTAACCAGTGGAACAACCTGCCTCCAGAAGCGGCGAATGCTCCAACACTGGAAGTTTTTAAGAGGAGACTGGACAGCCATGTGTCTGAAATGGTATAGGGTTTCCTGCCTGAGCAGGGGGTTGGACTAGATGACCTCCAATGTCCCTTCCAACATCATCATCGTCATCATCATTATTATTTTATTATTATTATTATTATTATTATTATTATTATTATTATTATTATTATTATTATTATTATTATTATTATTATTATTATTATTATTATTATTATTATTATTATTATTATTATTACTATAATTTATGAAAACCTTAGCAAAATCTACTGAAATTCGCAATCAGTTGCTTTCATGAAAATTGCAAAAATGATCCAGGAAGCAGATCTTTAATGTCCCCAAATGAGTACTGATAATGATGGTTGTTTTTAAAGCATTTGTGTAGTATTTTTTTAGCTTTTCCAAAAGGAATGTAAGTGAATACTAATAAAGTTAGCTAATTTTAGATTCAGGAGTTCAGAGTCTTAGGGGCCACTTTCTAAATCATAGAATTGGAGGCAGAAGGAACCATTTAGGCCAGGGGTGTCCAACCTTGGCAACTTTAAGATTAGATTAGATTAGATTAGATTAGATTAGATTAGATTAGATTAGATTAGAATAGAATAGAATAGAATAGAATAGAATAGAATAGAATAGAATAGAATAGAATAGAATAGAATAGAATAGAATAAAGTCTCACGGGCAGTTGGCTGCCTTGCCTCTGAATATGTTCAGTAAAGGGAACTCAGCATGTTTTGCAGCAAGAATTTCCTTTACTTAATTTAGAATGTACCAATCTTACAGATTTTGACAATCCTTCTGATGGTTTTGCTGAGTAGGATCCTAGTTTTTTTACCCTGACTGCACAACTGTGAATCTTAGGTATTGTTTTAACGCTCTGTCAAAATATATGTTTTCCTTTTGAGTTGTGTTGATTCCACATTAATCGGCAATTGTGCTTATAGGGTCACATATGTCCCTTGACTTAATGCGTGTATCTTATGGCCTGATTTCAAAAGCTCTGTGGGAGCTATTAGTTCAGACCCCTGGCAGAAGCTACCTGTCTCTTTCATGGGAGAAAGAAAAAATGAAAATATTATAAAGAGAGAAAGGAAAAAGAATAAGTCAGAAATAAAGAGAATATTGGTTCTAGACTTAAGTGGTTTGCTTCAGCTCCGCTTTGGTTTTTGCTTTATTGACAAAAGCCACTCAAAAAATGTCCCGTCACATGTCAAACTTCTTGCCACGCATCAAAATGGTTTCCGATCTCTACCAAGAGCAAGACATTCTCTGTTCAATTGGATGTCATAAATGAACATTAGAAAAATTTGAGTTGACTTCCTGAGAATGAACAGGTTTAGTTTGGTCACTGCCTGGATGAAAGAGTATAGGTAGTCCTCAACTTACGACCACAATTGAGCCCACAATTTCTGTTGCTAAGTGAAACATTTGTTAAGTGAGGGGTCCTTGATGCTCTCTGAGCTATTTGAGCATCAAGGACCCCTCATGTCATCCCTGAACTACAAATATTCTCCTTTATTAGTATTTGTTAAGTGCATTTTGCCCCATTTTATGACTTTTCTTGCCACAGTTGTTAAGTGAATCACTACAGTTGTTAAATTAGTAACACAGTTGTTAAGTGAATCTGGCTTCCCCATTGACTTCACTTGTCAGAAGGTCACAAAAGGTGATCACAGGACCCCCCGGGACACAGCAACCGTCATAAATAGGAATCAGTTGCCAAGCATGTGAATTTTGAACATGTGACCACGGGGATGCTGCAACGGTTGTAAGTGTGAAAAACAGTCATAAGTCACTTTTTTCAGTGTGGTTGTAACTTTGAATGGTCACTAAATGAACTGTTGTAACTCAAGGACTACCTGTATAGGAATTCCATATAAGGTGTCTTGGATTTCATGATGGAAGAAAGATGGGATATAAATCAAGAACTACTGGAGTCAAAGATCTCCTGGGTTTGAAAAAGGGCTTGGTATAGCCAGGAGTCATCTGTAGCTCCCACTCCAGTATTCCTTGTACAACTATAATCTTTCAAGCCTACAGCTGCGATTGCATTTTAAGAATCTGTGACCACAGGCACAGTCTTCAGCAAGAACCGTACCTGAGTAGACTATTAAATCAAAAACAGCACTTACAGAGAAATGAAAAATAAAAGCGTCTTTCCACAAGGTCAGGCATTAACCAGCCCAGGAATGTCAAAAGTTTTGATTCAAAGGATTCTCAAAGGCAGGCATATGAATTTGTGCTTTAAACTTCATCCTTCTTTTTCTGGAGTTAATGAGAAAAGGATCTGTTTTTTTTTTTAAAAAAAAAAGTAGAAGTAGCAGGGGGGCACCGGGCTGCTTTGAATATAGTTAGGCAAGATATTTTTTTTTTAAAAAAAAAAGGAAGAAAAGAGCATTGTAATATTTGACCTAGTTAAAAATATTCATTCCCATTATTTCAAAGAATGCAATCTAATCAATTAGAGTGTCTCTTTGTTTCCAGTTCTCTTTTCCTTCTCGTGCATTCTGTATCAAGTTTTCTTTAGGCTCCAGAGTTGGGTTTTGCTTTAGTTTTGATTTAAAAAAAAAAAAAAAAAAGCATTCTGGGTTCCTGAGCACTTGTTAATGAGCATCAGTTTCATCAAGCAAGCTGTTACATGGGGCCTTGTGCCAGCCTGGGGAATTGATCCCAGATGCAGCAATGGTACAGAATACATCCTGCCTCCAAAAGGCCATTTGTACGGTGGCAAGTGTTGGTGACTGTGTGACCTTGGCAGCTTATCTGATGCCACATCCTGTTCAAGAAGCCTGGATTCTGGGCCCATTGCCACAACAGACATTTTTGTATCCAGCTTATTGGCTCTAATTTGTTTCTGGGCACAATTCAATTGCCTAGGTAGGATATTTAAAGGACATCTTAGTTTACCATCCGCCTATCCATTCTTGAAGGCCTTCTTCAGGAGTCCTAATCATCCTGGACATTCTCTGTATTGGAGGTCATAGTTTACAAAACTTTTTGTTTCCTTTAATATTTCAAATTCTGCGTTACTCATTTTATTAATACTTAGCAAATCCATATGTGTTATTTATGGATTTTATTCCGCTGAAAATCTGTTTCAAATGCTTGCTGCAGATACATTTATTAGTGTTTTAAAACACTACTAAATACCTCCAGAGTATTTGGCTTAGGAGATGAGATGGAAATATGAAGTTTTTAGGGATTTTGTGCAGAGATAGCACAGACAAGAAAAAAAGGCTCTTGAATTAGGCAAATACGAAGATTGCTTTTATTGGGAAGAAAAGGATCTTTTAAAATATTTTTTTACGTATGTAGTATTACATTTGCAGACTTAGATTTTCCTTTGTTCCTCTTAAATTTCAGAGAAAGGAATATCAAAACTCCACTGGACTGGGCTAAAAACCAAAAACTTAGCATTCTTCTCAGAGAGTTCAATTAGATATCTCTGGGAAATTCACAAACAGAACAAGAGTGCAAAATATTTTCCCATCTGTATTCCCCAACAACTGGTTTTCAGGGACTTGTACTCGCCATTACACCCATGAATTTGTCCAAATGTATTTGTTTGTTTGTTTAGAGAATTTATATGGCCACCCACCTGGGCAGCTACTTTAGCATAGTCTGCTCATTTCTTCTTGAAGACGATCATGAACTGTGGGAATTTTTTTCCCCTGCTGAAAATGTAGCAATATTCTCTGTTTCAGGAAAGCTGGGAATGGGTGATCAATTAAATTTGCTTTTAATGTTCTCTCTCCTTCCCCCCCCCCCATCCCCGCATGCCACTTTTCTTGTTACTTGGTGCATGGGAATGTTTGGACAGTCCTGTGGTTTTTGCCTAATCTAAAGAGAATCCACCACCAAGCAAGTGTCAAGTCATCAAGACATGAACTGTCCCTTAAGCTGCTATTTAAGGAACTTCTAGAAACCATGTAGTCAGCTCTTTGCCAGCAGCAGCTCCCATGAGCAGGGACTGCATCTTTTCAGTGTGATGCTGCCTTGACTGTCTCCATCTGTCTCCATAAAGGATGTTCACTAAATAATTCAGCAGGGCAACTTGATATCTCATCCATCTACCTGATTACCCTAGTGACCAGATGGTAACGGCTCGCCTGTTGGTGTTACGGCTTTGCAGTTTCGTGAAAGTTGTTGCTTTCTGAGAAATAAACACAGTAATGCAATCCCTTAGCTACCCTTAGCATTGCCAGGGCTCAGAGGCCGATGTTCAAGATTTTGGATACCTTTAAAAAAATAACAATAAAATCATGAATGTTCTAACAGAGAGGATATGGTTTTTCCCTGAGGGTGATCTTCATTTTGCTTGGAAACAAGAATACTTCTAATCATCAAGAATTGTGCGTAGAAAATGTACCACCTATGATGTATTAGCTCAGAAACTGGATGTCAGATTGCCTGGCAACTAACTCTGTGCCCTGTTGGTAGCAGCTTTGGAACAGTGAGTGCTCAAAAGAATGCCATATCCTCCAAACTAAGGAAGCCAAATCACTATGACATTCTGCTCCCCCTCACTGGTTTAACAAAATGTATGTTTATGGTATAGGACAGGGACTGATATTGTTTACATTTACCTTCTCCCAAGAAATGGGGGAAAATGAGAACATAATGACTCTGAGAACTCCTAAAGTTAAGAAACACCTCTACCCAACTAAGGATATTCATAGAAAACCCAAAGGTTTGCTCTCTCTCTCCCCTATAGCTTTCTAATATATCATTTCCCCCGTATGAACAACAATTCAAGTAGACAATTTGTCATATCTTGTTTAAAATTTGGTTGAGTAAATGTTATCACAGCAGTAATCTGACTTGGAAGCCATTGGTCATTTTCATCCATTCCATGGCACAGGTAATCCTTTTTTTTTAAAAGAAATTTCAAAAGAAATTTCCTGTTTTATGACTTATCACCTTTGCTATTCAGTTAAAAAAAAAAAAAACTACCAAAGCAGTAAACTCATCTCCCGAGTTATCATACGTCTCTGTGGCTGTGAAAGTCATTAAAGCAACTCTTATCAAGAGTGGTCTTTTGGCTCAACCTGTACTTGGCCTCTTAATGAAACACCCTTTGAAATCCAGTGGCAAATTGCAGCAAGCCACATGAAATGCAGGCTGTCCTCTTAACGTTTTCTTGAGCCAAGGGTAGGCAACCACAGGCCAAAGAGGAAATATCGTAGGAACAAAAGAACCAAAATAGTCTAACTGGAAATTATTGGGAAGAATTCCGATAGCTTTAGCTGCCCTGCAATATTTGATACCCTGCTGTCTTCAAATTGGAATGAGCTGCATTTTCCCCAAATATCCTCCCAAGTGTCAATATAGCAGAGGTGGGACAGCCCCCAACAACCCATGGATTCCTAGGGCACCCTGGAGGAAATAGGAATGGGAGTCCCTGGTTTGGCCTTTGGGTAGGTTCAAGGGACTCATTGTTTTTTCCATCAAGGAAAGGAGCTGCAAGATTACTTTTTCCCTTAATTTCCCAACCCAACCCAACTGACAATGTTGGCCCTGCCCTCTACTAACACCATGATGTCAATAGTCATGTTTCCGGTGTTATGGTTCCAAAGGAAGATTGCCTTTAATGAGAAACATGAGGCCTTTACCTCTAGAATCCATTTATTGCAAAAATAACCTTGGCACTTACATGGACGGATGCCAGAAACTGAATTTCTCTGGCTTGCGTCTTCCTTTTCATTGCTATACCCCTCCCTTATTTTACAGTCATGAATTACGTCTTCCAATTAGGCTGGAGGCCAAAGATTTACTTCCTTTTCTTTCCCGGGCTTTCCTCAAGAAGCTCCTCCTTTTCTGTCTTCTGAATTAACTCTAAAAATACCAGACAGTTCTGCATATCTTGTCAAAGCAATAATATCCTATATTAGCAGCGTTGACATCCGGCACATCTGCTAACATCTGTGCCTAGCTGTATCAATGCTGCCTAATACAACTTGGAAACATAAAAGTGCTCCTCCCTGTTCCTCCAAGTATATATTCTGTGCTTACAGTTCTAGATAGATAATCTTTGTATTAATCAAATAAAAAATATATCCAAATAGTATTTTTTTTTCCTTTTGAAAATTCTTCATTTATCAACTGCCCTAGATAAGAAACCTTCGCAAATACAACAATAATAAATAGTAATTTAAAAAATTCATTTTCTGACCAATCTGTGCAAATGTATGACAACAAAAGCCTTCAGTGTGGAACGGAGTTTCTGGCAGCAGTTGCCAGTCCAAAGGATTCTAATCAACTAATTAAGAATACAGAACTGAGCTTTCTTTACTTGCACTTGGCTGAGGAGAGAAGCTGCTCAGGAACCAATCTCTATACTCAGGGGAGGGGGGGAAACCTGGGGTAGGTACAGGACACTGCATGAGACAACTTTATGTGACTGAGATAGCAATTGCAGTCAATTGCAAAAAGGCAGATTTGTTTAAAAGAGGTTACATCCTGTAACAATACCTTTACCTCTTGTCAAACAACAATATCTGCCTACTACAGGTCTTTGGGAAGGTGGATAAAAATGCCAAATCTAGTCTAAACATCTGGTTGACCATAATAATATCAATAATTTATGAAAGGCTAGGAGCGGACATGATACTGGATATCTTCATATATGTCCAGAAGGTGGTTCAGAAGCCAAAAAATTCAGTATAAGATGGAAGGAATCTTTATTTAAGGTTCAAATAAGGGAGGAGAAATTAAAGGAAACAATCTTTGAGCTCTGGGTAAAAATATTCCAGCTAATACTAGCATTTTGGTCAAGCTTTTCCTTGCTAGCTTCTGATGTGTCCTTTTCGAAGCCAGCCTATGCTCTTTTCAATTAGCTATTCTATTTGTTCCTGCTGTGTCCTTAGTTGAAGATTCCTCCTTCCCTCATAGATTTGCTCTCCAACAGTTCCTCAATTCGCTTCACTTGGCACCTGGAGTTCACATAGTACAAGCATAAAGCCAACAACCTCCTTTATCTGCCACTTACTTATCTTTTTGAAAGGCTGATAGGCATGCTCACAGGTGTCTTCATTAGGTAAATAGCTTTTTGATCTCTATGTGACACTTTCCATGGAGCTGGCCAATAAACAATTTTTAAACCAATTCCATCATTCCATCCATCAGGACAGCTCATCCGGCCACCCACATCTTTATAATTGATGCCTTAAGTTGCATGCATCAGAACTTTACCAAAGATAGCTAGGCCCACTCATAAATCTCTCCTAGCTATTTCACAAGCAAAGCATGAGCAACTTAGGTCTTGGTTGAAAAAGAAAATACTGTAGCCGATCCCAAAATGCAAATGGGGGAACTGAACTAGATGCACCGTGGGAAAGCAAATTGGCCGTGGAAGCTACTTTGGATAATATGAAATGCTGAACGCTTTCCTCTGAATGCTAAATTAGTTCAGGCTAAATGAATGTAGCCTCTGCGTCTCAACAATGCTTTGTTTAGTCTCTGAAGATAGATAAGAGGGCAGATGTTCCCTGTCTCTTGTCTTTGGTTTTGTGCAGGTGATTTTCCATTAAAGCTACCATCGCTGAAGTAGGAATTGCTTTTACGAGTTCTTTGAAGAAGCTTGTTTCTTGTTCCCAACTTAGCTATGAAACAATGCCTTAGAGCTCATTTTTGTAATGGACAATGGATTTGGCGGGGGGTAGGAGAAATGGTCACTCTACCTGTATGAAAGAACTGAGAGGGAAATACACACAGAAAGAATTTGATTTGTTAAGTTATTAAAGTAATGTGCAGTAATATAGTAACCAGGTGTTTAATGAAACATGTTTGCATACATATATACACATACTGTAGTATAGCCTAGGGATCCCCAAACCCCGGTCCGTGGCATGCCACCAACCGGTCCGCACAAACAAGCAAAGCCCCATCCGTGGGATGCAGGCAGCACACAAAACCACACACTCTCAGGTCCGGGGAAAAACCTCTCTCCACGGAACCGGTCCCTGGTGCCCAAAAGGTTGGGGACCTCTGATATAGCCAACCATCACAAACATTCCGATAGCCAGCAAGATTTAAAATAACGTTTATATAGTCTTTTTTTTTTAATTATCAAACTGCTTCATCCTCATTACCTGTCCGCAGAAATTAGGTCAGGATTATTATCCTAGGGTGGGAAGGGGAGAGAAAGGATGGTGGTGTACAGATTTTGAACATCTGAGCCCCAATTTAAGAACAACGCCAAAAAAAGCACGGCTCTACGCTTTTGTTTTATGACATTTTTGTTTCTATTTTAGACTGCTCTCTTGTCCTAGATAGCACAAGGGCAACCTGGATAGACATAAAGCAGTTACCAACCTGTTACAGTTGGCTGTTACATCTCAAGCGGCCAAACGTCCTACTTTTGTGAGGACAATCTTCTCCTTGGAAAGGCTGTCCAGTCAAAAGCTATGGCAAAGCCCAGAAAATATGAAAAGAAGACATAGGGCACTTGACAGTCACCTGTGAGTACTTAGTTCCTGGTCAACAGGCTGAGCTGCTTGTTTACATAATTTTCCTCTGAGGAGTGCAATAGAGTCTATGGTATGTAGTTTAAATTTGATACCTCTTCATATCGTATGGCAATGATCACTTATGCAAATTATATTCAAATGTGTGTCATCTCCCTTTTCCCTGAGGGCATGATGTCATTCCTCTTTTACTAGTATAGCACTATACATTTAGCCTGTCAGAAAGCCCTCCTGGATGACGAAAGTGAGAGGAGAAGAAAATATGCAAAAGATTGCTTTATAGACCAGCCAAATGCTGTTGGGAGGGAGTGACAAATCAATCATCCCTGTGCCCTCCCTAGACTCACTGGATCACACCATCTAAGCTTTCAGACTCCCAGCCTTTCCATCTGAGAAACCTCCTACCAAGATCTGAACCTCCATGTTGCCTAACTCCTCCAGCCATTGTACACCCATCTGCCCCATGACAGTAAATTCCATAAATTAGTGATGTGTCCATTGTGAAGAAATTGTTTTTTGTCTCTTCTTAATCTCCTGCCAGTTGCCAACTGCTAGGTTAAACAGGGGTGGAGGATAATGGCCCTTTATAACCTGTGGACTTCAAACTCCCAGAATTCCTGAGCCAGCCATGAAGTTGGAAGCCCACAGGTCATAAAGGGGCCATAGTTCCCCACTCCTGGTTTACAAAAAAGGAAGAAAATCCCTTTTCTGCAGTAAGCTTAATTTTAAAGAGCTCTCCCTTGTGTCCTCTGGGTTGCATTTTTTAATTGTAGAAATTGAGCAGATGATAGCAAAGAAGGGGGAATCTGCTCTTCCAGGCTGAGATGAAACTAGCAATTGCTTTTCTGTGGCTCCAGAGTCCACCTGAGACTGTGCCACTAAACTTCAGTGGCAGGGTTAGTAGCCTCAGAAAGCTAGCAGCGCAGTGTCACATTTTGATGAACTGAACTCACAAGCCCTAAGATAGAGCGCCACTGTTTTAAAAGCAGAGAATCTCCCTCCCTCGCCAACGGTCCAGAAAGAACTGAAAAATCCTGATCTGTGCAATAAAGCTCTGCTTCTCCAGCCCTCCTCCCCTCCCAATACACACATATGCAGACTATTTAACACAAGACTGCCTATCCCTGCTGTAAAGTGATGTGAGATGTTTTGCCACAGCTGCTGTAAACAAAGGGGACAGTGATGGGTGTCCATTTCAGGAGAGGGCCAGCTGCTGATCCCACCCAGCCCAGCTCTTAGATTTTGTAATACCTGAAAGAAATAGGCTCAAACTGTTGGCTGCCTTAATAAATAACCGTGACAGAGCTGTGCTTCATGAATTTGCCTTAGGATTTTGCCGAGTCCTGTAATCTACGCTGTCTTTTCCTACGCATATTCCTAATGAGTTCCAGAGTTTTCCTACTCTCATAGTAGTATGAAAATAATGAACAATCATTTTCTGTTCCTTTTATCCATGCTGTTCCTGGTTTTATATGTAATTCCTGGTTTCATATATAATTGCTTCAGTGAACCCACTAAAACGCGAGGTTCAGGTGTGTCGATCTATACACCGAATGGGGTGAATACAGTGGTGGGATTCAGCCGGTTCGCACCACTTCGGCAGAACCGGTAGCTAATTTTTTGTTGCCCAGGCCCAGAATGGACTTCCGGAAGCGGCATCCACACAAAGAACCGGTTGTTCACATATTTGAATCCCACCACTAAACGGAAATAGAGTTGTTCCAGGCAGAAGTGGTTTAAAAATGGAAAAATTAAAAAATGGTGGCAGCAGCTGAGAAAATGAAGAACAGGAAGATGTTGGGAAGATTGAAGGTGGACAGACAGTGGGAATATGTACACTGGGATACCGGAAATGGATGAAGGGAGGAAAGGGGAGGAAAGAAGAAATAATACTGGGAAGATGGGGGAAGAGAAGGAAGCAGGCAGGTGGACTATGCTGTTCTGGGATAATGATGGTGGCTTTATTCATAGTTTGATTTCTTTTTACTACCGGTATTCTGCCTTGATGGTATTTTTTTTGCATTACACTCATTTCATTATATTACAATTTTATAAATTATGGGCGATGGCACAGTAAGCCAGCTGTTTAGACAGTCTTTGGCATTTTTGTCCACCTGTTGAGTCCTTCCCAAGGACCTGGGATAGGCAGATTTGTTTGATGGTGTTAAATGTACCAATGCAGGCTGTAATCTGCTCCCAGTAAAGTCAATTGCAAGCTGCCTTTTACAATTGACTGATTGTGATTTTGTCAGTGTTGATGTTGTTGAAGTGGTGCTCAAGATGTTTTGGGGCTGCATCCCAGGCCCCTATTACTGTTACTATTGGCATTATCTTTACTATCTTTTGGCACAGTCGTTCTACTTCTATTTACAGCTTTTTGTATTTTTTAAAAAAAATTCTACAGTTATTTCTGTTCTTTTCTGCAATCTCCAGTATTACAATGTCCACTCTCCAGACTTTTTTTTTCTTATCAACAATTGTTAAGTTTTATTAACATTACTTTAAAATTCATATCATAACCTTTCCCAATGGATTTTGCTAACAGAATTCACAAACACTGCCTTCATCAAAATTCAGTTTTATATTGGAAAAGCAATGAATTAGAAACAAAATCAGAACTAGTAGGGTGGATTGGTGCCTTAGTGCATGTCAAGGACTCACAGCTGCTTGTCATTCTCTTACTTGCATAGATGGTTCCCAACTGGATCTTTCATCTCATCTCCCAAAAAGGTTACCACAACACCAAATGAGAAATGCTAGAGCAGGCGCACGCTGGCTGAGGAATTCTGGGAGTTGAAGTCCACAAGTCATAAAAGGGCAAGCTGTGCTAGAGACTAGCAGCAATCGCAAGCCATTTTCTCTACATCCTAGATCTGCCTTCTATAGTCTAGGTGTTCTTCAGATGTTGGGTCAACTCCCAGGATTCTCAGTGTTAACTAGTTGCTTACAGAATTCTGGGAACAGAATTCCCCCCATCTAGAGGGCAATTAATTTGCAGAAGGCTGCTCTAGTGGAGGGATCACAAGAACCTGGCTTAAATACAAATTCATCTTTTTGTACGGAATGGGACAACTCACGGCAGCCATCTTGCCCAAGAACCTGGCTTAAATACAAATTACAAATTTCGGTTCCCCATGGCCAACTCATCACAGGACAACTCGCAGTGGCCAACTTGCCACGGGACAACTTGCTCTGAGATAACTCGCTATGGGACAAGAGTTACACTAATATCAAAGAAATAGTGGAATAGAATCCTTAAAGAAAGGAGGGAGCGAATGCAATGTGAATGACAAAAAATTAAAATATTTTTTTAAATTATTTAAAATAATTAAATTGAATTCTGGGAGTTGAATTGTCTCGCAGTGAGTTGTCCCGTAGCAAGTTAGCCATGGCCAGGGGTAGGCAACCTCGGCTCTTTTATGACTCATGGACTTCAACTCCCAGAATTCCCGAGTCAGTAGCTGACTCGGGAATTCTGGGAGTTGAAGTCCATGAGTCATAAAAGAGCCGAGGTTGCCTACCCCTGGCCATGGCGAATTGTCCTGTGGTGAGTTGGCCATGGTGACTTGGGTGTGGCAAACTGAAATTTGTACCTAAGCCAGGTTCCTGTGATCCCTCTGCTAGAACAGCCTTCTGCAAATTAATTGCCCTCTAGATGTGGGGAATTCTGTTCCCAGAATTCTGTATGTGAAGAACAATGGAAAGAACTCTAAAATGAGATGCTGGACAAAAAAATGCCAATCTTTTTTTTCCAGTGAAAACTTGAATTTTGAAAAATTTAGTTGCGAGTTTATAGTCATTGGCTTATCACCCTCACTGCACTTCAGTCAGAATGGGAACAGCTATCCTTCTGTATCTGAAATTTAAAAAGAAATGAGACTCAGAATCTAATTAACACATTTTAGAAACAGATACTTTTCAATCAAAATTTGACATCCATTCTCCAAAATGCTTGGTCTGTAAATACATGTTCATCTGTGGCTCCCTCTCCAAAGTCTGCCCCCCACCAGCAAAAGAGGCCATTAACTTGCTGATGAATCCTATGACTATATACTGTTCAATCAGATGTTGTTTCCTACTCTAGCATAGCTTGTATCTATTTTTAATACAATTTTTCACAAATTGGCTCCTTTTCCCTATTTTGCTATGATAGATATATTCCTACTATTTGCTAAACTATGTAATAAAAAAACCATGCTATTCTATTAGATGGTGGATCATCATTGTCTATACCAAAGTCTGTGGCTTAAGCAAGGTTTCCAAAGATGATTACTGCACTAAGGGACTTATAATTTGTTCCCGTTTTTAAATTGCAATTTTGCAAACAAAATTTTTCTTTGCTTTTGCCTTGTTGAGTTTGGGTCCCTTTTTCTGTGCTTCAATTTATATACATTGGGTGACTATAAACCCCGTCATGGGAGGGAGAAGTTAACAGGAGGCACAGCAGTGCTCTATCAGTTTCTTTTCTTTAGTCCAGATTAAGCATTCCAGGCTTAATTTTTAAAACAGATACCAATTTTTGACTGCCAGGAATGAAGAAAGCTGAAGTGGGAGTTAAGGCATGCTTAAGGGTTGTGTGTTGAAGGAAAGATGCTTTCCTGGAACAAGTTATTTTGCCCTATAAGTGGCAATTCAAGCCCTACATTTAAATAGGTTCCTCAGAGCAGTTAACATTTTGCATAATCAAACAAAGGAAGGGGGGGGGAAGCTACTTAAAATCATTCTGTTTGTCCTTGCAACTTTAGTGAGAGTTAATCTGCAGTTATAACCAATATATTAGTGACGGTATTCAACAAACACAACACTAAGGTTTTAACTATGGTCCCTTAAGAAACCACAATGACTTGGATCTCTCAAAAGGCTAAATCATTATGAATGGGTTCACGTTGTAATACATTGGCGCTAAACCATAATATGACCTAATGCAAACCCAACCAGTAGTTTAAGATTATATCTGCTAAAAATATACCTGTGGTCAATGGATTCATATCTACTATTCAAGCAGTGGGCATTTTCACAGCTATAGCCTGAATGAAGTCAAGTGGAATAATAATAATAAATTTAAAAATCACTGGATCATGTGTAATTGACTATTTCTGGCTCCACTGCTTTCTCTTCTCTTTACTGACAGACTGCTATCCATAGAAACTAATCCTAGTGTATTTTCTTTGGCAACTGGTGCTCTGGTGTTAAGCCAAGATTGGGCTAAGTCTAGTTGTTTAGGTATTGTTAGTTGTGGCTTTAGGTTTTTGCAGATTGAAGACATATTCTTTTTGAGTTTCACTATTTTTGCATCAAGCCATAAAATCATGGATCCCCCATGCATCAGGACCCCCATTATTACTCAACTGAACTATTACCAATCAAGCAATGCTGGTCAATGAGGGAATAGATATGAATATATTTTAAAATACTTTCATATGTGGAAATGTGGAAGAAGATATAGTGAGAAACTAATCCTTTAGCTTCGGGGAATAATATATTCTATAGATTTGGCCTTGTGCCTTTCAAGCTTGGCTGCCTTAGGGGAGTAAGCTTCACTGAAAATAAAGGGGCTTACTCCTAAAAAAAACATGTCTAGAGTTGTGCTGCAAATCCATATAATTAAAATAAGAAAACTTCATAAAGTCATCAAACATTCACCAAATGTTCACTGAGTATTCTGAGATTCTGTTTGTATAGCTATTCTCTTGTTATAATTCCATCATTGTCTCTAACACATTTGCCAGGAATCTGGTGTGTATGCATGTGACTGTATAGTATATGATTATTTGGGATGTGCAGTGTATCAGATTCGGTTCCAAAAAGTGGAGCAAAAATGTAGGAGCATCTGCCTACAGTTCTTTAAAACTGCTTCACCTTTTGGGGGGGGGGGATTGCGGAGTTCCCTTTGGCAAGTGGCAGATGTTCCCAGAAAAGACACAACTGCTATAAAGAGCTGCAAACAAGAGCTACAGGGGCACTTCTACAGCCTGAAACACCTTTTGGGAAATGAATACAAAACTTTACACATATTAACATCCATGAGGTATCTCTATGGATTGATCTATTTGTGCAATTTAGCCCTTTCAGAACATCAAAATGTACAGATTTCTAGAGTTCATTTATGAAAAGGTAATTTAAGTCAATCCCCCTCAAATCCTGATATGCTGCCTCATCATGGCAGAGTGGTTGCTTCTAGGAGGGATGAGTGAAGAATTTTGGACGCGTATGCCGAGATGGTAAGCTCCCAGCAGAGTGTCACCCAAGGTCATCCCAGCTGCCCAACTAAAGCCAGGAAATAAATTTCAAGAGAGGAAGATATTGGAAGCAAAATATCATTTGATTAACAATGGCAAAGACATCATTTCATACTACATGGGAGAAGGCACTAGGAAACAATTCCTGAAAAGCACACCAATAGGCAATATACTAATGATGTAGTGCCAGATAATGGCCCCTTGGGTTGGATGGCACTGAACGTGTTACTGAGGAAGAGATGAGGATCTTTCCAAGTACAGGGAGTCCTCAACTTATGACCACAATTGAACCCAAAATTTCCATTGCTTGGTGAGTTTTATCCCATTTTTTTACCTTTACCCTTTTACCACAGTTGTTAAGTGAACCACTGCAGTTGTTAAGTTAGTAACACGGTTGTTGAATGAATCTAGTTTCCCCATTGACTTTGCTTGTCAGATGATTGCAAGAGGTGATCACATGACCCTGGGACATTGCAACCATCATAAATACATGCTAATTACCAAGCGTCTGAATTTTGATCCCGTGATCACAGGGTTAGCTGCAACGGTCGTAAATGTGAAAAACGGACATAGGTCTTTTTCCCCCCAGTACCGTTGTAATTTTGAACAGTCACTAAATAAATGGTTATAAGTGGAAGACTACCTGTACTAATGGTGTTTATGGTCTGGCTAGATTCACGTCAATAGGACATCTAATTCCAAAGCTGTGAACAAAGAATTACAATGACTATGGAGATTCTCAGTCATCCAGGTCATGGTTGTCCCAAAGGTAAGAAAGCACCTTTGGGACAAAAAGAATTACAACGGAAACATGGAACATAAGAAATGTAAACGTGGGAAGTTCAACACCATTGATATCTGAGGTATTACATCAGCAAATTGAAATGGACAGGAATTGGATACTTTGAGTCAGAAGATAATAGTGTTTATTATTGAGGACAAGAAAGCAGAAGAAGGAATGGTTGCTTTCACAGTCAGAAAGGATATAGAAAACACAATACGGGGGTACAACTGAATAATATATTTTTCCTTTTATCTTAATTATTTTTGACACTTGTGTTTTATTTACCGGTCTATGATCAAATAAAGATTGATTTGATTTGATATCTGTTAGGCTTCACAGGTAACCTTTTAATGTGGCAATTATCTAGACTTGTGCTCTGATCACTGATGCACAAGATGTTCATGAGCATCCTGGTCAAGTTCAATCTGAAATTGACAGATTACAAGAGTAAAATGTGCTGCTTGTGGTTGAAGACTGAAATGCCGAAGTTGGAAACATAACATAAAGGAGGAAAACATGGTTGGGCTGATCAGCCCAGGAAAAGAAGCAGGAGAATGATTTACTAATTTCTACTAATCCAATTATTTCTTCATTGGTAACAGTGTTTTCAAACAACCAAAACTATATCGGCATTACCAGTTAAAGTACCACCAAAATGAAATTGACTATAATTATTGTGCAAAGATTTTGAAAGATTCAGCTATATTAACAAAGATGTGGTGGGGGGGGGGAAGTTTAATTGTGGAACAAATCAAAAACTGTTCCTGTGTAAGTTCTAAGTCAAGCTAAAGTGGAAGAAAACCAGCCATTTCCCTCTATATGATAATGAGCCTATGCCTAGTGTTTTCAAGAACATCCGGAATCACTTTGAAGTCCTGAGCCTCACTGATAGAGAACAGGAAGAACTGCGGATTGAAATCAAAGAAGGGCCAATATGAAAAGACAGTGTCAAATAGCAAGAAACAAGAAAGCAAACTTGATTATCAGTGGAATTGCCAGTAGAGGTTGCCAAGAAGAGGAAAGAACCAAATCTAGGAAAGACAGAAGTTAGGAACAAACTTAATAAAGAATTTCAGAACATTGTAAGAAATGTCAAGAAGCAATATCGCAACATTTCTAGAGATGTCAAAGATGAAAAATATAAATGCCAGGCATTCAAACCAACTTTAGAAAAGGACAAATAACAAGAGACATTATTGCTGAAGCAGACTAGATAATTCAGAAAGCCAAAGGAGTCAATAGGGGGTTCACTGACTACAGAAATACCTTCAATTGGCAATTAAGACACTGAAGTGGTAGATATCTTCTGCCATTAGACAACAATAAAGGAACAGTAAAAGTAGTCAGGAAATACACTGCAGACTAGCACTTGAAAGGACAGCAATGACATTCATATCCAGGTGCTGCTTTATGTCTATATTTAAAAATACAAAAACTCACACAGGCCTCTGTTTTCCCTGTGATTCTCTATAAATGTGAAAGTTGAAATCTGAAGTAGAATAGAAATATTATTTGGGCTTTTGAACTTTGGTGTTGAAGGAAATATCTGAATACACTGGACAGCTAGGAAAGAAAATATGGATCAGAACAAATCCATCAATCCAGCATTCTTAGTTGAGGTACAAATGATTACATTCAAGTTGTTGTATTTTGCACATATTATGCAGGGATACAACTTTCCACAAGAAGCCTATTTTACTGGGAAAGGTGGAAGGAAGGAGAAGAGAACAATTACTAGCAAGGTATCCCAAAGGTGCTTTTTCATGAGGCAACTGGACTTCCTTGTTTTTCTTTGAAGACGTTTCGCTTCTCATCCAAGAGGTTTCTTCAACTCTGACTGGATGGTGGGGAATGCAACGATTTATACTCCTTGCAGACAGCTAGTCATTTGCGTTCTTTTAGATAGCCATTGAGGCCACCTGCAAGTTTATCTGAGGGTCACCTGAGTAGTGCAAATGGGTGCAGAGCCTTCTTGGAACTGCTGAAAGGACTGTGTTGTAGACTGAAGATGATGTCGTATCCTTCCCCCTCTGTTGAGAGAGGGCTGTTCAGTTTTGACATAGATGCCCTCTGTGATCCCTCTTTCAAACCAGAGGTTTTCTCTGTCCAAAATGTGGACTTTGCTGTCTTTGAAAAAGTGGCTTTTGTCTTTTAAATGCAGATGGACTGCTGAATCTTGTCCCGATGGGTTTGTTCTCCTTTGTTGTGCCATGCATTTATGAAGTGGTTGTTTTGTTTCCCCAATGTACAGATCTGCACATAGCTCGCTGCATTGTACTGCATATGCCACATTGCTCAGTTTGTGTGGGATGTTTTATCCTTGGCGTAGACAAGCTTCTGCCTTTGTATATTCATGGGTTTGAAGTGTGCATATACGTTGTGCTTTTCTGATATTCCTGCAATATATGGAATGACAATGTTGCTTTATTTATTATTTTCTTCTTTTGTCTGTTATGGAGGAGCTCCTGCTGGGTCTTTTTGGGGGATTTGATGAAGGCCCACTTGGGGATAGCCACATATTCTGAGAGCTTTCTTGATATGTTTCAGTTCTTTTTCTTTCCCATCTTTGCTGGTAGGCAAACCTTCAGTTTTAGTATGTAGGATTCTGATCACTCTCATTTTGTGCTCCAGTGGGTGGTGACAATCAAAATATAAATATTGATCCGTGTGTGGGGGGGTTTTCTTCAACCAACAGAACAACCACTTCATAAAAGCATGGCACAACATAGGAGAACAAACCCATCAGGATGAGAGTCAGCAGTCCATCTGCATTTAAAAGACAAAAGCCACTTTTTCAAAGACAGCAAAGTCCACATTTTGGACAGAGAAGACCTCTGGTTTGAAAGAGGAATCACAGAGGGCATCTGTGTCAAAACTGAACAGCCCTCTCTCAACAGAGGGGGAGGGATACGACATCATCTATCTTCAGTCTATAACACAGTCCTTTCAGCAGTTCCAAGAAGGCTCAACACCCATTTGCCTTGCTCAGGTGATCCTGACAACACAGATAAATCTCCAGGTGGCCTCAATGACTATCTAAAAGAATGCAAATGACCAGCTGTCTGCAAGGAGTATAAATTTTTCCGTTCCCCACCATCCAGTCGGAGCTGAAGAAGCTTCTTGGATGAGAAGCAAAATGTCTTCAAAGAAAAACAGGGAAGTCCAGTTGCTTCGTGAAAAAGCACCTTTGGGATAACTATGACCTGGATGACTGAGAATCTCCAAAGACTAGCAAGGTAGAAGCCCAATTAGAAGTCTAGAAAGGTCAGACTGGGACAGGTTATTATCCTGGAGAAGGTCTTTCTGTCCGTTGCTGTGAGTCAACTCTGATAGAAGGCATATAATCAAAAATTACAATAATGGTAAATAAAATACTTCCATAATGAATAACATCTACCCCATTGAACACTGATTTTTTCCCCTCTCTGCTAGATCTGAGAATCTGAACTGATTATAGAGGCCATTCCTAAATAAGTAACTGAAAGATAAATAAGTCCTTGAATTTATGTAAGATAATTAGCAATTCTACAATGTTAGAAAATTCTGCTGATTTTGCTAATTTAGAGGAGAATTTCCTAGAATTTGGTGGAATTGTCTTAAGACAGTATGGTGCTGGTCAATTGTTCCCGTTTTGTTTTGTTTTTTTTAAAGGAAAGAAGCTTCTTGTTTTAGCTTGTGACATGCGGTATATATTCTGCCTATTTAGCTGCTTAGGTTTTGTTTGGCACAGCAGGGTTTTCAATGACTCCCTTGCCTATGCCCTAATAATTGTATTTATGGATATTATAAACAGACCAGTGCTGTTTACTGCTATTCACACTGCTGGCTGGCTCTTCCTGCCAGTTCTCCTAGGAAAAGTTTTAATGGCCTTATCTGAATGTTGGTTTCCACATTTTTCTTTCAGGAAGATTAGCAATAGAATTAGGCTTTTTCCCCCCAGAACCTATCTATCTTGCTAGACTTGCAGCTTCAGACACCATTCTTGACAATCCTAATTTCTGTTATTAAGAAATCCTATTGATTTGCAGTGCAACAGAGATATGGAAAGAAACAGGGTTTGTGAGATTCTTTTAACATATTGATCGCACATTATTTGCTATGCTTTGCTTTTTCTGTGTTTTTGAGATATTTACTTTGAATCTTGGCAAAGGAGGATGTATATATTTTAAAAGATTTTTAAAATGGGAAAGTAGATTTTACTGGGGAAGAAAGTCCAGAGAAAATATAGATGGGAGTTGAAAACAAGTCCTGTTCAGTTGGAACCTCTGTGAAAAGTGCTGCCTTAGGTTACTTTGACTGGCAAATCCTAACATAACATTGCTAGCGCAGGTGATTCTTTTTAGATAACACTACAGACAGGCTGCCAGAAAAGTAGAGCATTGGCAGAGTGCAGATCACAGGTCTGGACCTCATGTCTAAAATCCAGAGTTCAAAAATCCAGGGACGGCAGATGAAATGTGTCTTTAACACCCGAGAAATCATAAACAGACCAGGCTCCACCACCAGTTTTTTTTTCATTCACTGCATCCTATTTTTAAATATGTAGTCTAGCCAGTGGGCCAGCTAAATTTAATATAGTTATTTCATTCTTTTTTTGCTCAGAAACGTTCTTATCCCTTTCCATATTCTACACATTTTATGGCAAGATGTCCACCACAACCTTAGCAGAAACAATCTCAGTTTTATTGGACTATGAGACTTTGAAAGGTGCTATATGGCAGGGCTTTTCAACCTTTTCACCCATTGTACCACTTTTAGGGTATGGCAACATCCGAGTACCACCAGTCACCTAGCAAGGTGTCAAAAACTTGATGACCCAAAAAAAAAAAAGGAAAAAAGTGATAAAGTACAGGTAGTCCTCGACTTACAACAGTTTGCTTAGTGACTGTTTGAAGTTACAATGGCACTGAAAAAAGTGCCCCCCAAGCCACAGCTGAGCAAGACGTCTGCCCGCCTGGCGGCGCTCTTCCTCCTGTCCGAGGTTTTCATTGTTGTGAGCATTTCTGTTGAGGATTGGCAGTGGGGGTGGGGTGGGGGGTGTTTGGTTTTTACTCCCCCCTTCTGCTGGGTGGTTGCAGCAGGTTTTGGTCACTTCACATGACCCTGGGACACTGTGACCGTCATAAATATGAATCAGTTGCCAAGCATCTGAATGTAAATCACAAGACCCTGGAGATGCTGCAACATTCCAGCTGATCGGCGCTTCTTCTGGGCTCAGCAGAAGCGCCAGGATCAGTGCTGCTTTCCAGCTGGAGCCTGGTGCTGATCCTGGCGCTTCCACTGAGCCCTGACAGCCCTGCAGCTCCAGCCGTCTCTTGCTCAGGCTTGTGCGGTGCTGCCACCAGTTCAGCTCATTCCCCTCCCCCACTACCACTTTTCTAGGATGGTCGCGTACCACCTGCCAGGTGCCAATGTACCACAGGTGGTACCCGTACCACTGGTTGAAAAGCCCTGCTATATGGGACTTTGAAAGGTGAGCTGCCTGCACAGAGAGCATTTCTTCTGTTTTAATCAACGTTATTTTAAAGCCTTGCTTCTTTGTAAGTTATGTTAGCTAGTTTTTAAAAATTGGACAGCAGTGGGATCCAGCCTTTTCAAAAGGATGTGGAGCAAAGCAGAAGATTTTGCATCTAGCAACTAACTATAACTATTAACTATACCATTGCATGGAATACTTTCAATTAAAAGGATCTGGCACCTTCAGTAAGCAGATGGTAGATGGACTTAGGCTTAGATCAATCTTTCCCAAACCAGATGTACTCCATATGGGCTGGATTCCAACTCCCTTATTTCTGTTTTGCCAGCTAAAATCCAAGCAAGGCAGAGATACAGACAAACTCATAACCATTCATTTAGTGACCACTCATTGTAAAAAGTGATTTGCAATTGGTCTATGCAATTATGACCATCACAGCATCCCCATGGTAGCATGATCGAAATTTGGGGGTTTGGCAACTGACATGTATTTGCAACTGTCACAACATCCTGGGGTCATGTGAACACCATTCACAAGCAAGCAAAGTCAATGGAGAAAGCTGGATTCACTTAACAACCACAGTCGTTAAGTGTTTCGCTTAACAGCCATAGCAAAAAAGGTCATAAAAAGGCCCAGCATAAAAATACCACTTTACAATGCCTTGGTAAGGCCACACTTGGAATACTGCATCCAGTTTTGGTCACGATGTAAAAAAGATGTTGAGACTCTAGAAAGTGCAGAGAAGAGCAACAAAGATGATTAGAGGTTTGGAGGCTAAAACATATAAGGAACGGTTGCTGGAATTGGGAATGTCTAGTTTAACGAAGAGAAGGACGAGGGGGGACATGATAGCAATGTTCCAATATCTCAGGGGCTGCCACAAAGAAGAGGGAGTCAAGCTATTCTCCAAAGCACCTGAAGGCAGGACAAGAAGCAACGGATGGAAACTAATCAAGGAGAGAAGCAACCTAGAACTAAGGAGAAACTTCCTGACAGTTAGAACAATTAACCAATGGAACCACCTGCCTCCAGAAGCGGTGAATGCTCCAACACTGGAAGTTTTTAAGAAGAGACTGGACAGCCATTTGTCCGAAATGGTATAGGGTTTCCTGCCTGAGCAGGGGGTTGGACTAGATGACCTCCAAGGTCCCTTCCAACTTCTTCTTCTTCTTCTTCTTCTCTTCTTCTTCTTCTATTATTATTATTATTATTATTATTATTATTATTATTATTATTATTATTATTATTATTATTATTATTATTATTTATTAACTATTGCCTTGCTTATCAACATAAACTCTGGTCCCAATTGTGATTGTTAATTTAAGGATTGCCTGTGTAGCAATTGGTCAATTGCTTGCTTAATGTAGAGTTGAACGTCCTGAAAAAGAAGTTCCACTTTTTGACCCCCGGTTATCTCTGAATTCTCCTGTGGTGATGATGGCAGGAAGTAGATGCACATCATGCAGCTGTTCCAGAGCTGGTTGACCTTAACTTTTTTGTCTTATAGTGAGGCTTGAATACTGAAGTAGGTTCTACATAGAAATAATTCTGATGGATGTCTAGAAGCTTCAGTTAGGCTATTGACTAATGCATGATCCAGCAAGGCTTGCATTGTTGGCAGTCCTGTACTACCTACTTGCCAGTTGCATTTCGGTTGCTATTTAGATTTAAATTGTTGGTTTTTACCTTCAAAGGTCTTAAGCAGCTTGTGGTCTATGTACACATGGAACTGGCTATTTTAGAACAGGGGTGTCAAACTGCTGGCCCGCGGGCCGGTTTCATCATACCGAAGCTGCACCCACCCCATTGCCAGCAATGCAAGAAGAGTCGTGATACATCGCGACACATCACGTGACGAGTTTGACACCCGTGTTTTAGAAGGAGCCTGTTTAGACATTATGATCAGCAGAAAGTAGAGCTCTCTTAAAGACACCTTCATGTTGATAGGGGAGATCTTTCTCCTGTGCAGCTCCCAAGTGCTGGTATGTGCTGCCTGGGATTTGTAGCCAGTCCCCACTTTTTCTGTTCTGGAAAAGAGCCAAGATCTTCTTCTGTCACAAAACTTTTTCCACCTGAATTAAGTGATAGTGATTTTCAACCAGCTTTATCCTAGTTTAAACTTAAAAAAAAAAAAAGATTGTTAAACTTTGAGTGGCCTTTGGATTCCGAAAAAGCAGGAATGAATAATGAGGATTAATTTGGCAAATATCAAGCTGTAGTAAACTACATCATATGTTCTAATTTGGAAGGCAGCATCAGAAATCTCCCCAGGAGCATTATAGAAATTTGGGTTGATAAGATGTGCATTCATTAAATCAGGCTCTTTTCTAAAAAGAGCCTGCAGCATTTTTCATCTTTGCTCAAGTCTTGTGGGAATTCAGTGCTTCCTTTTTTTTTCTCATTACAGAGAGAAACACTAACAAAAAGAAGGCCAGTGTGCAAGGCCTCTATTTACCTGTTGTACCTACCTGTGAGACACTGCATTAATAATAGCCACTTAATAAAAAAAAACATTGACCACATTTGCACGGAATGCTTAATTTAAAGTGTATTAGCCTGTTTTCTGGGCTCATACAAAATACTGAAATCATAAATTAACCCAAAAGGCAGGATATAAAACACAAGGCTCTAAGCAAAATAAATAAATAAATAAATAAATCGTATTTCAAGTGAATGCAGATATAGGTGGTTAAACATGTTTTGCAAATGCGTGCCAAATTTGTGCGTGAAGGCGAAAAGCACGTGAATGCAAACGCACCCAGGTTTGTCCAATAACAGTTTTGTATGATGCTGAATTCTTGGTACCTTTCTGAGACCAAGCTGCAAAAACCTTGCAGGGCTGGAGAGCAGGATTTCTGAAGGGATAGTCGCCCTCCATATGGACCGCTCCATATGGACCGAGAGGAATTGCCGTTCTTATTCAGTTTTACCTCCACTGTCCCCCCCCCTTCTGCTGCCTCCCCGACCGGAGGGGAAAGCGTGGAAGGGCCAAAAGGCGAGGAGCGGGCTTTACCAGGGACTGAAAAGGGACAACCTGATTTGCATGTAAATCAATCGAGGCGTTTGGCCAGCCAATTCGCCGAACTGCCCAAACGCGCTTTGACTTGCTGACATCACGCGGGCTCATTAGCATGCAGGCGAGGCGAGCTCTGCATCGGCGAGGGTGCTGAGCCCCGGCGCGCGCGAGCAGCCGAGCCCGCCCCGGGCCTCGGAGGAGGCTGCTGCTCGAGCCGCTCGGATTCGGCGAGGGAGGGAGCGAGCGAGGGTGGGAGGGGCTCCGGACTGGACCCAGCCTGGCTGGCTCGAGCCGGTCATTCGCTAAATCCAGACTGGACTGCTCGGGATTGCTGGAAGAGGCAAGCCGACTTGTAGGAAAGCAGGAGCGGGGCGCGCGGGCGGGCGCGAGAACCCCCAGCCCAGCTCGGATCCCGGGGAAAAGCGATGCTGAGCTCTCGAGCCGAGGCGCGGGCTCACTCGCCCCCACCGTCCCGCTGACGGGCAGATTTCTCCCCCCCCCCTTTCAAGCCATCCTTACGCTTGCGGATTTTTTTTTTTTTTTAATGTGCGTGCGTGCCTGCCTCCCGAGAGGCTTTTTTTTTTCTTTTCTTTTTTTTTGACAAGAAGCCTGCTGTTGCTCATTTGGAAAAATCTCCCGCTAGCGACTCCGAGGCTTCTGCAAGAACAGAGCGAGAAGAGAGAGAGGGAGGGGGGGACGAGATACTTAACAACGCTGCGCTTTTTTTTTCCTGGGGCTTTGCAAGCAGCTAGACCTCCCCGAAGAAAAGTAAAGTCCGTTTGAAAAAAAACACAAATAACAGTCGTAATAATAATAATAATAATTTAAAAAGACAGAAAGGAAAGAATTCGTGGAATTGGAGAGAGAGAGAGAGAGAGAGAGAGAGAGAGAACATTCCTGACGTTGGGAGCGTTGGAGCGGCTGGGAAAACAGGTAAGGGATGCTGCTGGTTGGGGAGTTCGGTATTTCCGAGGGTCTGGTTGGGAAGCTTCGCAGTCGTAAGAATAGGGAGCGAGTCACGTGACAAGTCGGGATTGGCTTCTCCGCTGGACTGGGCCCTTGATTCGGAGCACGTCCGCTTGGGAAGCGAGCTTCGGTTGGGGGAAGCAGCCGCGGTCGAGGATGGCCGCTTAAAGCGGGGCAAGGCTTTTGGCTCGGCGTATACCTTGCATCGCTAGCTCCTAGCTCAGCTCTTGAGACCCGGAGTGGCAACCGGAGTTTTTCCGTAGGAGGAGGGAGCAGGGTTGATCTTCTGCGAAGTGCGTGGCAGGCTGCCAGATGTGCAGAAATAGCCCCCAGAGCAGCCTTCCTCCTCTCGGATATTATGCCGGGCTGCTGTGCTGGCTGGCATTGCCACCTTTCATCCGGAAGGCATCAGGTTGGAAAAAGAGTCTGTTGCATGGTTTGTGGGTGAGGCCGTGTGTGTGTGGGTGTGTATTCTCGTTTCATCCCATCTGTTCACTTTTCTTTCCTGCAAGAGTTCCGTCATCAAGAAATGTTAAGTGATTTTAGAGTCACTAATTTAATGGTTTTATATTTATGCAGCTAGGAACAAGCCGTGTGGTGGTGGTGGTGGTGATGGGTGATCATTTTCCTGAACGGCCAGCTATGTTCTCTGAAGCTTAGGAAGATTTTTTTTTTCCCCAGTGGTTTGTTTGTCCTGCTTCTTCTCCCTCAAATCAGTTTCCCCAGACTTGGTTCTTGGGAATGGAATGCATTGGAAATCAACTCCCGTGATTGACAACCTTTGAATTATGGAATGGTATGAAGATGCCAGTGAGCCTAGCTTGAAAAGTGCTCCTTCCTTGTATTTGTTCTGTGGTAGTGTTGATCTTTTTTTTTAATCCAGTTGTTCCTTGTTAGTGGTCTGTCCTGAACTTATCCTGCTCTTCTTTAATGGTATTTCACATTCCGCAGAAACAGTGCCTGGAGGAAAGAGAATCAGGATATCTCATTCCAAGAGGTTAAATGGGTGGTCAGAGATAGTTGTGTAGCTTTTCCACCGAGGGAGAAAAGTCTGTGCATGTTTCCATCTGATTGTTGAAGGACGCTTTTCCATTATCTTCTTGTCATGAGCTTGGGGCCCCTCAACAGAATGGTTTCCATTTGCTCCAGGTGATGTGCGAGTTCTTCCCCTGAATGTATTCACAACCCTGCTCATCATAAGGAGCAGCAAATCTTTGAATAAATTACTATATTTAAAAGACTCTGGAGCTTTCTGATATTCCTGAGCAAGTCAGGACACCCCCCCCCCCACAACCATTTATGTGTTTTGTTAATCTTAAATCTCAGGAGAGTTTAAATACACAACCTTCCTCTACCTTGCACATGAAGACTGTCCTTGTTGTCGTGGTTTTAAATCAAGAATAGCGCTGAGGCTGTGGGAGGCCGCGGGGGGGGGGAGGGCAGGGGGTCCTTGCAAAACAATTTCCGAGAAGAATTGCCAGAGCAAACATTCGGAATGGAATGTCTAAGATAGTAAAAGGGCTTGGAGGAAGAGAAGCACTGTGAACAATTTCAGAGTGGTAGGAAAGGCATCTGATGCTAGTACAGGCTAACAGAGGGTGGCTAAAAGCTTTTCTATAGCTTGTCATCATTCTAATGCAACATGGCTTCCGAACAAGAGTTTTGTGTCCGGTTCTAATTCAAGAGCCTCTTTCATCTCATCCTCTGAAGCGCCAACATAAGGTGATGGGAACCTTTGAGGATCCAAAGGCTGCTGCTCGCCAAGGTGGCCCAGTGAGATACTATTGTTGTTGTGTGCAATTGTAGAACTCCCAAATTGCTTTCCTTCCCCTTTAGCAGGAGTGCACTTCTAAAGCTTGCCATCTACCTCCCCCTCCCCAAGTTCTCTTCCTTGGCAGCAGATTTAACTACGCATCAGCTTTGAAAATGTTAAAAGTGCCTTCATGCTAGAGTTGCAGACATGTAGATGGACTCCAGTTAGGTTTAAAACAAAGCAGGAATCTGAAAGATAGAATAATTCATTCACGGGGAGGGCAAATGGCTCTGTTTATCTAGCGATGAAGGAACTTTATTGAGTTGCAATGCTATCTTGCTGATT
Organism: Azemiops feae; assembly: GCA_023970755.1. Classification (NCBI taxonomy): domain Eukaryota; kingdom Metazoa; phylum Chordata; class Lepidosauria; order Squamata; family Viperidae; genus Azemiops; species Azemiops feae. The sequence goes on from JALGBA010000893.1 coordinate 405,172, forward strand.
CGGAAAGTAGGATTAAAAAAATGTGCACACGCACGCACCCCCCACCCCCACCCCGCATTGCAAGCCTTTCAAAAGCACACTCATGCTGCACAAATTGCTTTGGAAATAAAGTATATCCAAAGGTCTATTTCTCCCTAAGATTCCCCCCCCCCATTCTGCCTCCTTGCTAAAAAAAAAGTGCACTAGCATCTGATCAGTGCACATGGCGGTGTGGTTTGCATTGCTGGTAGATATATGACAGCTCTTGCTAAGTTTGCAAGGTTGCTTGAGGTTGCGTTTTACAGCCCTCCCATATGAAATTTTTAAATATTGCCCACCTTGCAAAGCCAAGCATTCAAAACCCTTGGGACAAACCTGGTACAAGACTAAAAGGAAGATAGGTAGGAATCATGATCTGATAGATGCACCGGGAGCCTGGCAAATGGATATTATTCTCCGGCATGTAGGAGTTATTCCCATTTGTCTTAAAGAGCTAAGCTAACTTCACACCCAACTTTGTTGCTGGGGGAACACTTTGTAAGTTTGCAACGTTGAAAGTTTAAAGTGTGTCGCTTGAAACTTGGGAGAGCAGGCCGAACGATCTCCCCCCACATCTGTAACGTTGCTCTGCTTTCGTCCATCACCACCATTTGCCAAAGTTACCCTGCATGTAGGCACAAGAAACAAAAAATATAGGGTTGGGTTGCAGAGCATCATTAAGATGCCTTTTGTTCTGCGAGATGCGGCCGTGGTTGCAGTGGCAACAGGCTCTGTTATGACACTGCTTTTGAAGCTGTCTGGCACAGACCTGCTAAGTAGGACATTCCTTCCTGTTCCCAGCTGTGAACCCAATCAGACCCTCATTTCCCAATAGCAGTAGTGCTTTCCAGCCTCCCCCTCCCCTCCTGCCCCCACACAATTTTCAAATTATAACTGCAGAGGGATACTGCTTTCGAAGCTTGCTATCTCTGACTCAAGACAAAATGTAAAGGAATTTAACTAGACATTTTCTGGCTTTCACGTGTGACTTGGAGAAAAGCTTTCAATGCTACAGCCAAAGTCTTATTGTTTCCTTGGTCCCTGGACAATTGGCTCTACTGTACAAATGTGAAGGAATTAAACTGAGATAACCACAAGGATTATAGGGGGATGCAGCAAAAAGTAAAAAAATTAAAAAAATGGGAGAAGAAAGCACTAAGTAATCATTTTTTAATTAGAAGTCCAATTGAATTCCATTGTATGGAAAAGAACTCCACATTTTGTTCTGATAATTTTGCCCCATAAGGTCAAGATGCATTTGTTTATTTAATAACAAATATTTTAGATAGAGCCATGGCTTATAGCAGAGATAAGTAACCTATGTGTCAGATATTTTGAATTTAAAGCTTCCTTAGGCTCCGGCCAGTAGTTCCATTGGCCAAGGATCATGGGTATTAGAACCCGAAATAGGAACCAGCAGCTTGCTTATGTTTGCCATGTAGCAGTGGCCTATTAAGATGTCCTTGAATTCTGGACAGTATTTTTGGCAACCGTATGGGAGTGGCTTTTAATTGTCCATATATGACAGCAGGCAAAATTCATTAAAAACTGATCTGTTTGTTTCTGGAAAGTCTAGAAAATCATGAACTCTCTTCAGTTAATTAAGAATACAATATTGGAAGCAAATAATTTTTTTCCCCCTCTTCAGTCTTCCTGTATTGGGGGATCATATTAAATTCTGGGTCATCTGCCATTCCAGTTACTATGGCATAAAAATAATTCATTGGCACCAAACTATAGCCAAAATAGAGACATCTGACAGGACTTCAGCAGCTAGTGTTAATTGGGTTTTGGAAAGTCACGTCAGTGAGAGACAGGTTGAAATCTTGTAGGAAGATAATTGGATGGTGCTGGACCACTCATGTTTCCTTAGGATGAGCTTCTTTCTATGATAGTAAAATGGGCAGATCTGGGATTAATGCTTTCTGAAGGTCATTTATTTAGGTTGCCTCTACTATCCTAACTAATATTCATACAGCCAAGAATTAGCAGTAAAGAAGTCAGAACCAAAAGTATAACAGAGAGAAAAGGCCAAATTGCAAATGATAGCAGCAGCCAAAGACAATGAAAGTCGGAATACCTTTTTATGCATTTTTAAGCAATGAATAATTGTTGCAAGTCAAAGACCTAGCCTGGGCAATAATTTTAAAAATGTCAGAGTCCTCATTTCCCTTCACAATAGCACCACAGCCTGGGCAATCAAATATAGAATTGGGCCTCTGATCCTTGCAATTAGGTGAGCTGTACATAAAGGATTGCCGTGGTTCTGATAAATGCTGTGAGATGATCTGGCCCCTAAAATATATACTCCTTTTCTTCAAACTGTTTCTTAGTCTGTTTCTACTCTCTGAACACTATCTGCAAATCTATTTGAAGCTGACCTTGTTTGCCAGCAAACCTTTTGGGGCAATGCACAGTTTTGAAAACAAGTTGCAGGTGTCATCTGGTTTGCTTTCTCACAAAACAACAATTATGGGAAGTGCAGTTTTTAGCAACAAACTGATTAGATAGTTCTGGCTTACTCCTTTAGTCTGCCAGATTTGATTACCTTGTTCTGCACGTGCGCACACACAAAAAAACACATTTATATGTTAACATACATAAGTGTGTGTGTGTATGCCTAAAATAAAGGAATAATTATAAAGGAATTAGAATGTAGCAAGAAAAGTATAGCATGATCCATCTATAATCAATATATCCACTAAAAATAGGTTTTCTAAAAGTTGGTCATTTAATAGTGAAATAATCTTAAGTATGAATAAACTATATTTTATTTTATGAGATACTTTTTGACTATTGCCAGTTGCCATATAACTTTGGACCAGCTTTTAATTGCATATCAGTTTTTATCTTTCCAAGGATAAGTTATACTGCTTTCTCTCAACCCAACCCATCTCACCAGGTTGTTGTTGTGTAGAAAATAGGAGGGGGGAGGTTTGTTGGATATATGTTCGCTGTCCTGAGTTATTTGTAAAAATAAAAAAAGGCAGGATACAAATAAAGAAACAACTACCAGGCTGTAATAAAAAGGGAAACAAGGCATTTTGGTCTAATAGATTTTCATTTGGACATTCAAACAGTGATTTAAAAAAAGCCCCAACATAATGATTGCATTTTGAATAATTACACTCCATTCCTGAAAGGTTATTTTTCAAAATGTTTGAACATTGCCACCAAAGATGATAGTGAATTTCTTCTTGTATACATTTTGTTCACTAGCAGTTCTTAACGTTATGAACTATGCATCTATCTATCTGATTAAGCATTATAGAGGTTAAATGCCATCTGTGTACAACCTTTAATTATTTTCTCTTTGGCTGAAACTGATTTTGTAGGTTTAACATGCCAGATTAAAACCCATTTAGTTCTCCCGGTGTGGGAATGCAAGTCCTTTTCTGAGGTTGTTTTAACTCCCTTGGTAGTATATTTGCAGTCATGTGAAAAAGTAAGTACATCCTCTTTGAGTTCTATGGTTCATGTAACAGAACATAGTAAAAATCATATGGTCCTTACAAATTCTTAAAAGCAGGTAACAAAACACATGACATAAACACATGACATACAGCATGTCATCATTTATTTTGCAAAAAGAAAGCCAAAATGGAGAAGCCATGTATGAAAAACTTAAGTACACCTTATGATTCAATAGCTTGTAGAACCACCTTTAGCAGCAATAACTTGGAAGTCATTGTTTTCTTTATGACTTTATCAGTCTCTCGCATCATTGTAGAGTCATGTGAAAAAGTAAGAGAATCCTCTTTACCATGCTTAGTTTTCTCCCATTTTGGCTTTCATTTTCTAAAATAAATAATGATATGGTGTAATATATATCATGTGTTGTTGTTCTTCTGAGGTTGTATTTACCTACTTTTAAGAATTGCTAAGGACCTGATGATTTTTACTATGTCCTGACATGTAGAACCATAGAACTCTAAAAGGGTTCTCTTTTTCACATGACTTTAGGAGTGGACAATACTAACAGCTATAGTAGAGATCAACCTTTTATAGTTTAAGTTGCAAGTCAGTATCCATCCTTCAATTTCTGTTGAAGACCTACATCAGTGATGGCAAACCTTTTAGAGACTGAGTGCCCAAACTGCAACCCAAAACCCACGTATGCATCGTCGAGTGCCAGGTGGGTGTGGCCCATTGGGTGGGCGTGGCTGTAGTGGTAAGGGCAGACTGGGTGGGACTAAAAAGTTCAATCAATCAATTCCAATTTTGCAAGATCTTTTTTTTCCCCGCGAGAAGTTGAAATTGACTGATTGAACCTTTTTTTTTTTTTTTTGCACACGGCGGCGGAGGCCTAAAGCGAAAAGGTTTTATAAAACCCAGCTGAAGGCCTAGGACTGGGGCGACGGCGTGCGTGCCCACAGAGAGGGCTCTGAGTGCCACCTCTGGCACCCGTGCCATAGGTTCGCCACCACTGACCTACATAGTCACTTGGCTGAAATGGACAACCATAGAAATAAAATAATAAAAGTAAAGAAGTTCAATTTTTCAAGGTTGCAGTGAAATGAATCAGCTGCAAAACATTTTGCTTCATGTTAACTGAAAAGACTACTGAAATGCTTCCATGTTATTTATAGGTTCACCATTGTTGTACAATTCTGGAATTATGTCGGTTTACTTTTCCCCAGCCCTTAAACTGAGCATACTGTATTTATTTGCATGAAAAGACAAAGCCTAAAATGTGAATGGAGGCAGACATTTCAAGATTCTGCTATTTCTATATGTAATTGTGTTTTACTGGGATCATCTTAGGAAAAGATTGTGTTGTGTATCCCAATATGTGTATGTATGATGTGAGTTGCACACTTGGGTCATGTGATGCAAAATGTCACAAGTAGGCCCTTGGCAGAATGATGTCATCATGGTACTATGCAGACATCATGTTGACACCGTTTATAAGATCCTGCTATTTGGGTCTAAACAATGGTTTACCTTGAAATCATTCTAATTCATATTCTAATTTGGGTCAGATTTTTGCCTGCATGGCTGAATACTTTCAAGAAATGTTCCTACCCCTTTAAATTTATCTTTCAAGTTTTTTTAAAGCATTATCTTTATTGCATCTTTAACAAAATGCTATTTGGACACTCTTTTTCTACATAAACATAATGGAATCCAATAAATTTCAAAAAAAAATTGTTTTACTGTATAAATCGTAATTTGAGGTCCATTAACACTCTAGTTATAGAAGTTGATATTCTTCCATTATCTAGACAATATAGGAACTTCTAATTTATTATTCCATGCATTTCTTAACATCAGCTTTTCAAATTGATTTATTGATATATATAAAAAATAGTAGTAGTTTTTTTTAAGTTTTAAGGACAAATTGTTCTAATATTTCAGAGGTGTCAGAAGCTGAAAATGCTGCTTGTCCAAACAATATTGTTAACAAATGTAGCAATTGTAAATGTAGTCATTGGATTACATCTGTTAGATGATAACATTTTTATTTCTGGCTAATCTTTAAGACTTTGCTCAGTCAGCAATTTGCTTTTCCTTGGGTTATCCAACAAAATAAGAACAAGATCTTTAACTGGAACAGAAGGGAGTTTTCTTAATACCTGTGAGTTTTGGATTATTGCATCCAAAAAAGATTCTGTAGAGTTACAGTGTTTTAGGCTACAAAGCAGTAAAGATTTCAGGAGAATTCCAGTGAAGGGCATTGCTTTAATTTTAGAATCGAATAGAATAACAGAGTTGGAAGGGACCTTGGAAGTCTTCTAGTCCAACCCCCTGATCAGGCAGGAAACTCTATACCATTTCAGACAAATGGTTGTCCAATCTCTTCTTAAAAACTTCCAGTGTTGGAGTATTCACAACTTCTGGAGGCAGGTTGTTCCACTGATTAATTGTTCCAACTGCCAGGAAATTTCTTCTTAGTTCTAGGTTGCTTCTCCCCTTTATTAGTTGTTTGCTTTAAACAATCCAATCATTAATAAGGGGAAATTGTTTGTAGTATAAATATTCAGCAAGTGGAAAATGTTCTCTAGTCTACAAATCAGATCCTCTTGCTGTCAGTCTAGAGTAGGGGTGTCAAACTCGCAATGTCACGTGACGTGTCGTGACATATCACGAGTTTTTTGCCATTGCCGACAATGGGGTGGGCGCGGTTTCGCTATGATGCATCCGGCCCGCGGGCTGGCAGTTTGACAACCCTGGTCTAGAGCACGGGTCGGCAACCCGCGGCTCTGGAGCCGCGTGTGGCTCTTTCAGCCTTCTCCTGCGGCTCCAGTCCTCCTCTGCCATTTGCAGAGAGAGAGACAGAGACAGAGAGAGGCACTTGCGCTTCCCTTCTCTCTCTCTCTCTCTCTCTCCGATCTGCCTCACGCTGTTCTCCGACAAGCTGACAAGCTTATTGGGCGGGGCTCCTGCCTTTGCTGCATCTCCGCAGGAAGCAGGAAGCAGCAGAAAGCAGCAGCTCTCTCTCTCTCTCTCTCTCTCTCTCTCACACACACACACACACACACACACACACACACTGAGTGGGGGAAGAGGACTGGCAAACCAAGGGCAAGAGAGCCAGCCCAATAAGAATGTGTGTCAGCTTGAAGCCCAATAAGAATGTGTGTCAGCGTGAAGCCAGCTTGCCAGGTGAGCAGAAGATCGGAGAGAGGGAGAGAGGGGGAGGAGAGGGAGAGAAAGAAAAAACTCATGTACAGCAGCCTCTATTTCTTTTTAATTAAACTCTTCAATCAAGCTCCCCCCCTTCCTGTGCGCTCGCACACACACACAAGTTTTGCGGCTCCCAGTGTTTTTTCTCTGGGAAACGGGTTCAAGTGGCTCTTTTAAGTGTTTAAGGTTGCCGACCCCTGATCTAGAGAAAAGAAGGACTACAGGGGACATGATAGCAGTATTCCAGCATTTGGGAGGGGGTCAACTTATTTTCCAAAGCACCTGAGAGCAGGATAAGAAACAATGGATGGAAACTAATCAAGGAGAGAAGCAACCTGGAATTAAGGAGAAACTTTCTAACGGTGAGGACAGTTAACGGTGAGGACAGTTAACAGCTTGCCTTCAGACATTGTGGGTGCTTCCTCACTATAGAGGTTTTTAAGAAGAGACTGGACAGCCACTTGTCTGAAATGGTATAGGGTTTCCTGATTGAGCAGAGGACTGGACTAGAAGACCTCCAAGGTCCCTTCCAGCTCTATTCTGATTGATTGGTAAGATTCCAGATTTCAGACTCTCTGGGCATAAGTCTTTCTTTTAAAAAATCATTAAATGAAGTTGGAGATTTTACATTGGTTTAATTGTATTAATAGATACAGCTGATTTTTGGGTGGGGAGTGGGTATTATGTCAATTGAGGCTGAAAGTGTTACACAAATATTCCAATCACAAATACCAGCTGGGCTAAGTTGATAAAAAAAGATGAAATGGATCTCATTTTTGTTAACATGGTTGAAATGGTTGAACGGCTAAATATGTTTAAAAAATCCTTGTCTCTTATATTTAAGGAGTATTTGGACTTAATCAAATCAGTGTAAAGGTATTTGTATCCAAAGAGCTGGCTAGAGATCATCCAATAATTATTGTCTATATATTATTAAATGCATTTCTTCAACTTCAGCTGATTATTATAAGTAGTGTCAAGCCTCTTTATCTCCCACAGAGCTGTGATTTACTGCCACCTAAGCAAATATGATCCCAAAAAACATCATACCTCTCCTTATTCCTAGCAAAATATTTAAGCGTATTCCCCAGTGAATGAGAATTGAAATCTTTCTGATCTGAACTCTCTTGATCAGATCAAAAGAGGTCTAACTTCTTGCTCATAAGCTCAAAATGTTAAAGCTGTAGTTGCCATTGTTAATAATCATTACTAAGCTTGTAACATATTATCATTCCCAATCAACAGCACATACATATAAATATGAACACTATAAAAATAAATAAATACATGAAATACAAGAACAGACTTAAATAACCTACTTGCAGATGCTAGACAAATCTGCAACAATCTTTTGACTGGCTTTTAACACACAGAGCCTAGATAACATGTCAGGAATAACAGATTGCTTATCTTGAGTTTTTTTAAAAAAAAATGAAAATCCTCTGAAACTCCAGAAAAAATAAGATAAATGAGGCAACAGGTATCTCTCTATAAAAAAATGTAGTAGACTGGACAATCGTATCTCCTGGATGGTTTAATTGGGTTTCTGCACAGTTGCAGGGGATTAGCCCAGATCAGAGTTTTCGAACATTTTCAGGCTGTATAATCTGTTATTTTAAAAATCAAAAGAAGAATCCTTGATTGAGAGTCAAAACTCTGCTAATAGAAAATTGGCTGTGTTTGAGTGAATTTACTTTTGCCTCCTTAATCTCTCAGGAGCCGTGGGATTCTACAGAACACAGTTGGTAAAAGGGTTAGATCATTCTTGTGTGTCCTTCCAACTCTAGAATTCAACGTTTCTGTGATTCACTAGGAAAGAACAGGGCCAACTGTTTCAGCAGCTCCAGAGCCTCAAGGAAAAATGCATTCATTAAAAGGCAAATTATTAAATCTGCCATCTAAGGAAACAGATGGCAGGACGTCAAAGATGCTCAGGAAAATGCTTTCCAGAAGTTGGGCAGAAGTAAAACGGTATGGCAACACGATAGTTCACAGCAGAGTTACAGGTTCCTATATTTTAAAGTTTGGTTCATTCATTTCTGATACTTTGGAGCCAAATAGTCTAGCACTGTTGTTGTTCCTGGAAGTTTTGTGGCAAGACAATATGACATAGGTTTCCCTGGAATGGCCCTCATCCAATTCAACTGGAAATTATCAGTAAATATCAAGAGAAGCCAGCCCAGGTGGAGGATATCTAACCTTAACCAGAAGTTAGGCACTGCTTTCAGTGCTGAGGAATTCAATGTCAAAGCAAAAAGATATCTGGGAGTTTGAAACATTAAAATGCAATGCACTCTACATGGGGCTGCCCTTGAAAAGTATCCAGAAGCTTCAATTGATTCAGAATGCAGCAGCCCACATGGTTTTGTGCAAGTCTGGATTCGCACACATGTCACCTGTCTTGCTGGAGTTGCATTGCCTGTTGATTTGCTTCCAGGTCCAATTTAAGGTGCTAGTTGTCACCATTAAAGCACTACGTGGCTTTGGGCCAGTTTATTTGCAGGGCAGCCTTTTCCCAGTTACATCTACCTGATCCACCTGAGCAGAGTGGTAGGATAGATTATGGGTTCTCTCTTTTAAGGAGGGCCATCTAGTGGGACCAAAAGGAAGAAACCTCTCTGTGGTGGCTCTCTCCCTGTGGAACATCATCCTTGTGCAGAAAAGATTCCCCCCCCCCCACCTTGATATTCTTTTGAAGACATGGTTTTGCTAATGGATTTTTGGACCCCAGGGTGGTATGAAGTTCATGAAGTGTTTTGTTTGATTTTTGTCGCCAGGAAAAGTGCAGGTTTATTGGGTTTTGTATTTAGGGTTTTATTTCTGTAAGCCACCTGCAGTCAACGATGAGTGAGTTGGACAGCCATATGCATTTTATAGATAAGCAAGAAAATATATTCTCTCAAACCCTAGTCCATTTGTAGCCTTACTTAGGCTTTGCAAAGCAGTTGAGGGTATTCTCATAAACAATTTTGTGGTAGAAAGTTGCCTTATTTCAAGTAGAAATAAAAAACTGATTTGTTATTGTGTTCCATTAAAGTTCTTTTTCAAGCTCCTGATCTTGAGATTCTGAAAAGGGAAAAACCTCCCCTGTAAGATGTTTCTCAATTAATCGCTTTTCTAAGGCCCAAAGTCTAGGACTGTAGGAGTTTCAAAAGTTGCAATATTTAGCATATTATCCTCATTTGGAGACAAAAATACATCAGAGTTTCATTAAGAAGCAATAATTTAGCAATTTGGCAGATGCAGAATTTTTGTGTGCAACCCTTTCTGTATCATCATATTTCCATACCAAAGTTTTATTTCTTAAAAAAGAGTTTTTTTTAAAAAATGAAACTATCTCTAGGTAGTTCAGTGGCACAGAAAAGTCCCCAAGATAATAATAAAATATGATGCGTGCATGAAAAATAGAACTAAAACATCTGTAATATAAACATAGAAAAAAGTAAATAAGGTACAATTAGATATGTTTTCACGGTCAGCTTTAAAAAAGTATTCTAAACCATGTTAAAAGAAGTGAAGAGCAGTGATTATTTATTCCAGCCCCATCATTACCACCCTTCACAGTTAAATCATTTAGCTGGACAGTTGGACACAATTCTACATTTTTATTTTCCAAAAATATTTCTGGGGTTTATGAACTCCAAATGTTTCTTTGTTAATGAATATGATAATTTAGAATAAATATAAAAACATGGTCTTGTGAGTAAGGCCATAATTTAATACTTTCCATTTATATAAATAAAAACACAAGAAGCTTTGAAAAGAATAAAGTCAGCTAGCCAGTAATAGGGCCAAGGAGCCTGAGGGTTGAACTCCTGGGTACCTCATTAGTTCTGTGTGCGTTAGACATTAAATCCAGTTACTGCCAACCTAGTAATAAGAAAGGAACATTTTATTGGCAATGAGCATAGTTTGCAATACATGTAGATTAAGCCAATCCCCACTGTCTCCAGATAGAGCAGAGCAAAATTCCTGTCTGTAGCCTGGGAAAGCCACTACCAGTGAGAACAGATAAGTACTCAGCCAGATGGACAAATGGCCTGGTTTAACATAAGCCAGTGTCTTGTGTTTCAGCTTTCCACTCAGCAATTTATTTCCTGTGACTTGCAAGTCACAGGAACACATGCCCCAGTTGGAATAGTCATTTGCTCATAGTTTGCTTATTCAAAGGGCTTCATGAGAATCTTACAGAGTTTTCTGGATTTAATATAGCTCTTGGACAGGGTTTGGCATCTGATGCAGAACAGTTATGTTAGCGTGAGTTTCTGTATTTCATTTCCATGACAGACCAATGAGTAGGCCAATCAGGAATTTACAGTTTACATTATATAGATAATGCATTCTGAGATTTAAGTGCAGTTCTACACTTCCAGATGTGCAGGATTCCAGTTCCTGTAATCCCCCAGCCAGCATGTAGAAATATTAAAAAAACAGGCACTTTCAGCTAGCAGGGCACACATAATCTTAAAAAAAAAAAAAAAAACGAATAGAAAAGAATAAACGAACAAAGAAGAAAGGGGAGGGAGTATTTAAAAAATTTATTACACAAATCTTTATTCGCTGTTTTGGAATAGATTTTCAATGGCAGATCTGCCTGTATTGAGATTAAAAACAGACCACCTATTGCGTTTACCTTTTCTGAGTCTTTACCCTTTGGATATACTAAAGCTTATGTCTTCATTTTTGATGAGCACCTTTGAGCAAAGGATAATTATTATAATAATCTTTATAAGTCTGTCAAGAGGGCAAGGGCTGTTGCCCAGATTTTAAAACAACTGGACAGCCTCATCTCCATAAGTGTTATAACTATGGGAAACACTTCCCCCCCCAAAAAAAACTGGAACTTACTTTAATCAAATTCCTTTCTTTCAAGTTTCTGTATTTCTAATATGAAATATTGTACAGGTAATCCTCGACATACAGCCACAATTGGACCAGAATTTCTGTTGCTAAACAAGGCAATTTTTGAATGAGTTGTGCCTAATTTTTCAATCGGTTTTTTTAAACCATGGTTGTTAAGCAAATGACTGCATTTATTAAGTGAAACATGAGGTTGTTAAAGGAATCCTCTTCTCCCATTGACTTTACTTATCGGAAGCCAGCTGAGAAGTTGCAAATGGTGATCACATGACCCCAGGATGCTGCAACCGTCATAAATACACGCTGGTTGCTAAGTGCCTGAATTTTAATCACACGACCATGGAGATGCTGCAACAATTGTAAATGTGAGGACTGTTCATAAGTTATTTTTTTCAGAGCTGTTGTAACTTCGAAGAGTTGCTAAACAAATGATTGTAAGTCGAGGACTATCATGGAGAGGTGGGTGGCAAATAAATTTAATTAAATAAATAAATAAAATTCACTTGCATTGCACTGTGAATCTACTTGCATCTATGTATAATCTATTGATTTTTTTTACCCTTTGGTTGGTTCTGGTATCATTTGACGATGGAGTAGTACATACATGTTTATTATTGTGGTTTATAAACTGTATAAACCATTATCCCGAGAAAGCGTATTGGGCTACAAAAGCCATAGCAATAGCACTTAGACTTATATACCGCTTCATAGTGCTTTACAGCCCTCTCTTAAGTGGTTTACAGAGTCAGCCTATTGCCCCCCAACAACCTGGGTCCTCATTTTACCGACCTTGGAAGGATGAGTCAACCTTGAGCCGGTGACAGTCGAACTGCTGGCAGTGGGCAGAATTAGCCTGCAATATTGCATTTTAACCACTGTGCCTCCACGGCCATGCTGTATTACTGCATGCATATATGACATAGCCCTGTTTTTTTTTACCCATCACTTCAAGAGAAATGTTATCTCAAGAGATGCTGGTAAATTGGTATATAATTATCGAAACACGGCGGGATTCAGCAGATAAGAATCTGAAGACGCACTTGCATGAAGCAACCAAGCCCGAATAAATTAAAAGTCAATCCCATGGTGGACCTGGGGCTTTCGTAGGGAATTTGCTGAGGTCAGCTTGTTTTGGGCTCTTGTGACATTAAATAGTAAAAAGTCTAGTAAGGCAATCCAGTTTGGCAGAATTCAGAATCTGAAGATCAGACTGCCTGGTTGCTGTTTTGGGAGTTCTTGGCACTGCATGTTCTCCGGGCAGACTGCCACATCCCACAGACTCTCTGGCAGCTGAGCAGGACCCATTCCTGATGCCTCAGATCCTTTCATTCATATCAGTCCCTCAAGGAACGACTTTGTGTGTACTGTTTTGTGGCCACCGCATGATATTTGGCCTCAGTCTAGCATGGTAATCCTTTCAAGTAAACACAGGTTCATTAGAATCCAATTTTCCTAGCTGGTTCTGCTATGAATCTTTCATAGCGTCTTTTGTGTAGAGAATTACATTTTTTTTATGCAGGTGGCAATTTTCTTGCAACCTTGGCGGCTTTTCTGGATATAACATTATTTTCAAGGGCAGGTTTGTCTGTACAGCTTAACTAATGAGTTTTTAATGAATCTTCACAAGTTGTCTAACCCAAAAGTAAGGTGGTGACGTAAAATGTGATTTTCAGTGATAATCAGTTTCTCTGGCTTAGTTAAAATATGTTTTGGGTGAGGACATGGTTACGTATATTTATGATTATTGTGATTCATTTGTTTCTGGAATTTGGCCCTTTGAACTATCACCGTTTTACAAAATTAAGACTGAAGTCATGGTACAAAAGTAAAGATGGAACGCTCTCGTCTGTTAAAGTAAATCCAATTACCTAGGATTGCCTTGGAGAAAAAAAACCAAAAACCAAAAATACAATCAGAACAGCATTTGTCTCTGTACTTTCTCATTTAAGTTCTTTGGATCTGCTGGTCCTGCAGCTCCAAAAATTGTGATTATGACCAGAATAGATTTGATCTGATCTCATATTAAAGTTAAATGTACAGAGGATATGATGATGGGTATTTAATAATAATAATAATAATAAAGTTGGAAGGAACCTTGGAGGTCATCTAGTCCAACCCCCTGCTCAGGCAGGAAACCCTATACCATTTCAGACAAATGGCTGTCCAGTCTCTTCTTAAAAACTTCCAGTGTTGGAGCATTCACTGCTTCTGGAGGCAGGTTGTTCCACTGGTTAATTGTTCTAACTGTCAGGAGTTTCTCCTTAGTTCTAGGTTGCTTCTCTCCTTGATTAGTTCCATCCTTTGCTTCTTGTCTCTTGCCTTCAGGCGCCTGGAGAATAGGCTTGACTCCCTCTTCTTGTGGCACCCCTGAGATATTGGAACACTGCTATCATGTCCCACCCCTCGTCCTTCTCTTCATTAAACTAGACATACCCAATTCCAGCAACCTTTCCTTATATGTTTTAGCCTCCAGTCCCCTAATCATCTTTGTTGCTCTTCTCTGCACTCTTTCCAGAGTCTCAACGTCTTTTTTACATCGTGGTGACCAAAACTGGATGCAGTATTCCAAGTGTGGCCTTACCAAGGCATTGTAAAGTGGTATTAATACTTCACATGATCTTGATTCTATCCCTCTGTTAATTTAGTGGGGTATTTAACAAGTTTTCCCCGCTTTCCTATTAAACGTTTGACGTTGTCCATAATTTTTGAGGTCATTTGCAAGACTTTTAAAGAGTACATTCCATGGAGCTTTAATTTTCTAGATATTTTATCTCTAAGGTTCTACTCCAGAGAAAGTATATTTCTCTTGCTGTTGCCCATAGAATGCTTACAGAATACAAGCTACAAAGAAGAAATTCCTCTTCCTAAGATCTCAGTGGATGAATATATGAGAAGCACACGACTTGGCCCAAACCTATTAATTTTTAAAAGGCCAAGTCCTCAATCATGGTAAATGCTACAGTTGCTGAAGTTTTAAATCAACTTTTTGCCTTCAAGTCAGGACAACAGCTGGTACATGTACTGTGTTCTCACCATAGGAACCACTCATGCATAAATGCTATTAAGCAATAATATTTGGGGTTTTGTTGTGTTTTATGGGGCATTGGGGACAGAAGTAAGTTAGAGGAAAAAACTGGGAACTGGTCCTTAATCAGAAGATGAATGATAAGGATGACCCAACCCCAAAAAGCTCTAGTTTTATAACAGAATAGGAGAATAGTCAATTCAGTCATCTCTATTTACCATTAGTGTATGATCCAGATGACTGAGGATCTTACTCTATTAGTATGTAAACATAATATCTTTTTTTTTCTGCCCTCGCCCATAACATTGCTTTCATCTTCTTGCCAAACCATGAGTGAAGCAAGCTTAGGATGACCATAGTTGTATTGAGGTTAAAGTAGTGGTTTCCCCCTGAACCAATAGTGTTGGACAACATCTTCAAGGCACATAAAATCAGAGATGAAATTAGGGACCAGCCGTAGATGAGATACTTATTGGTAGTTTCAGACTGATGAAAAAGCTCAGGATCACCATCAAGATAACCTGTTGCCATTTTGCTTTATCTCCTCAAACGGCATGAAGCCAATGGTCAGAATCCTACATCTCTACTAGGCTGTTCAGTAGGCTATGCTGTGTGTACTTGCTAGGCTGAAATAACAAAGCAGTAGAATAACAAGGCATCCACCTTTGCCTTCCCAAAAAACTATGGAGGTATCTAGAAGTTGACATTTACTGCCGGATAAAGAAAGGAAATGATAAGGAGAAAATTTTCTAAAGCTAGTGATTAAACTCCAAGTTATTTCTCTGTTTTTTTCAGGTTATTCAACTTGTGTCATATTGAATTGTCTATAAGGGGAGATGCACAGGAAAGAGTTTAGAGAGTTGAAAGGGACTGTTCTGCAGCCAGATGTATTCTACAGACAGTCCTCAATTTACAGCCGGTTGCTTAACAACTGTTCGAAGTTACAACAGACCTCCCCAGAGCTACTTTTGATTGGTCTTTGCAGTTATGAAGGCAGCAACACCCCCACCCCCACCCCGGTCATATCACATTTTGGGTGCTTGGCAACCAGCTCACCTTTATGGCTGTTTGCAATGTCCCCTGGTCACGTGACTGTGATATACAGTGTTTTTGCTGGTTTCTGGCAAAAAACATCAATTGAGGAAAATAGATTCACTTAATGACTGCGGTGTTTGCTTAACAACCACCACAAAAATATTCAAAAATTGGGTCCAGTCACGCGATGCCTCAGTTCATGCCCAGAACAACTTAAGACTGTAATTCCAGGCTCAATTAAGTAGCATTGTGACTGGCATATGTTTCTCTTGGTAGTTAATTGTATGCAAAAGAGGGAAGGCAGTTAAAGTAGTCACTTTGTTTATTGTGTGTTGCACAGGAATAATCAAGACAGTGCCATTCTGCAATGAAACAGGACAAGGAGCAGCAATTTCCATGCCGGTAAAAATGTTTTTGCCAGCTTAGGGATAGGTGTGTAGCATTTAAACAAAACAGCGGAAAGAATCATAATCAGAAGAGAGCTGGAGGGAACCTTGGAGGTTGTCCAGTCCAGCCCTCTGCTCAAGCAGAAAACCATATATCATTTCAGACAAGTGGCTGTCCAGTCTCAACCTCCAGTGATGAAGCATCCACAACTTCTGAAAGCAAACTGTTCATTCCACAAGTTAATTGTCCTCATTGTTAGGAAGTTTCTCCTTAATTCCAGGTTGCTTCTCTCCTTGATTAGTTTCCATCCATTGTTTCTTGTCTTGACTTTGATCTTAACTCAAGTGCCAATCAATCATATATATTTTTCAGTTCCCCCAACTACCACAAAGGAGACTGGGAAGCAACTACTTGGCTTCTCATTCCCTACCCTTTCTTTCTGTTTTACTATAGGAAAAAGGGGGGAAAAACTGCAGTGGCACCATCAGGATCATTGTCCATGATGGACATATTCTGGATAGTCTTACCGGGTGCCACTTTTTTCTTCCTCTTTTGCATCCCAGTGTAATTGCAGAAGCCTTGTTTTTACAAAATTGTTTCAGGATTGAGTTTTTTTCTTGGAAGGGGAAAGGGCAAATTAACTTCCCCATATGAGTAATTCATACAACATGGTTTCACGGGAGCTACTTTTTCTCCCCGGAGTACTTGAATGAGTCGCTTGTCTGGATTAGAATGTTTTCATAACACACTACCTCTTGCCCTTCTCTCTTTCCCATGACACTGTTCATTGTGTTGTGTGAACAGGGCCCGAGTATTTTCATTGGCTTCTCTTGCTTGAGATTTTCATGATGTTTTCAAATCTCACTTTTTCTTTGTTTGAGATAGTAAGGGACCCAAAGTTACCAAAATAGTATTAATCAGATTTAGACATGGAGCATCCGAGCTGTAGAAATCTCTAAATGGGGCAAAAGACGGAAGTGTGATAAAGAGGGCAAGGTGTAGACCCAGTGACAGTGTTCAATAGTGCGTATTTAAAGGTTATATTTCTCTGAAGAACAAGGTGCCTGATAATTTGTTAAAAGTTAAAAGGCTATAAAAAGAAGTGCTATGTCAATAAATAATTTATCCTCCTAAATAATCAAGAGCTCACTTGGTAATTTTTCACCTTTTTAGCTTTGATGAATTCTTGAACACACAAATCAGACTGAAAAATGCCAAGGCAATTAAGGGAGCAAATTCTCAGTTCAGCCTGACAGCCAATGTCAAACCTTGTCTTTCAACGAGAGCGGGCATTATCTATCTTTAGAAGTGTTGCCCATGTCACAAAACCTGTTCAGACTATAATTTCAGTTTAATGCCCTGTGATCTTTTGACTTTTCAAGGTCATCAGACATGTCTTGTGGACAGATACCCCAATTCTAAGTTTGCCTAACACACTGAACCATAAACGGCTGAACTACATTTTACCTTCGATTGTTGGGTACACTCAATTGACATGGCTAGCTTGGTGTGAAGGGCAAATTCAGGAATCTCTGTTAATCCAACAAACTTTGACGTAGCCATCGGTGAGTATCTGTGTTCATGTGACCACAATCAAAATGCCATAATCATGACTGGGCCATAGTGTTGTGTATATGTGCCCCAAGTATGTGAGACCATTATGGAAGGTCCCAGTTATGAATAAATCAATGGACCTTGAGAAAGTAAGTTTAGTAAACAACATTGGAAGTTTATTTCTATGCTATTGAATTGTGCAAACCTAAGCAAATTTTTAATCAATTGTATACTTACAAATTCTTAAGTAACACATACTGAATAGTTAATTACCACATTAAAAGGGGATAAATTAGCAAGGGATTTTTTTTTAAACCAGCATTCAAAGTAAAGCACATAAAACTACCAAAATATATCAGGAAATGCTGAACACTGATCTTTAGGAATCCAGATTGTCCTCATCCTTACCTTCCTTCTGTTCTCAAAGTGTGGTTTATTTTGTAAGCTTGGACTCTGCTCTAGCTTTTGTTGACAAACAGAAGCAAATGTAAAACCTTTGCATAGCAGTCTGTGCGCACCTCTATGCAAATGTTTTATTGAACCTGGCGTTGTGTTGACTTGTCCTTCATTTGTCCTTCTTTGTGCTTTTCATCAGAATTCAAGCAAAGTGGTTGCTAGTGTTATGAGTTCTACTTGCTTGGCTTGGCAGTTTGAGTGAAATAGTGTTTCTCTCTGATGTACTTTTATCAAATTTAATCCAAGAGTAGTGGGAGATTGAGAAGGGGGGAGCAAAACATTTTATTAAGAAACGTAATAATGGCTCCTTTTATAGGTAAGAGTTTTTTTTAGCACATAGATGGCTAGGGGAGTACATTCTTTACAACTGAGTTATATCCAGCTATGCCTCCAAGAATTCAAGATGGCATATATGAAAGGTCTCCATTTCATCTCCACAACAGCAACTCTGGTGATAGATATGACCAAGTGAGAGAAACAGAGACATTGTCCCAAAATTACACAGTGACTTTCCATGGTTAAGGGTGGGCTTAAATCTGGATCTTCCCAGTTGCAGTCCAACATTTTAATTGTGACATCACGCTTGTTCCTATCCTATCTTTATAGAAAGAGCAAAACTGGAGAAGCTCCGTCTTCAGACGTTTTCCAAATGACCCTCCATTGTAAGGGAAGGTCCACCTCACCATTCTGAAGTCTTAGTCCTTTATCTGCCCTTGTCCTCATACAATTAATCCCTACCTCCATCCGCTTCTCCCCCCAAAAAAGCTCTTATAACCCATGTGCAGTGGGTGGAGATAAGAATGTAATAAAACTGTGATGTAGCAGCAGATGACCAATCTTGGCTAATCTCAGAAAAATTAAGTAAGGTTAGTCATAGAGAATGGTTGGATGGGAGACCACCAGAAAATCTCAATAAGAGGAAGTTTAAAAAAAAAGACAATCTGGTAGAAGAAAATTACATTGACCTGTTCCTTTAGTCACCAGGAGTTGAGTTCCATTTGAGAATGTCTTCTATCTCTTATGGTCTATTTTAAAACTAGATAGCACCCAGAGGAGAAGGATCGCTGCTGAACAGCAAGGATTTCAATTGCTTTAAGGGAAAAAAAGACTAACCATTGACTCAGTAAATAAGCATTATGGTTGTATAATATATAGCATCCACTAGATGGCATATTGCTGCTCCACATTTCATGTTCCCATTATGTGGAGAAAAGTTTGCTGCTACAAACCTTCCTGCATTTTCCTTTTCAGTAAGCTGCAGATCTGCTCTCACAATTACATCCTGATACTTTAGCATTGAAGATGCTTTTTATTTGTCCTTACTCTCAGGTGTAAAAGCATTGCCAGAATGAGAGGAGGAGGGTTGTGTAGGAGAAGATGTGTTTTCCCAGTCTTCCCTGTAGTGAAAATATTTAGTTTTATTTATGTCTGCCGTTGTTATTATTGTCTTGGATCTGCTAGGGTTTTTGGCATCCCCCTTCAATACCTGGATTATATTTTGATCATAAGGGCGTCCTACCTAATCATGAAGAACTGCATGACTGGGATGGTACCCTGTCCTGATGGATCCAGTCTGAAGTGGCTCTATTTTGATGCCACTGAAGACACGCAGAACCATTCAAAGCAAGAGGGGTGAAACACAAAGGCTGACCTTCCACCCTTAAAGTAGTACCATATAAGAGGGAATTGCAAAGTTGATGGATTATTTTATTTTTTAAAAAAAATATGTATTAAGAACGTTTATAATGACTCAGGGCAGCTTACAGAAATAAAACCCTAAATACAAAACTATAAATCACCCCCCCTCTCTCTCACACACACACAAACACACACACACTGTGACAATAATCAGTCAAACAACTTGATGTGCTGTGTATTAACCTGGGGTCCCCAAACCTGCTGGCAAAGCCATGTCTTCAAGGCCTTTTGAAAGAGTACCAAGGTAGAGACCTATCTTATCTCTGCAGGGTTGATGTTACATAGGGAGGGAGCCATTACAGAGAAGGCCCTTCTTCTTAGTTGCATTGGATGGACCTTCCTAATGGAGGAGGGGAGGGGAAATCATAGAATCCTTGCTTCCCAGCTCTGATGGACTGGCTAGATGTAACTGAGAAAAGTTATGCTGCAAATAATTTGGCCCAAAGTCATGTAGAGCTTTAAAGTTGACAACCAATACCTTGAATCGGCAATCTATGCAACTCCCACAGAGTGTAAATTTAGAACAGCTACTATTTATGACTGCTGGGATATGGAACTAGATCTCCTTCTTGATTTAGACTGCTGGTATTTAAACACAGGGGATTTCCCCTAACAGGCATCTACAAATCCATTCACTATGTTGCCAGGGCCAAGTATCTAGCAAAAAAAAAAAAGTTTAGCTGCCATACCTAGGCTCTGTCTTATGCTTGGACTCAAGAAGAAATCTGGTTTTTAAAAATTTCCTCTGTATCTCAGCACAAATTAGAGTGGTGCTTTCATCTCCCTCAAGTCCTGAGTACACGTGACAGCTTGAGATTTTATTTCTGTAGTTTGGGTAAGATCAGAAACATGGAATATCTTTTTATCTTTTTGTTCTCCAACATAAATGAGAGCCCAACGTCCTTGCTTTCACCACAATCCCTCTGCACCTTGAGAAGAGAGCAATGGATTGAAACTATATGTAGATACTTGCTTTGTTTAAAATAGCCTGAAAAGTCTCCCCAGTCAAAAATAGATGCTGACTAATAAGTCAAAACTGTGTTCGTGTGTCGCCATCTTAACCCTTTTAAGCTAAAACTCAGTGTGTAATTTCTCCCCAGAGTCAAATGAACTTAGGAGGAATTTGAGGATAAGCATAGCACCTAACTGACTTTGGCCAATCTTGAAAAAGCAATGTAGATTTAGCTCTGGTAAATTATTGGAAGGGAGACAACCAGTAAATCTGAGAGTATAGATCAGGTTAGGAAGTCCAAGAACACATTTCCTATGAAAACAATATGGAAGTGTCCATGCAATCCATAGCTCAGTTTGAGGGAGCAAATATATTTATGTCCCATTATTAGGAGGGGGATAATCCAACAGAGGAACACAAGTCTTAAATGCAGTATAGAAATTCGATAAATAAATAGTTGTGCTTTATAATTGTTCTGGGATTTGAACCTGCATTTTCTCCTTGTAATATTACAACCTTAAGCATATTTTCTTGGAAGCAAGTATTGCTGATTTCAGTGGAACAACTAATCATTCATCTCTGAAGACTCAGCCAAGCATTTTGCTTGCTGCACTGACCCTGGCACCAAATGCTTGGAGAACTCGTTTCAAAGTAACTTTAGCTAAAAAGTTAAAACTACATTAGATTAAATTAAAGCCCTGTTGATGGAAGAGAGAGGAGGAGGAGGAGGAGGAGCAGCTGGAGAGAGTTGTTCTGCAAAATAACTAAACAGAGACTGCAGCGAGCCACAAAATATTAAATTTTGGCACAGCAAAGAAGTGATTCATTGTCACTTAACAGTTTTGCTTCAGGAAATTCATCATTTTCGCCCACCAGAGGGAAGTTTAATTGACACACTCTGGCTCCCCAGTTATAAGGGAGTTTAGAAAAAGCGTCCTTGATAATCTCTAAATCCTGGAGTTCCTCTTTTTGTTTTTTTCCTCAACCCAATTTCAGAACGTTTCTTGTTTGAATGTTGTTGCTGTTGCCTTCCATTTAGATTATTTTGTTTTGAGTTATTGGGTTGTCCGCATGCTCATCTGCCACCTTAAACCACACTTTATTTCGTTAAATCATTTTGCATGTGGAACTTGAGGCCTGTGAAGTAATATTTCATGTTCAAGATTGTATCCAGATAAAGATCAAGAAGAGACTGTTGGCCTTGCTTGTGCCTTCCCTTCTCCCACTCTCAGTATGGGGTTTTCTTCTCAGAGTGAGAATGCAGAAGAGACTATAGGAAGCAAAGGAAGTATGATTCTGAAGACCACTCCTATTACTTCCTTCATACCAGCCTAAGGGAGATGTTTTCTTCAGCTCAATCATTGCTCTTGTGGATAGAGTTAATACTAATTCTTTCCCCTCAGAAAACAAACAAGTTCAGAGAATCAAGTCGGAGCAAAGATGGTATTTTAAGAAGTAAATAATAAGTTCCTTCTTTATTTTTTCCACTCCTTACTACATGGGAATAGGTCTGTGGGGTTTGTACAGCTCTGCTTTGGGCTCTAAGAACTGGAAGGACCGATCTTCATTAGGAGATTGGATACAGAAGTAAAGCTGGAATTACTTGTTGTTGTTGGAAGAACCCTGAAAAGGAAGGGCCAACTTGAGGCCTCCAGATGTGCTGAGATTATTACAGTTCTTAGAATTTCCAATTGAGGAAGCCAAATCGGGGGAGGGGTGTTTGTTAGATTTTCCTAGGTATCTCTATGGTGGCCTGTTTCTCCAGTCTCTAAACAGGAATGTTACATGGACAGTGCTAAGACCAGTTTGATTGGCATGTCTGAGAGTTACCATCCAAACAAATGCAGAAAGTTCCTGTTGGGAAGACCTGCTGGACCTGTTAAAGTCTGTTGTTGAACTAAAATTCAATTCAGTTCAGGTGTGCTATGCAGGTATTTATAAATTGCCCTGTTTTGCTTGCTGTTCTTAGCTATATCCTATTATGATTATTGACACCCCCAAAGACTACTAGAGATAGTGGTAACACAAAAGCATTTGCAACACTTATTTCTAGTGTTAGTTGCATCCTGCTGATTCGTGAATCCTTCAGACAGGGTTGTGTTGCCAGCTTGTTATCAAGGGGCTCTCCAGGCATAGGCAGTGGGAGGAAGAGAAAAATATATTTTGTTTCTCTTGCATTCTCCTTCCTGCTGTTCATATGGAATCAAGTTAGTTGAGAGATACTAGGGTGATTAAGAATGTCAGATAGCAAGGAGTGAAAGTAACCTCTTTCAAATCTTCCCCAGGCTCCTTCCCACTCTGTAGCCCTTACACAGGAATGAGATAGAGCTCCTTTGGTGTCTAACTCAGTATCTTCACTCCTGTGGATATGACAGTCTGCTGTGAGTGATCCTCAGAGATCCATTTCCCATTGATTCCTTTCTATCTATGGTCATAATGTTAAATTCGATCAAACTACTGTTTTTGGCAAGAGATTCCAGCAATGGCATTTTGTATTTCTCCCTATATCTCACCCATGTATTCTGGCATTACACAATATGGGAATGTGTTCCACTGGATAACAGGATGAGCAGTTCCTTCAGTAGAATAACTTCTGAAGACAGGTAGTCCCGGCCTTGGGAACAGGAAAGGAATGAACAAAGCATTAAAGCAGGACTTTCAGAAAAGATTGTTTCTAAGAAAGAAACTTAAAGCAACTCCGTCTTGATTTTGTTTGGCATAAGATGGGGCAGAGATAAGTTTTAACAGGCTTTCAAGATTCTCTTATTCTACCTTGCAACAATACAGAACATACTTTGAGTCTTTCTTATCCTTGCCTGCTGCAAAGGCTGATGTGACTCTACTTTTTCATGTTGTTCCTCGTATATTAAAAACTCTTAATTTTCCAGTAGAGATTTTTCCTTATCCATGGAAGGGCTCATAGGATTGACAGGTCTCTTTATGTTATTGAACATTCCAGTTACCGAGGAACAGTAATTATAACAATATCAGTTTAAAAACTGGCTAAAACAAATTCTAGTATCGTTATGGATTAGATCAAAGGCCAGGGGTATGCTTGATTACATTTAAAAAAGTTATTACTGCTAGAATGTTTTCAAAATGAGAGCTAGTCCTTGGCACAGAGTTCCAGAGCCTGGAACCAACTATTGATACAATGCGCTTCACAAATTGGCCTGGAACTTAGAAATTCATATCCTGAGATTCTTAAAAGCCCAGTATGTTCATATGGAAGAATGTAGACTTTTTTTTGTTGTTGTTTCTGCTCTCTGCATTTGAAGATAGACTGTCAGTAATCTGGCCGCAACACTCTGGATCAACTGAATTTTACAAGCATTGTTTAGAGTCATCTAAAGTGTGATTCTTCTACCACAGGTACCTTTTGTTGTTAGTCTGCATCCGATACTCTAATCTGGAACTGTAGCCATCCACTTGACAGCTATCTAAATCTTGAACTCTTTTGGTGCTTAACCAAGCCTGTAACCTGATCCAAAGAGATCTTAGAGTTGTCAGTAGGAACCGTTTTATTTGAAGACGTGACCATCAAGCATCAACTACTTTGAGATCTGATGAAAATCAAAGCTCTTTTGTGGCCTTATGATTTCTGACTTCAAATTCTTTACCACCGGCATCACCCTTCACAACCAGCTTCTGTTTGGAACAGAAAGGATCTTCATTTCCATTTCTTCTTGTGAGTTAATCCCTTACCCCTTGCTCTTGCTATGAAACAAGCTTATTTTGATTTACGCGGAAACTTGGCACTATACTGAGTTATGCTACCTGTTAAATGATAGTTCAGTTACATTCCCATGACAATAGGGTAATAAAACTTTCCAAATAACATATAGCCAAGGCATGAATCAGAGTAGCCGACATCAAAATCTAAACATCTAAGGTCCACCTTTTGCAACTCTGAAAAATATGCAGTGTACTTCCAAATGGCTGTCATGATTCCAGTCTTTTGCTTAGAACTCAAGATGGCTTTTGCTCTTCATTTCAGTTTCTTTAAATTCTTAAACTTATAATTAAAGTTTTCTTTTGGTCAGGTTAAAGACAGACTCACCTGGTGTTTTCAAAGGTGTCATTCCTAAGATCTCTAATAGCTTAGAAGTACTTAATGAGCAATTTCTGAAAATGATTAGAAAGTGAGGTTTGTGAACCTTTGAAAGGTTAAGTGTCCTTTGAAAGTCTATGTTGCGGTTGTGAGTAAAATGACTAATCCAGTTGTCTCCCAGTGCAAACCTATGGAAAACACTGTCCTGGGGCCTCCTTATGGGGAACAGCTGTCCAGAGCACATGTGGATGATCTCCAGTCCTCTCCTTACCTGGAGAACTTCCAAGGAACCACCTACTCACCAGATCCTTGATCACTGGCTCTGCTTCAGTTCACTATACCTCCCCTGGAAGCCTTGGTTTTCTAGAGGTTACAGAAAACATAGAAACTGTTTTTGTGAATAGTCCTGAAGCCCTCAGTAATTGCGAATAGAAGTGGGAGGCAGAGATTTTGCCTTTTCTAATGAGCTCTACCGATAAAAATTCTATTAATCAAAAGAGCAAATATAAAATTGCACTCCTTTCCATACCTATGAAATTAATGGAGTCTCCCTTTCCATCTTTCTCTGATATTTTTGTAATAGCATAACTTTCTCTACCCGCTCCATGGCTGTTATTCTTTATATGGTAATGCATTTGACAGGTTGGCCAAGAATTGTGAGTTTTTCCAGACACATGCATTTTTCCTTTATGTATTCCATGGGCTTAATGCTATCTCTGTTGTATAACATAGCAGTAAGTGTATGGTCAGATCTCCCCCCCCCCCCGCGCTTTTTCTTGCTTTTTAGAAGAATGTACAAATCATTGTAAATGTTATTAAGTGTAGCACACCTAGGGGATATAGTTTGGGAGACCCTGATCCTGAGTTCCTGTGTTCAAAATAAGTTTTTTTATGTCGCCTTTTACTTCATAACTACATTTTGAACCCAGTTCTTTTCAGCCAAATCCTACTTTACATTCCAGCTTTTCCCTATTAGAACATTGTATAGATCTAATTTCCTTAAATTCATGGGCTGTGGATTAGACAACAGGCATTCGCTGTGACACTTCATAAAACTCTCTGTCCTCAGAGGTCTCTGGCAGCTGCCATCTTGTTAATATTTCACAAACCAACCAAGGCTATATTTTTCCACTGACCTATTTGCTCCTAATAGTTTTAAGTGAAGGTATGCATCTTGTATGTTTTAATTTTCTTTTTAACAGTTATGCATTTTTTGCTTTGTGTTTTCACTACAGGCCACCCAAATTAGTATAGGTCAGGGGTAGGCAACCTTGGCTCTTTTATGACTCGTGGACTTCAACTCCCAGAATTCCTGAGCCAGCCATGCTGGCTCAGGAATTCTGGGAGTTGAAGTCCACGAGTCATAAAAGAGCCAAGGTTGCCTACCCCTGGTATAGGTAGTCCTCGACTTAACAACCATTCATTTAGTAACTACTCGAAGTTACAGTGACACTGAAAAAAGTGGCTTATGATCGTTTTTCACTCTTACGACTGTTGCAGCATCCCCATGGTCACCTGATCAAAATTTGGATGCTGGGCAACTGGTTTATATTTTATGACAGTTTCAGGGGTCATGTGATCACTTTTGCGACCTCCTAACAAGCAAAGTCAATGAGGAAGCCAGATTCCCTTAACAACCATGGTGCTAACGTAACAACTGCAGCGATTCCCTTAACAACTGTGGTAAAAGGGTCATAAAATGGGGCAAAACTCACTTAACTGTCTCACTTAGCAACATACATTTTGGACTCAATTGTGGCCGTAAGTCAAAGACCACTTGTATTTGGCATACCCAACCCTAATCGATTCAAGATTGCAGAAAGCTGTCATAATAAATAGGTAAATCAGCTGCCTGAATTCTGAGAGCTGAAGTTCAGGCATCTGGAGGGTTGAAGTAATATATTTTTGCCTCTTTTTCTCTTATATCGTGCAGGAATCCACCTGCCTAGCAAGAGAGATTGAAGAGAGGAGATAATCTGATTAAGGCTATTCCAGACTTTTTGACTCAAAAGCTGGTCAGAGGTTAAGAGGTTCTCTTGTTGTTTCAGATGGGAAGTAAAGGGTTTGCAGAAGTAGCCTATTTTAAGTTAATGGAGCAAGGAGAAACATCTTACCTAAGTAGATGAGTTCAACTGGGTTAGTTCCAGTTTCTGCCCAGCCACTTAAGTGTCTTCTGTTGTCTGCTACGTTTAAATGCACCCATTTAAACAGAGCTTAAAACCAAACGTCCTTTGGTTTGTTTAACCTTTATGTTTTGAACATGTGAAAGAAAGCCCATTTGACATAACTGTTCCTTTAAAAATAGTAAAGGCACTAGGATTCATTTCACATGTTGCTTGCAAAAACATAGTCTAATTTAGTATTGTTTTAAAATGTTGCACATACTAGCCATTGTAGCTATATAAAACCAGCCAACATAGTACACATAGATTAAAACAAACCACAAATTAGCCACTAAATCATACCGGAATGTAGCTCTCAAATATATCTGCATTTACCCTGATTGGACTTAAGCTGCTATTTCCTGTGAATATTGTATTTTATAATCTAATTTAAGGGTATTAATTTTTTAAACCAAAGGTATTAACTTTAGGTCCTGGTGTTTGAAGATGGGTTTAAAAGATAGGTCAGAGATTGTTGATGCATTGTTTGCCCTGGATGAGAAATGTCTCCCTGTCTGGTCAGAAATATCTTTGTGCTGGTATTAGAGATTATTATGTTTATTATCTTGGGGTGCTTCATCCCTATTAGGGTTACTCCTGTTGCCTGGAATGGCTCAGCAATTGATGATTAACCTTGGGTTTTCGAAGCTAGATATAGTTTCTGTGTCACATATTAGTGTGACAGTACGTATGCAGAAGAAGAAAATAAAATAAATTTTAAGCAATTTAGACTTCTGAGATATGTCTAAAATAGTGTTGCATGCAGGAAAAGAAGTGATCTTAAGCAGAGAAATCTTTTTAATTCTTCATTGAGGCGTTTTTTAAAATACAGTACTTTATCATCTGGCCTTTCCTTGCTTACATGAAGTCTCTTTTTCCATGAGAATAATGACCTAGTCATCATCATATAACTTCACTCATTCCTACATTATCAGACTGCCATGAAAAGATACAAGCATCTACATGTTGATATTGGCTTTGTAGGAGACTTGAACCACAATTTCTGCAAAGCGGAAGAAGATTTATATTATATGTATTCATTTATTATTACCACCAATGGTACTGTGCCTACTCATCAGACTTTAGGAGGCTTACAGAATTAAAAATATAAAAGTATGACCCATATAATAATTTCTCAAACAGAACCATATCTTCATTGCTGTCAACTACTAAGAATTTTCTACTATATTCCAAAGGTTATATGACTGTTTTATCCTATACGTGAATGCCCAAAAGCTGGGAGGCATTTTAACTATGGGAGACAGATTATTCCATATAGAGAAGGCTCTTGACCATCTTTCCCAGTGATCTAGAAAATAACTGCAATAATTCTACTAGAATCTGGATATAATTGTAATAGAATAGTTGAGAGTCCTGGATGATACAGATAGTCTTTGACTTATAACCACAACTGAGCCCAAAATTTCCACTACTAAGCGAGGCAGTTGTTAAGTGAATTTTGCTTCATTTTACGACCTTTCTTGCCATAGTTGGGAAGTGAATCACTGCAGTGGTTATGTTAGTAACACCGTTGTTAGGTGAATGTGGCTTCCCCATTGATTTTGCTGGTCAGAAGGTTGCAAAAGGTGACCACATGATGCCGGGACATTGCAGCCACCATAAATACATGCCAATAAGTGTCAGTCTCCAAGGGGCTGCAACAGTGGTTGTAAGTGTGAAAAATGGTGATAAATCACTTTTTTCAGTGCTGTTGTAAGTTTGAGCAGTCACTAAACGAATGCTTGTAAGTCGAGGACTGCCTGTCCTCTGGAGATCCTTTCACAAAATGTCAGACACTCTGACCGCCAGTTTTTTCCAGTCTGTTTACCTCTGGAGCGCCCTCCTTTTCTTCTTCTAAAATTCTCTTTCCCACTTCTTATTCTTCCTCCCTTTTTATCAGTTGGGAGCAGTAACATACTTGCCTTCGTGGGTCCTCAGAATTAAAGAACAAAAACAGGAATCAGTTTCAGCATCTTCATTTCTCCACAGTACCTCCCAAAAGACAGTGTAGGATACTGTTTTACTTTAATGACATGTGTAGTGATGAAGTTGCAGCCTCTAAGCTGCAAAGCCCTGAATTTCTGCTTGGTTTTCAGTCATTATGGCTTCACTATTATGGATAGCTGTGCTGAAGTAGTTTTTGCATAGCAACTGTAATATAAAAAGGGACATAGAGACCATTATTAGCTATAATAAGGCGGGTACATTGTCCAACTTTGCAGTGGCTTCTTCCACGGAAAAGTGTGTTCTTTTTCTTTCCCCCTTTGTCTCCTGATACCGCGGTTTATTTTTTTGACTTCCCTACGCCTTAAATATTTTTGCTATTCACTGATATTTGCTGTGGAGATCCGTATGATTAATAACCCTGGAACTGAGACTTGGTAAAATATCACCAAGCTCTGTAAGAACATCCATATTTTTTTCCAAATACGTAAACACCGATTGTCTCATCACCGGTATTAGTTGGCAGGCGATTTGAGTAGGCTGCTTCAGAGTTGTTGGTGGATTGAGGATTGATAGAGAGGCATAAAGGCTATTAAACTGCATGACATATTGATTTGTTCAACATTATATCATCAGCAGAGATGGGAATTATGGTTGACCTCCTTGCTCTAGAAAAAAGTATGAAGCCTTCCCTACAGTAGCTGATTAATTAAAGAATTCATATGAAATTGCGATCTGATTGGTTTAGAGAGTAGCCGGCAATGGCCGGCCGAGATTCTGTCACTGACTAGATAGAATCCAGACACTCGACTTATATTTGCATCTGTATATATTTAAATCTGATGAAAAGCAGGAAATGGGAAATTGGCAACTTTTCTTCCTTTGGCTTAGCAATGTCTTGAGGCATAGTGCATGTTTGTGCTCTGTAGGCTGTGGAGTTTTAAGTTTATATGCAGTCACTTTTATTTATTTTATTTATTTACATATCAAACTTCTCAACCGCCTTCCTCCCCCCCTTCTTAGTTTTTTTTTTTTTTACTAACTGTAAGGAAATAGAGGAAGAAATGTTTATACATTCGTAGAGCATTGCAGTAGAAAGAATATGTTTTACTTTAGGGTTGGAATGGTTTGTGAAACAGTTTTGAGTATTACATTTAATGTTAATTAATTACAATAATTCTATGCCACATCCCTACAGAGATAATTTTGTTAGGGCTCAGCCCAATGGTAGCCAAAACTGAAGCAAGCAGAGGATAGAGTTAGGGTTAGGGTTGAGACAAAATGGAGACACCATTTCTCTTAGTTTAATTTGTGTGAAACAAAATGGATAAATATCAACAGGTAAATAATACCGGCAATAAAGGAAGGAAAGAGGTAAAACATAGATAACATCCTTGAAAATACTGAGAGTTTCATACATAAATTCATAAATGTTCTTAGGGAGAAATACAAAAATTGTAGACATTAATATTCAATAGCTTCTAGCAAAAAATACATTTGCATGTATACATAGTCTATTAAGGTGGTTAAAAATAGAAACTGAATAAAAACAATACTTAATTGAAGGGCTTGTCCAAATTCTTTGCTATGCTGCTAATTTTTTTTCACACTTTTAGATAGCATTGGTGCAAAGAAACATCTAATTTTGTTTTCCAATATTTATAATACTAACCAACTAAAAACTAACAAGAATAGAAACTGACAGAGAAAATTAATTGCTTATATTGCAACAGTTTACAGAACTTGGAAAATATTGTCAATGAACAGAAAAGATCACCCATAGACCTAGTTTTTGTTTCATTCCTGGATTGGGAGGCCCTCGTCACAGTAACTCATGCCTTGGCCATCTTCCATTTAGATTACTTTAATGACTCTACATGGGGCCGTACCTGACGAACATTCAGAAGATACAATCGGTACAGAATGTGGCAACCTGGGAAGTGATGGGTAATTCCCAGTATACCTGGGTGACTCAATTGCTTTGGGAACTGTACTGGTTGCTGATTAGATCTTCAATGTGATGCAAGGTGTACTAGTTGTTAACATTTAAGGCCTTTATGGCTTCAGACCTGATTATCTCTTCTCCCTGTCTTCCCATCTGATCCCCTTGAATAGAGCAACTTCTTCCAGGATTGCCATCTGATGGCACCTTAGATACAAGCTTTTCATGGTTGGCCCCACCCTCCCTTCCTGCAGAGATTTGGTGAGCACTATCTCTTCCAGTTTTAAGAAAGCTGTTGAGACCTATCCTATCTAGCACAGGAGGATGGGATGCAATGATTGAAAAGGACGTTTCTGAGCACAGACTTCTCTACACGTAGTCCTTGACTTACGCCCAGTCACTTAGTGACTATTTGACGTTCCAATGGATCTACTTAATACTTACAATCCAGATTCAAAGTTCTGAGAGGCAGATAGTTGTGCCCCCAATCATGTGATCATATTTTGGGCACTCGGCAACCAGGCCATGTTTACGGCCGATGGCAATGTCCTACAGTCACGAACTGCTTGACGACCATCACAAGTTATGACCATGGTGGGTAGGCTCCATTCTGGTTAGGACTGCCTGTATTATCTTGCTTTTACATTTGGTATTTTATGCCTTTGAAGTGTTTTCCCCCTCTTTTTTAACTTTCTTTGGCATACAAAGAATCAAAATAAAAAAAATGGTAAATGTCATGATTAATTACCCATTTTTCTTGATTTGTTCAAAAAAAACCAACATTGTGGACCCCACTTAATAACTTAACTAACTTTGCCACCAGAGATAAGTTCTAACTAATGTGAATACAATCTCTCCAATATAACCTAGAAAGATTTTGATTAATGTATTATTATTTTAAAGGGATTTAGGAACATCTGCAAATTATTTTATGATCAGCTCTTCGTGACTTGCCCAAACGTATTAATCAAGTTCAAATACTCCAAACGTTCCTTTTTTTTTTTTTTTTTTTAAAGGTAGGATATAGAGTATATTTTTATACTGAAGCAATTTAATTAATTTCAAGAATGTTAGCACCAGCCTAATCTTGGGCAGGATAAAACAGCTGCCTCAGTTTTCCCAGTGTTGTGTGTCATGAAAAACTGCTGATTCATAAAATTCTGCTTTCAAGGTGGGAGATAGTTCTGGGATTTTTTGCCTCAGCTGTAAAAAAAATTCTTGTTTTGCCTTTGATACGGTTCACATTGAAACAGAGGAGAGAAAATTGTAATCTGCTTTGGCTCAAGCTGCAAAATACTGCGGCTGGCCCTGAAAATGGGAGCTGATAATGATTTCATCTCTAAGACACAGAAATTGGATTGCCATTATTGTTTTTCATTGTATACCTATTGGATTGATAAATTGTTCAATCAAAAAAAATATGGCATATCAGTCTGAGGGATCTTTCTTTTAATGTCAACACATTGAGCTATACTGCGACGTTGGCTTTAGGAGGCCAGACCCTACCTCTTTTTGCACAGGAATGCCATTCAGATATTAGTGGATCACTACGTCCCAAAGGTGCTTCTTCCAAAAGGCAACTAGACTTTCTTGGTGTTTTTTTTTATAACAGCATAGCTGTTATAGATCCAAGGTTAGAGGACACCTAGTTAGATAAGGCTATCTTGAAGGAGACAAATGTTATAGACCATGGCTAGCAGGATTTAGGATAGATTAGGACAGTGGTGGCGAACCTATGGCACATGTGCCAGAGGCGGCACTCGGAGCCCTCTCTGTGGGCACTTCTCTGAACTGGTGGTGGGCTACGGAGCCCCAGAGTGCGCTGGTCGAGGGGCCGGCAGGCTGTGGCTGCTGACAGACACTGTCGGCCCCCATGCGCTCGCTGACCTCTGTGTGCGGGGGCCGATGGTGCCCCGGCCCCTGCCTCGCCTTGCTCTGCGATAATGGCATCCCCGCCCTGCCTCGCCTTGCCTTGCTTCACCCCGCAGGACGAGCCTCCTGGCCATCACTCTACCTGCTAGAGACCCCCTGGATCTCCCCCAACCCTGCCCGGCCCTCACAGGCGTTCCTCCCCACGAGCAACAGTGAGGTGACCACGCCCACCTTGGCCACACCCACCCACCCTGCCATGACCACCACAGCCACGCCCACCCAGTGGGCCACGCCCACCTGGCACCCGGCGATAAATAAGTGGGTTTTGGGTTGCAGTTTGTTTGGGCACTCGGTCTCTAAAAGGTTCGCCATCACTGGATTAGGAGATTTGTTTTGACTGGCATCCTTACGTGTTCAGTTTTTTTTCTGTCCTAGGTCAATGCACATCAAAACTAGGCTCCCCTATACTTCTTGGGAGTCAGATCAGATATCTCCTTTCTGCAGGAGCTGTTATTGTCAATGAAGTGGTCTTCTGAGAAGGGAATAAAGAAAGTCAGTCCAAAGGAAATGAATTATGGAGAGAACTCCTTGTTAGACACGGCTGTCTTGTCTACCTTCACTTGGGATCACATTTAGGAATCTCATATGTAGGCTTTAGCCTTGTTCTCTGTAAAGCAGCCTTGTGATAATCTTATAGAGAGGTAGCAGTTGCTAGTGGGCAACTTTCATCACTGCTTTTATTTAGCACAACCCCCGTCTTATGGTATTCTGTCATTGTTAAGGAATTTGCCGCTCTTAAGTTTCTGTTTACGTTGAGATTTTGCATACTGTATATGACAGCCTTTCTGCTTGCTAAGCTGGATGTGCTGATGTTCTGGCACTCTTTGCATATTTATGGGTGCTGTCAAAGGAGGGAAAATGAAGAGGTGTATCCCAGATCGTCTATCAAATGCATTTGATCCTTAAATCCTTACAGCCAGTTCTGTATGGGTGGTCTGGAGCTTGCTGTATTTTTTTTTTTCTCCTCTCCAAATGAAAGAATTATGCTTGGGTTTATAAAACTGCTTTGGGGCTCTGGCATTTTGTCAAGGGCAGGTTGTTGTTTACATGTAGACACTGCATTTCACTTATCCCATGCAGGCTTATTGCTGACAGCTGCTTTATCCAAGGCAACCTCCATCCTCTCTCCAATAACCATTTCCCATGGATATAGATATCACCATGACCACAGCAGATATATTACCTCAGGTTAATGTTAGTACAAATTAGTTTGCACCAGTATTCCTCAGTTGCTGTTTTAATTTCCATTTTCTTTTGAAACTGGCACACAAAAAATATATTAAATGCCCTCTGCCTACTGTACATCCATAGAGTAGTCAAAACCTGGCTCTTATGGAGGGTTTTTGGGGACAAA
Organism: Azemiops feae; assembly: GCA_023970755.1. NCBI lineage: Eukaryota > Metazoa > Chordata > Lepidosauria > Squamata > Viperidae > Azemiops > Azemiops feae. The sequence continues at coordinate 439,169 of JALGBA010000893.1, forward strand.
AATGAAATGATTCTATGCCAAGAATATTGGTGCTAATGATTGACAGCTCTGAGTTGGGTTGGGTTTTTATATTGTTTAATCTTACTGGAATAGGAATTGCGAGCCATTCAGAGTCTTCACACTGACTCATAAAGGAAGGGGAAGGAAGAGAACAAATTCTGCAAAAACATACATCTGTTATGTATGAAACCAAACTTTGTGTGTGTGTGTGTGTGTGTGTGTGTGAGAGAGAGAGAGAGAGAGAGAGAGAGAGAGAGAGAGAGAGAGTCATGTTGCATAATAACATGGCATGGATATAATTAACTATTAAGCCAGCTCAAAGAAAAAATAACCAGATTTCTAACAGTCCTTCAGATGGGAACCCTGATGGTAAATTGTATGCTCAGATATAAAAAGGGAAGTGATTTCTTTAGACAGCTGTATAATTGAGGAAAAATGCATGTATCAATGTTTCTGTGATCACAAAGATATGCATTATACATTGTTCCCTAGTACTTGCCAAACCAGGGGTATATACTTCAAAAGAAGAGCTTCCAGAGTAAAATTAATATGTGAAATTACTTCCATTCAAAAGAAAGCCACTATAGCACGTGATCACAACATGTAATTGTATTTAGATAATCTTATGTTCAATAATTAGCCAAACCTATCAGTTTCTTTCAGGAAAGTGCTTAGCTGTTCAGTAGGTATGAATTCATAATTATGTTTACATAATTGTAAAACTATGGAAACATGACATTTGAATGCTAGATGACCTTCATTGATATTCATGCCCCAAACATTCTAATCTCTATTTCATACATCCTTAAATAGAGGATAACTGTTGGCTTTTTACTTCATATCCCCAGAAAAATTTGCCGGCACTGTAAGTGTCCACAATCAGAACACTTTGAAACAGTGATGCCTTTAGAAATGGAGAAGACGGTGACCAAGCTGATGTTTGACTTCCAGAGGAATTCGACTTCTGATGACGATTCGGGCTGTGCCTTGGAAGAATACGCTTGGGTCCCTCCTGGGCTGAAACCAGAACAGGTATTTGCTGTTGTTGCTTGTGCATGATATATGTGTGTAGAAATGCTACCATCTCATCAAGTTATAATGTTATAATGTAGTGTAGTGTAATGTAATGTAATGTAATTAATATAATATAATATAATCTTTAGCTTTCTCAAATGAGACAAGATCATTAGTCCTTGAACAGTCTTTACTGCTATCATGTTATAATGTATCAGGCAGGCATAGAGTCCATAAAGCTGACATTGTGATGGTTCCGACAGATGAAACCCTTCAAAAGAACTTCGAGGCATTGTTTTCCTTAAAGAATCTTTTATTCGGGAAAACAAAGTATCGGCACTACATAGTTGAACCCAAAAACTAAATTCCCCTCCCCTGGATACAAAGTAACCAAGTACAATTCCCACCCCCAATAAACAGTCATAAAGCACATTCTCCAATTAGCTTGAAGCGCGGGCTTTCTCCCCAGCTCTCTAGCCCGCCAAAACATTATCAGCTCAGGACCCAGTTTGTCCTTGAATTGGCAAAGTTATTATTATTATGACTAACTGAACTCTCATTTCAATCCCCCCTCCCAGCACCAACTAATTCTAAAAGCATAGAGAAAATGGCTGCATTTTCATCTGTTGTCAAAGCAAGATCATCCGATTAAGGCTCCCGGCTAGAAACCAGGAGATGGTGAGTTCTAGTCCCACCATAGCCATGAAAGCCAGCTGGGTGACCTTGAGCCAGTCCTTCTCTCTTTGCCCAACTCACAGAGCTGTTGTTGTGAGGAAAAATAGAAAGAGGAAAGAATATTAGATATATTCACCACCTTGAATTGTTTATAACAATAATAAAGGCACGATAATAAATAAGTATGTAAGTAAGTAAGTAATAACTGATAGAATGTCGTTTGAACTTTGAATGGGTTTTCCCCCCCAAAACAATTGCCTACCATCCGATCGTAAAAAAAACCCCAAAAATACCTAAACACACCTGTAATCAAAATATTGGTTCTATATCTAGCATGGCATCTAGCAAATAAAGAAAACAAAAAGCAAAGGCTGCAAACAATTTCACTAGCTTGCTCTTTCCTGTTTTTATCATTTGTAATCTACTATAAATCCAGGAGATGAAATTGTTGTATTGCCACCTAGCAATCACAAGGCAGATAATTGCATCCAGGCAGGGAAACCACATACCACTTATCTGGGTTTCAATTGACACCATTCAAAGGGGTAGTGAATATCTGCTCTGGTCTACATACACATCCCTTGATCCATCCTTTTCTGATAAGACAACAAAGTCATTTCAAAATCTAAGCCTGGGGGGTGGAGATAGGGAGAGGAGTTCTGGGCAGAGACAGAGAAGAACAGCTGGAATCTTAAGATTGGGATCCAGATTAAGCGAATAAGGAAATCTGTGTTAGGGAACAATTACCTAGGAAACAAAGATTGCAGTGAAAAAAAGTATCATGGTGAAAAGTTCTAAGACTCTGAATTAAGGTTGCAATTAACATGTTTTAGGGATTATCCAGGAAAATCTGGCAGGAATCGATCATGGGAATCAACCTTCATTTCTGATGTACAGGCAATGTTTGTAGCCAAGATTCTGCATTTAGATATCTGCTTTACTTTAATGGGAATGCTGGTTAAAATAGTTGATAGCTATTGTATCTGAATTGTATTTGTGGAAATTTATATACATCCATTATTTCTTGAGTTCTTTCAGCAGCAGATCCTGCCCTCCTTGAATGTGACCAAGTGTATGTTCTTTAGGGTTTTTTTTTTAAATGAGAGATTCCTGTTTTGATATTTTCAGTGTTCTCTTTCCTATGTTATTGCCATTTGCATCTGACTGACTGACTATGTGCCATCAAGTTGGTGTCAACTCTTAGCAACCATAAAGATAATTTTTCTCCAAGACAATCTGTCCCAACCCGGTCCTTTAGGTCTTCCAATGGTGTGCTCATTGCCACTATAGTTGCAGCTTTTTGTCTTGTTTTCTTGCTTATGACTACATAAATTTTTAAAGGATTTCCCCCCCTTTTTTACTTTTAATAAAATTGGCTTTAATTTATACTATGGGTTATTGAATTGACTAACCAGAGGAGGGCTTTCTGTTTTGTGTAGTCTTATTTTCCAAAAGGTTCAACAGCTGGCTTCAGAGTCTATTTCCTTTTTTTGTTGTTAATTGCTAATATGGACTTGTTCAGTGGGACCCCAATTTCTCCCATACAAATGGGAAGAGGAAGATGACAGGTATCTCCCTAGAAGATAATTATGACTAACAGGGTACACCAAGCACTGCACCAGGGCAGGCCAAAGTATACAAAACCCAGAGAAAGGGATTTAGTTCTCCCATCTTTCACCCCATAGATTGTTTCTTCATCTCAGAAATATCTTACCACCATTTCCTTAGTATTAATGAAGTTATCTGTATTAAATACATTCATCAGTCCATCTGCAAATGAAGCCTCTTTGCAATAGGAATATTTAAAATTAAATAAGCATCAGGGTTTTTAAGTTCCTCAAAACAGTTTGCAAACTACCTATATTTCAGGTAATAAGATCCTATATTTTCGTCTAATCTGTTGTGCATATCATCATAATATGGATAGAGATTTCAAAATGTATTTCATAGTTATACCTTTTAGCTGCAGCTGAATGGTATGTGTTCCATTTCAACTAGGAAGCTATACATTTCTAAGTCAACTATAATATTATGAGTCAAAGTAGGTAATGTAGAGATTTTTTTTCACCTTAATTTACCCACCGCCATTATTTTCAGCTACTTTAAGATAGGCTTACTTTAAGTTCCTGAAAATCTTATCTATAAAGTTATATTCTAAATTAAATCACTGATATAATTGCTAAGTATTTTAAGGAGCACCATGGCAAATACTGAGCCAATGATTTGCAATTGCCAGCATAGATCTTAATTGGGGAGATATAGATTTGCAGCAGATTTTCACAGAATCAGAAATGTTACTGAATTGTCTTGAACTAGTCACACAATCTCAGCCAAATACAATAACAACAATACAAAAGCAATAATGGAAATAAATAATCAGCCAAGTGCTTAACAAATCAAGTGAATCAACTCTAGTTCTCTACAAGATCTCCTAAGATTTGATCTATGTACAGTATCACAGGGCCCATTCCATAGGAATTCTCAGTTAGAACTCCATAATGTAAACTTACAAGGCTTGTAAGTAAAGAATGCTTCATTTTCCCTGCCCTCTTGACATATTAAACATGTGAAAAAGATTTTGAGACTGTACCACGATTTCTGTGATACAGGTCTATTTACAGCATCAGAGGCCAAAAAAGCATGATGCTCCTGTTTATTTGTATACCTGCAGATATAGGGCTAAAGTCTCCAATTTTAATATATAAGGAAGAGCACTCTTAATTTATCATTGAAATCCATTTAGAGGCAACTCAGGCAAACATGTGCACATAAACATTCCTATACATAGGGGGGCTCTTCTTTCGAATGTGCTGTGATGGGGTTCTTGTTCATGGAGAATCTAACGAAGAGCATGCGATTATCAAAGCAAGCAGCTCTAAAATCAGGTTTTCTGAGGATGCGTGGGGGAGAGGTTTCCAGTACTACTTATTGTATTATTTCTTCCTTCATTTTTTTTCTACGATAACCTCTATGGCTGTGTGACTGTTGGAAAGAAGATTCTGTTTGAAGGAGACTTAGCCAAATCATCATTCTCATTTGTATCTTTCAAATCACTTCAGAAATATTTGATTTGGATGTTCAGTGGACTTTGTGATTTTGCAGAACCTCTAATAGAGATCTTATAGATTTTCTTCCACATGTGGATAAATTGTCAGGCACTTCGATGCTATCCCATTACCTTCTGTGATCATTTTTGAAATCAAATCTCCGTACTTTGAATCTCAAGATCTTGCTAGATTGAAAAAGAATAGAACTAGAATCTTGTTGTCTTTCAATTCAGTTTGGATCTGGACTTGGAGCATATAGTAAATCAGAAACATGTTTAATGTAGCATTACTTGTCCATTCAATTACAGAGCAACATTTAAATAAGTAATACAAATAATATTAAATAATATTGTAAAATTAAGTACAGCTGGTTTCTTGTTTAGCAGCCACCACTGGGATTGGCAACTCGGCTGTTAAGCAAAGCAGTTGCTAAGTGAAACTGCACTTACGGTCTTACTCCAACGGTCTTTTTCTTTGTTGTTGTTGTTGTTAGTTGCGAAGTCGTGTCCAACCCATCGCGACCCCATGGACAACGTTCCTCCAGGCCTTCCTGTCCTCTACCATCTTCTGGAGTCCATTTAAGCTCACGCCTACTGCTTCAATGACTCCATCCAGCCACCTCATTCTCTGTCGTCCCCTTCTTCTAGTGCCCTCAATTTTTCTTTACAGACCTATAGATAAAGATAAGATAAATAACCTTTATTGTCATTTTTATATTGTGGGCACAATGGCACACATAAAAAATGAAACTTTGTTGCCCGCTCTCAAAGTGAAACATATACATGACACACACCTAAACATACTATGTACAACATATATATAGACCCACATCCCTACATATACATAGCAAATAAATATTAAATACTATAAAGGAAGTAAATGCAAAGATTGTCCATAAGTTTTTCTTTCATCACCATAACTGCTAAACGAGGCAGTTACTAAACCAGGAGTGCCTCTCTCTATATATACTAATATATAATATTAAAGCCTACCAAAACAAATCTAAAATTCTAATACAAATAATTGCACAAAAAATAAATTGAACATCCACATTGTGCCAAGAAATGAGGTGATTCACGTGTTGTGTATTTTCCACAATAATGGTCAGTGGGGCCCTAGACAAAAACATGAATAAAACAGTTAGGAAATGTGTTATGTGAATACCGCAGTGTTGCCCATAATCTTCATCATGTAATCTCTAGGCACCATCAATAGCATAACTTTCTTTTTTCTTTTTGGTATAAATTTTATTACTTTTTATAGGGTTAGGAATGAGGTGGGATTGGAAATGGGGTTGGGATTTGGGTTAGGGTTAGGGTTAGGGTTTTTCCAAATAACATTCTCAATATTTAGCAAACAGCATAATGTCTGGGTTCATGTGTTTAACAAGAAATAATAGATAATAGTTAATTATCATAAACGATATGTTAATTAATCGCTCAATAGTCTTCTTCTTACTAATATATATTCAAAGTTACATATCACATTCCTTTCTCTCTAACTCATGTTTCTAGCCATTGATAAAAATTATCCCATGTTCTAAAATACACTGAGTCTTTTTTCTCTTTTATCTTTAAAGTCAATCTGTCCATTTCTGCACACTCTAAAATTTTCTTAATTAATACTTCTTCAGTTGGTAAATTTTCATTTTTCCAATGTTGGGCAAATACAATTCTTGCTGCAATTAATACATGTAGAATTAAATATTTACAATCTTTCTCATAATTTGGTCCTATTATTCCTAACAAAAATAATTCTGGCTTAAAGTCTATTTGTTTTTTAGTCATTTTCTCCAACCATAAATATATATTTTACCCAAAATGTTTTTGTTTTGGGGCATGTCCACCAGATATGATAGTAAGTACCTGGTCTTTGTTTGCATTTCCAACACTTATTTGAAGTATCTTTAAACATTTTTGCTAATCTCACTGGTGTCATATGCCATCTATAAAAGATTTTATATAGGTTTTCTTTATATGCCACTGCTTTAGTTAATTTAACATTTCTTTCCCATAACTTTTGCCAGTCTTCTAATTCTATATTATATCCAAAGTTCTTTGTCCATGTTATCGTCGTTTCTTTAACTTGTTCTTCCTCCATCTTTAAGTTTAACAGAAATTTATAGAGTTTCTTAATCAACTTTTCATCTGTTTTTAACAGTATCTGATCAAATTCTGTCTGTTCCTTAGAGAATCCCATTGTTTTAACATCTTTTTCATATCTCATTTGAATTTGCAGATATGGCCACAATAGCATAACTTTCTTTGTAGTTAACTTCAGAGCCTCTCTCTGGAACACGAGATGGAGAAGGGCTGGTCAGAGGAATAAGATTCTGTAGATAGGGGGTGTCAAACTCGCAACATCACGTGAAGTGTTGCAACGTATCGTGACTTTTTTTCCATTGCCGGCAATGGAATGGGTGTGATTTCGGCATGATGCATCTGGCCCGCGGTCCGGCAGTTTGACACCCCTGCTTTAGATGGTCTTAACCTCAGCAACTGTCAAAGCCCTGCTTTGCAGATCTCACAGAGAACAAACCAAACCTCGCGCAACACACTGTAAATTTCAATGTTCCTGAAGAACTATCCGGGTATCTAAAATGAGGATTTCCTGTAACCACTCAGGACATTAATAAGATGGATGGCGTGTGGTATATTATAAGTATAAAATGTATTTTTATTATTTATACTTGGCTTGTTTTATTCATCTTTTCTCCTAGTCATTTTTTTATGTTTGAAATTGATAGCTTAATTTGCAAAGGACATTGTGAAAAGTGGCTTGCATGGATAATTGCTCTAGTAATTGTTTTTAAAAATAATTCATGGAGGTCAGAAATCTTCCTCCAAATTGTTATCCTGTGTCTTTGCATATGAATCTGATATTCTTTCTTAGGCTTGAGTTTGAAACTCCAAAACTGATTTGGTAATCCATTTCCCCACAGGGTGCAAATTTTATCAGAATAGAGAAAGTCAAATTTTGCCTCCCTCTTCTCCCTCTGTTCCTATAAACTGTAATAATGGGCTGTTATGATTTTGACTCATTACATTATGATTATTCCAAGTTGGAATTTTGTACATTTAAAGATAACCTCTAGGAATCTATGCTAATACAAGTGAATTTATTAAATAGTAATTGAGCATGCCTGTAGAATGACTGCAAGCAGGAAAGGAATATAGATTTAAGAAGCATAGATATCCTTAGATTCCCCCCCCCACTTTTTTGAAGATGTCTCAGAATATCCACGTTGCATGACCCACCAAGGTCTATTTAAGCTCCTGAGTTAATGCTAAACTTGAACATCTGGTGTTAACTTTTTTAAAAGCAGGGAAATAGAAAAAGAAACTGTAAATGGGATGGTAGCACTTCTGTCTTTGTTGTATCTTAGTAATTGGGAATCTCAAGGTTTTTGAGTAGTCTATGAATTGAAGGCATGAGAACAGTAAATGAAGCTGCATTACCAGCTGCTTAGCAACATATAGAGAAGGTAGATGCTTAGCAACAGGTGATCTTCGGTTCCTAAGTTACAGGCACTTAGATTCCTGCATATTAACAGGATTTATTGGACCAGAAGCTTGCACAAGAATTGAGTGGTATGGGATATTTAGGCTCAAATGATTTGTTTCCAGATCTAGAGGACATCCTCCAAATGAAGCAAAGATGCATCCTTCACCAATTCAATAACTCAGACTTCTCATGCAGAGTTTTTAGGTACATTTTTTTCTCTTTTTTTTCAGCTTTAGCAGATAACATCACATTGCTTTTTATGTTAAACCATAATAGCCAACTTTATGATTAACTTAAGAACTAAAAAACTAGAGCTCAAGACTTGGTGGTCATCACATATGGGAAACTTTGGGGTGAGATAAGAGTGGAGAAGTGGACCATGGACCACCTTATCTTTTTAGCCACAGATACCACTTACCCAACCCAGTACAAGCAGGGAGCCATTCCATCATCTTCTTTCACACGCAGTAATAACGAGGAGGAGGAGATGAGATCAGAGCTAGGAGAATATGGGGGCCAACAGTGACCTTCTTGCAAGTGACCTGGCCAGTTTGATAAATCTGATTTTACATCATCATGTGAACATACGTTTTGACTTGTGCATCAAATTCACTACCGTGTCTTCTTTGAACAACATGTAGTCTAGGTTTGGATTTGCCACAGTGTAAAGTTTACTTTCCTAGGGCTGTAGATTGATCAAAGCAGATCAGTTCAGAAATAAAGTGTTGAATTGCACAGGGTCATGCAGCAAGGATGAGCATGAATCAAGTGAGGAAAAGCAAGGGCATCTGCCTGGCAATCAAGTGCGGATTAGTCCACATAGTCCCATAGCTACTTATGGTTGCAAAAGTTGGACCAGGAAAAAAAAACTAGACAGGAGGAAAAAAAAAACACTTGTTCAAGCTTTAGGTGTTGAAGAAGGTCCTGCACATTTCTTGGACTGCAAAGGTGACAAGCCATCAAGTACTGGAGTGTATAAATCCAGACATATTGCTAGAAGGCAAAATCACAAAAATCTGCCTTACTTATTTCGGCCATGTCATGGGGTCATAATCACTGGAAAAAGGCAGTTTTGCTTCAAATGGTCAATAGGTAAAAGGAAATGATACGAAAAACATGATGGCTAGACACCCTCAAAGCTGACCCCTGCCAGCTTTGAAAAAAGTCCTGCAAGATTGGAAATGTAGGCAGAGAGCTGGTCCACAAAGTCGCTGTGAATTGGTCACGATTGAACGGATATTATCATCAAGCTATTGAGGAATATAAGTCATGTTCAGCTTCTCATGTGATTTTAATGAATTCTGCCAGCTTTGGTTGAATCCAGCAATATGAATAAGCAGTGTAACTATGCCAACTTCATGGGGTTTTTTATTTTAATCACAAAAAATTATGTTTGGTTCATTTTCATAATGCACAGCTGTGCCAGTTTTTTAGCCTTCCATCCTGTCTGCCCCACTTCTTCTAGTCATTGTAACTCCTTCATCTCTTTTTTTCATTTCTCTGTTGTGGGGGCCTTTTTCTCAGTTCTCTTCTGTGAGGAACAGATTTTTATTTATTTATTTATATTTCATTGTTTCTTCAAAGCAAGACATAATTCATCTTTCCTTTAGTATCTAGGTACAATTTTGTCTTCTCATTATCTTCATGGAACATGTATAATTTCTCAACATTTTATAGCTGGGGAATTGTTTTTAGGATTGAACATTTCCAGTTAGGACTATGATCCTCCTTGCGATGATTGGGGTGCCAGTCATCCTCAAATACATCTCTCAGTGGTTATCAGATTCTCTGATTCACATCCCTAAGGTGGTTTTTTTTTTAAGCAAACAGCAACTGGACTTTCTTGATTTTTCTTGAAGACATTTCATTTCTCGTTTAAGAAGCTTGTTCAGTTCATTCTTCCATTCAGAACTGAAGAAGCTTCTTGGATGATGTGAAATGTCTTCAAAACAAATCAAGAAAGTCCAGTTGCTATTTGAAAAAAAGCGCCTTTGGGACAACCATGACCTGGATGACTGAGAATGTCCATAGACACTGAGAATGATTTTTTATATATATACTTAAAAATAGGGCTCACCATATAGCTATGATAAAGGAGGTGGCGCGTAGCACTGATTCTACTAAACCTGTGCAATTTTTGCCTCATATATTTTGTCCCACATATTTTGAGAATGGGCTAACCTGCTTCATAGCCATTTGAGGAGAATGCTTGCAAATTCTAACAATTCCAAATGTGTCTTCCAACCCCCCAAGCTTTGGGGATCTCTGATTTATGTCTTTGAATCTAATTCCCTAATCTGAATCTAATTCAGATTAAATCTTATTCGATACATGGCTGTCCAAACCACAATGGTCGACATTACATTGCTTCAGTTTTTTTAAAAACTGCTATTCTATTCCCTTTAGTCTTTTTGAAGATAAATATGCTGATTTTTTTCAGTCTCATAATAGCATAGCAGTCCAATCACTGATTAAATGACACTCGTAGGTAGCAAGCAATATTTTTAATTGGTTTAATTATAACTGCAGAAATAAAGAAGCAGAGAGCTTGGACCAGTTATAAAGACATGTGATAAAGCAAAATTTTGATTACCTCCTCAAGAACATTCTATGATTAGAATCGATTCTCCAGCTGATGTAAATAAACCTACTTTAATAATTTGGTGGAGCAACATTGATTTATACCAGCTGAATATCTGGTTCATAATATATAATCAGACATTTCAGCTGTTGAGCACCAAAAGAGTTCAGACAGCATCCAGTAGATACACAGAATGGGCCCTCCATTAACCGAACTAAATAAACTCTGATTATCCAGTTTTCTGCTTTTCCATTTCTTATTGCAGAGTCAAAGTAAATTATTTGATAGTGATTCCATTCCTTTTGCAACCTGGCTTCAAGTTATACTTGAAATCAGTTCAATCCAAATTTTGTTCTCTCAGACCTTTAAATATTTTATTATGCTGCTAATAAAACATTTAAGTGATTTTTTTCCCCTAGTGGTTGTAATTTCTGCTACCTGATGGCTGCTGTTGTTGATGATGATGATAGTAGTATTTTAAGCTACAGTTTTCTGGCTAGAATTTTAGATAATAATTTATGAAGTGTAAATTGCAGGGGAAAACTATTTGAGAGGCCACACATCCATTTTAAAAACCAAATAATTAAATTTAATTTAATGAGCCTTAATGGTATGCTACAGTAGTTGATTCCCAGAAATTATGAGCAACTCACTCCTACCAGTGCGCTCTTAACTTCCGCATTTATCAGCAGAAAGACTCAAATCTAGGAAGCGCACACTGGCACTTGCACAACATTCGCCCAACAACTTTAACATTGATTCCCGCTGAAAAGCCAAATGCGTCACTGAATGCCCAGACGTAGGAAGACGTATAAATAACCCCAGAAAAGAGGTGCCAGATTTTGAACTACCATGTCAGCAATGGAGGATCCTGAATAAAATTCTCACTTCACACGGCGTCTGCTGGGACTCTCTGTATAAATGGGGCATAGTATCCTCCCCTTAGTGTGACTGTGGGGTCCCATGTGACCAGCTGTAAGATGAAAGCATATACCGGTCCAGTATCCAATTTTTTTAATATATAAACGATGCTGCTCTTCAAGGGTTAGATGGACTAGACATTGATATTTGAACCCAGATTTTTTTGACATTTATATTTTATTGGGTTCTACTAATCTAGGTGAAATGTTAATATATATTGCTAGTCCATGTATGATATGCCACATGCTAAATAAATAAATAAAATCCAGAAATATGAGAACTAAGTTTGCTGTCAACCTTGCAACGGACCTGGCCGAAGCCATTTTGCTCATTTTAGGTTGCTACAAGAGGGGGGGGGGAATTGAAATTTTTCTATCATTGGAGATATTTAAGAAGAGGCTAGAAAGTCACTTGTCTAAGATTGTATAGATTCTCCTGCTTGAGCAGGGTGCTGGACTAGAAGACCTCCAAGGTCCCTTCCAGATTCTATTCTATTCTATTCTATTCTATTCTATTCTATTCTATTCTATTCTATTCTATTCTATTCTATTCTATTCTATTCTATTCTATTCTATTCTATTCAACAGTTTTCTGTTTCCCTCAGCTGGGGAGGATGATCCTAGTGTTAGGAAGCTCACCTGTATTATTGGGAAAAGTAGTTGACTGCATAGCCAGTGGGGTGGGAACTTTAACTTTGTATTACTGTTGCTTTTGGGAGGGGATTTTAGTCTTGGTTTCACTTTTGACTGTACCGATACTTTGTATCCAATAAACATGTTCTTAGAGGGAAACTCAAGCCTCGGAGTTCTGTTCTAATTGGTCTCATCTATTGGAACCATGACATTTGCTTTTGTCAAATATCTCTGGGCTTCGGAGAGTGGATAGAAACAAAAGAGAGCTTGGATGAACCCAGATATATATTATAAGTAGTCATTTGAGCCTCAGCACATTCATGGAAATATCCAAAAATTTTCAAAAGATTTTCTTTCTTTTCTTATTTACATTTAATACTCTTAAGGCATTAGAGATATTATTGTATTTTAATTATAACTATAATATTAAGATACAATATTAAGAATCTTAGCGTATTATACAAATTTCTATAAATTATATAAATATTGTATTGAAATAGCATGTACTAAAATTGAGAAGACGGGTGGGTTTATTTGACTAGAGCAGGGGTAGGCAACCTTGGCTCTTTTATGACTCGTGGACTTCAACTCCCAGAATTCCTGAGTCAGCAGAGTTGACTCAGGAATTCAGGGAGTTGAAGTCCACGAGTCATAAAAGAGCCAAGGTTGCCTACCCCTGGACTAGAGTTAGTACGTTAAAAGATTGAGCTAGTTTTATGTTAACATTTTATGGATATGCTTTTAATTTTTACAAAGGTTATTTATTCATTATCTTGTATATCTTTTGTTGATTTTATTAGCACTCTAAATTTTTGTTTGTAGCTTATCACATCTCCTCATTATAAACATATATACAAAATAATGTGAATGGGTTTTTTAAATGGTAGTAATGGTTTCCCAGTTGTATTTAGGAAACCTCCCCTCCCAAATTTCTTATTTAAATTACCATCCAGCTTAAGCAAAACAGCCCTTTTCTGACTTCAGCACAAAGTAATGTCAGCTACTCTCGTGGATAATACAAGATGCTTATTTCCGGCAATGTTCCTTTTAGCATAAACCTAATAAATAACTGAGCTGCCCATTTTTCATCTTAAGTATTCAGTGCTGTTTATTCCAGAATTTATGCCCTAGTGGGGCTGTCTAAAGGTCTCCTGACAATCTGCAGGACATATTTCTAATGCTTTTACCACAAATTAGCATCCTAGAAATCGGGGGCTGCCAATTTCTTTGATGTTAGAGAATTATAGTCTGTGAAACAATCTTGCAATTGGTACTAAAAACTGACTGGAAAACTCAGGGATGTTTTTACTTGTTGTGCATTTTGGGACAGGGGGAAGGAAAAAAAGGTATTTTTGGCATTCCAAAGCAAAATGGAAAGGACACAAATCTGATGTAGTTCAAGATTAGTTAATACCTTGCTTTGCTCGCTCGCTCTCCAGTGAATTTCTCTGCTCATACAGAAGCCACCTTCTTGAACCTAGTTATCAGAAGTCAATTTCTGAATTGTTTTCATTTGAAGTTATTGCCTGTTTGATTGATTAGAGAGCCAAGTGTTCATCTAAGCAGTATCCAAAATGTGATTTGAAACTGATCATTTGTGCCTCAAGTGAAAAGTCTGCATTAATGTGTTCTGTGACTCATTTGTTTGTTTTCTTGATTATCCATGATATTTCGAGAAATTTTTCTCCAACTATCTTGCTTCTTCAAAGTCCAATTTTCCCCTCCATAAAGTTTCACAGGAAAATGTTTGCTTCAATAAATATCTTTTCCAAGGTGTTCATATTTTCGACACCCAATGTAAAGACCTAACTCCCTAGCCCATAATGCTATGAAAAGTAGAAGGAATGAAAAGAGGATGACTTTCCTTTCAAAAGTAAGCCTAAGTCAAGATGGGAGTTAGATATCATTTAGTAAGTGGTATATGTTTTCTTTTTTGCAAAACACTAATTCCACTTAATTCATTAATTTTATTCATGGTGTAGGTGGGGGAGGGGTGTCACACAAATGCATTGATAATTTCAGGGAGTTTCAGTATAGCAATGTTTGAGAGAGCCTGCCTTAAACAATGTTGCTCCAATTAAATAAGTTTCCTGTTACAGTGGGATTCTCCCCCCCCCACATTAATAGCTGATCTTAGATCACTTGAATCAAATATTTTTCCTAAACATGTAAAAGTCAGTATAATGGGTGCTAGACAATGTTTTTCAATGCTGGACACAATAGCTCCATGCTATTGAAATCAATCTTCCTAACTTTAACATGGCTTTAAAGGGTTAAATAAAGTGATAGATGGGACAGATCTATGGAATCACTGTTAGTCTTGAAGGCACAATCTCACTTTTGGAGATGGGGGAAGAATTTTCCCCACTTACAGGGAGGAAGGTGTTGCCTTGGTCTCCTGCTCATAAGCCTTGGCTAGCCATAGTGAGAAAAAAATGCTGGACTGCGGAGAACTTTAACCTCATCCAGAACTGTTCTTACGTTCTTAAGTAACTGCGTGCTCCAGATGTTTTTGACTGCAGCCAGCTTCATCAGTGACCCTAATGCGTAGCGATAATTGGATATACAATTCGGCACACACAGAAGTTGACAGATCTCCATGAATAGTCTAAATCAGTGATGGCGAACCTTTTAGAGACCGAGTGCCCCAAACTGGCCCCGCCCCCACTCTACCCCCTGCCCCACCCGCTTGCCCGCAGGGCCACTCACCGCCTCCATGGCCCACCGCAGATCGCCTAGCAGCACCATGGTGGCCACGCCCTCTGCCCGCACCCAGCAGCATCAACTATGCGCGATGGGGCGTGAGGGCAGAGTCTTGTCTACACTGCCTGGCTGCCATGTCCTTGGCTGCACTGCTCCGCATGGGCCATGCTCGGGGGTGACTCTCCTCCAGGGGTCTGCTGGTGAGGAAGGGGTCGTGGGGGGAGGCAAGGCTGGGGCAACAGCACGTGTGCCCACAGAGAGGGCTCTGAGTGCCGCCTCTGGCACCCATGCCATAGGTTTGCCACCACTGGTCTAAATTATAATAACAGGTACAGCGTGATTGCAGTTTCTGTGCTTATAAAATCTGACGTCACAAGGCACTACATTTTTCCCAGATTGATTATTATTTTTTGTGTGGGAGGGGGAATAAATCTAATGTTGTATCCAGAGTCATTGATTTAGGTTTTAAGATTAGTCTCTGATCTGTTTCTTTCTGCTATGGCAGAAAATCTGATGGAATGAGCTGCAGCTCATGAAGCTTATGCCTTTTTTTAATCATTATAAAGTTTTATTAGTTTATAATATACAATACAATGGAAATACAAAAGCTTATGCCTTTTAATGAAATTTGATAGTTGAAAAAGCTGCTATCAGAATCCTTATTTTTTGTACCATTGACTAACACTATAATGCCACTATAACCATTGTCTTCTGCTATAATTATTAGCATTGCAGGTGATTTTAAATGTAAGGAGAGGAAAGCTAATACATAGGACTTTCCTGCCTGAGCAGGGGGTTAGACTAGAAGACTTCAAACGTTCCTTCCAACTGTATTATTATTGTTGTTGTTATTGTTGTTATTATTACTGTTATTGTTATTATTTATAGCATTGGATTTTTTTCTTTAAAAAAAACCCCACAGCTAGGCAAAAACCTAATTATCTAAGAGGCTGCTTCTATATATTTATAAAAAAGAGGTTATAACATACGTATAAACTGAAATGAGAAAAGATTCTTTTTTTGGGGGGGGGAACACTTTATATCACCTGCGGCATGGGATTACATGCATACTTTCTTGTTCCTCAACTTTAATATGGATTAATGTGGTTTATGAACAACAACCTCCAACCTACAGAGGTTATTTTTGAATGATGGTTATCCTGATAGACAGGCTGATTAAATCTACTTAGGTGATCTCTTTCAGACAGCCTCTCTCTGGAAATGCTGTTTGGCAAGTTTGGCTATATTCAAAGTCAGTCATCTTCGTTTTTTGGTCTTCTGCTTATGGACCAGATGATAAATAATTCTCCACAAGCAAACAGCAATTTTTAGCTCTCGTTCCAGATAGCTCTTTCCCGCCTCTCCCCTTCATCATATTGAAAACATTATATATTTTAAGTACTGTATCCAATAAGCAGAACGGGACAAAGGCTTTCTCCATTTTGCAGATGTATTTTCTTATGTGTTTGTTTCTCTTTTCCATTAGAAAAATAGTTAAACCTCTTACGTGGCTTTGAAGCAGAAAATAAAATGTCTATAAATATCTTAGGCAACATTACATTTTTCTCTTTAAGCATTCAGAGATTACGTCCACCATTAAATTGTTCTAGTTTACGGCTGGGATTGAACAGTGCCTGTTTAGAAAGCCATGAGATTTTGTTGAAGCAAAAAAAAAAAAAAAAAAAAAGATATATTTTTGATTCATCTATTTAAAACATTTCTCTACTACCTGTCTGGCAAGTGTGACACTTTTTAAATTGCCTAGCTGTTACCACTAGAAGATGTCAGTTTATACCCTGCAGTAATTGCCCTCCCTCTCTGCAGCAGTGAAAAAGTAATCAAATGGTGATCCTGAATCTGATTACATCTAATAGTGTATTCCTGTTTTTTCCTCCCTGCAAAAAAAGGAGGTTTGTTTTTCTGCTTCAGTGGTAATAATGTTAATGTGAAACAAATAGGAAGACGCCCATGCAGTTGGTAGGCAGCTTAGCGGCTGCTCATATCCATGCTGAAATTATAATGGAAATGAGAAATTAAAGATTTTTTCTGCAATGGTCCTCCCCAATTCTGCAGTAGATTGCAACTTAAAATTACTGAGGGCTCATCATTGCAATCTTTTAGGAAAGGACTGCACAGTCATATAGCCTTTCCTTCACTTGTTTTATAGACCTTATAGTATTATTGGTATTTAGTCACAATTGCAGCCTAGATTATAGCATTGTCTGAGCTGGCTGTTTGTTAATAATGATTGTTAAATGTTGTGCTGTTTTATCATTGTACTAAGCTTAATTATGTAAGCTGTCATCAGAGGACGTTTCTCCTTATAAATTGACTTAGAAGTATTTAAAATCCAAAAGTACAATCAATGTAATGAACCTAAACTAGAAGTGGGCAACTCTTTTATTGGTAGACATATTTGGTGTGTTCTAGGCACTCTTACCAGCACGTGTGATCTATTCACAAAATCAACTGTAGATCAGTTCTATCCATGAACACAACTTGCAGTCAGAAGACGTGATGAAAACTCTTTAATTTCACAACATGTAGACAGACTTAACCATAGTTTCAATTGGGAAAATGTGACTGTCCTAGACCAAGCCAAGTCCAAAAACACCAGGGGATTTCTAGAAGCCTGGCACTCTGACAAAGCCATCAGTAGACACATAGACATTAACAACATCTATAGACGATGCAAAAGAGACAATCAACCAGCCAAAAAGGGAACAAAAAGACCCAAGCACCTCTCCACCAGCAATCAGCTCCCAGATCAGCATAGATTAACTCCAAGATTAACATAAGACCAACAATCAAGTAAAAAATACCCCAGTCAAAAAACTACCAAAGAAGCCCAACCAAAGAATCTCTAAGACCACCCCTACCAACATTGACAAAGCAAGCCACTAGAATACAAACTGGCAGCAAATCACACTCCTTACTAGCACTGATGATGTTACCTACTTTGGGTAATGAAATGTCTGCAAGAAAACAACCAAGCTTAGAGAGCACAAAGGATCCCTCATTTCAACCCTGAGCTACAAATATTCTCCTTTATTTGCACCATGGAACCACTAAGGCTGGTTTATGCCATAATCTTTCAGCCTTGCTTTTCTGATCTTGCTACTGTGTGATCTTCTCCAATTCATTGTCTTCTACTATCCTCATCAAATATTACCACATCAATTACACACACTTTCTTTTGAACAACAGTTAAGTCTTATTAGCCAAGACTTGTTATCAGTTTGAATTCAGAAAGTGACAATATTTTTTGAATAAAAATACTTTATTCAAAACCCTAACCCAGGCATGTCAAACTGCCAGCCCACGGGCCGGATGCGTCACGCCGAAACCGCGCCCATCCCATTGCCAGCAATGGGGGGAAAGTCCCGATACGTCGCGCGACGTCATGTGACGTCGCGAGTTTAACATGCCTGCCCTAACCCATCAATTTTTCATTTCTGACAAATGATAACTTTTACAGATGTTATTATGGTTGGTCTCAAGATCAGCCTGCTGTTTAAACTATCTGCATTTGTCTCCACCTATTGGGTCCTTCCCAAGGGCTTTTGTTTCATGCAGATGTATTATACCCTACATCTGGGGAGAGGGTCGTTAACAACTTCCTATTAAATTATTATTTATATCATACATTTCCATTGGCTGATGGTTGTATCTTATAAAAGGTTTTCAATTTTTCCACTTCATTATTTGACAGATGAAATCTATGGGATTGCACTTGTACCTCAGATGATGATGCTTGTCTCTTAATGTTTGCAGTGCCAGCATAAGATTATGTTTCAAAATGATATCCTGGAGCTGATTTCTAGAAGCACATTTTACCATCTCAAAAGTTTTCCTGTCTTTATTATCTGTACATTACGCTCCCCTGGGTGTCATCTCTGAGGAATATAAGACTGAAATGGTTGCTGCGGATCTAACAAAACTTTAGTGTCAGTAAAATGACTTGCATATTGCTGGAGCCATTTTGAATTTCTTACTTTAAAATGACACCGTTGATCATATTATACAGAGTAGAGTCAAAATGTCAGTGAAATGCTATGCTTGGCAATTGCTCTCTTTTTCTCTAATTCCTAAGGAGGATTTTCTGCTGTGAACCAAAGCTGAACACAGCATGATTACATATCTTTTAAGAAATTATAAAACTCTATTGATGAGTATCAGAGCATGGATCTTTCAAGACATTTAATAATCTGCTGGACTCAACTTTGATCTTGCCCTTGCTTTTACAGTGTGAGAGCAAATTTAAGTCTCACACTCAATATCATGTAAGAGGCAATCTTATCATTTCTTCTAAAGGAAGTCCAATAAAACCTATTCTGTGTAACTGAGCAGAAGACTATGTTTATTAAAAGATACCAAGATGTATTTATTATGATTTAGCTATTACATTATGCCTTTCTTCTAGGAACACCGGGGGTTTATCTGAGTTACCATTTTAATCTCTATAATAGTGGTCCTCTGAGGTACATTGGGGGGGGGGGCAGGGGTGAGAAAGTGATTGACTGAAAGACATCTGGGAGGGGAGTTATTGAGGGTAGACATAAACATGGTTCTGTCCAATCCTAGACTTTCTTATTCACTTACTTGCTTATTTGCTATCCTGTTGTTTATTACACACTCCTTTTTTCTCCTCTTTTCCTCACAACAACAACCCTATGAGGTGGGTTGGGCTGACTGGTCCAATGCCACCCAACCAGCTTTCCAAGGCAGGACTGGAACTCATGGTCTCCTGGCTTCTAGCCTGGTGCCTTAACCAAATTGGTCTAACCTTAACCCTAATGATGATACAACACTGGTTCCTTTTCTCCCGATCAGATTCTGCTTTTTCAGTCTTATTTGTGCACACTTATTGGCGAAAATAACAGTCATATTTCTCTAGAATGAATCACTAGAATGATGATAAACCTGTGGCATCAGTCATAAGGGGAGCCAGATGCTTTATCCATGTAATTGAGCTCATTATAAAGATCCTGCGTATGTTTAAATCCATGTTTTTGGGAGTCAGTGATAGACAGAAATGGCAAAACCAAATCTCCGAGGAGCTGTCATTGTAAATTCTGCCCTTTCATAACAGACAGGAGAGTGGCTTACAGTGTCATATATGTGACCATGCATGACAGCAATTACAGATAATTGCACTTGTGCCCTGTCAAGCTTTGGATAATGTGTGTCAATTACTGGGCCATCTAGATGGATCAGTAAAGAGCAATGATTTTTATTGCTATAATTGGAAGATTTAAGAGATGTTTGGCTTTGTCTGGGTTCTAGTTATAGGTTCATTATATTCCATTCTGGTTCCATCTCCTTGCAAAATCTAGTTTTCTTTTGGAGGATCTAGTTTTTGGACAAACATGGAAAATTAGACATATTTTTCCCATATTTATGCCCATAATTATATCATTCCCATTTCTCTATGCTGGTTTTGGCATCCTGAAAGGAAGATTTATAACGGTTAGATGTAGAGCATCATCCATGGAGAATAAGGTAAGAAGTAGAACATTTTCCACGGAGATTAACATACTCTAGCCAGAATAGAACCTGCACTGAACAAAATGGCCTAACCTACCGTTAAATTAGCCAGTGGCAGAAATTTTCTTTAATTGTGTAGTAACCATGCCAAATATAATGAACCAGAAGCAAATCTGGTAACAACCGATTGTGTGCTGAATTGGAAAGCCTCTGAACGTGTGTAGAATGGACATTGAGTCGCTAAATTTGGAAAAACTACCACTGTGTTTCTATTGAAGTAACTTATGAATGTTTACATTCTGTGGAAAATGAAAATCTGATGTTCTAATCAACGTTGCTTGTTTGCAGCACATCTTTATGTCAGTGATGCATTCTTAGGCAGTGTCTGAATCGTATGAGTGGATCCAGTGAACTGACTTGCTTCTGAAGCAAAACAGATACAGCATGTCCTAAACAATACGTCAAGATCACCAGAATAAAATTCACTCTCTGTATAGGATAGGCTCAGTCTTACATTGGCTTTGTCCAGTTGTAGCTTCACTAAGCAAAATCTCAAGAGATCCTTGCTAAATACTTTTTGGGGGAGAAGTTGGGGGGGGGGCAGTGGCTTTGTTGAGTAATGGGGGGTGCATTTCCATTCCAGAAAGTACACCAGAGTCCCTGACATCAATACATTGTCTTCAGACCTCTCCACAACAGTTCAAGGGTACCTATTCCAATTTAATTTTTAAAGATTTGATGCAATGAGATGAATCGATTAAATACCTTCCAGTTCACATCACATACCGGAGCTTCACATAGCTGTTGCAGGAAATTTTGCATGATTTGTGTTATTCCAGCTTCTGCATAATCATACTTAGAATTGCAGTATAAGCAGAATGTGATTTTCAGGCTGGTTTTAGTAATAAAGACCAGAGACGGCTATCTTTGCATAAGCCAACAGCCTGGCTAGGAAAGCATGGGAATGAATATTTTAAAATGCTAAAATATGTATGGGAAAGTTGTACTTTTCAAGACACTTACACATTTTAGATTTTTCTGGATGCTACTTCTGTTAGTTGGCTGCTCGTACGGACCTGGCTGGCCATGGTGAAGTAGATAGATTAGTCTAGTGCAATAATTCTTTGCTGATGGATGCCATTTCTCAGGGAAATGATTGGAACATCTATTTTTTTAAAATCATTTTATTAAACTTGAGAGAGAGAGAGGCAAAAAATGAACAAATATAAAAGGGCTAGAATTTCTAGAGTCTCCAAAGCTTTTTAAAAAGTTTACAATATATTTATTAAATATTTTTGACAAAGGAAAAAAGACAAGAAAAGAGAAGAGGAAAAAAATAAATATAAAACATAAAGGGAATAACAAGGGAATTTACAAGGATCACAGAATTAAATAAGACGGTTAGGTAAGAAAATATTTCATTAGTTGGCTTCAGATAACTGAATATTGTATCATTTTTTAAAAATGCATGCCCGTATTATAATCTAGTTGGTTTGTACATTTCAAAAGCAAATCAACACAGTATATCTCGCAAAGTAATTTCTGTCCAATCAGTAACATAATTATCCTTATTTAATAGCTTATTAAGAGTTAAACTATTAAGACCACGTTAAGAAACTTTCAGATGTAATACAAGCTCATATATGGAATTATAATCCCAGAAATGATTTCCAAGTTGAATTAAATTCTGTGCCAGATTTACTTTTTAAACACAAAGTTATTTTAGACATCTAGGTGTACTCCCACTACTTAATTAGCTGTTCTTTTAGAGACGAACTGTACATGCCTTCCAATAAAAAGCCTTGCAGCTTTTAAACATATAGAAAGCTAGTTTGGTATTCTTTATGGGAATAAAAGGTTTAGTAATATTTAACTTAAAAATAGAAGGCTGGAAAGAGAACTCCAGCTTGTAGAAATTGTTTCATTTTATTGTAAATCATTTTCCAAAAGTGTTGAGCTCGATAATGTTGCCACCAAAGATGGAAAAATAATCGAACCTGATATTTCCAGCAATTTTTTTAAAAAATGAACTCTCTATTAGTGGAAAAATATATCAGCAGCAAAACAGTTTTGTCTAAGTATAATATTTGGTATAAATTTAATGTTTTTCCATTGAAATCCTCCATTGCTGCATATCAATTACTGTCTCTAAATTCTATATCCATTTCCCAAAGCTTTTAAAGAAAATCTTCCAAGATTTTGGTTCTCTCTAAGGAACATACAACTGTCTTTTAAAACTTGAAAAAATCTAAAAAGAAGAAAAAATCAGCAGAAGTAAAATGCCAAATATGACTGATAGATAAGTATATGCATTACAAGCTACTGTAATTCTTTCTCTCAAATCCTTTGAATAAAATTGGCTCAAGTTGAAAGAGAATTTCCCTGGTTGCTTCATTTATAAAGCTCCCTCCCCCAGCTCAATTTTTTTCCCATTATGCTTGAAGGAATTGTTAATTCCTAAGATGCTTATTGCCTTCTTACTGCCAATATCTTTATTTAACTCCTTACTGTTTGAACTGCTTTTGTCTGTGGCAAAATGAAAAATCAGTACTTTTTGGGGGGGAAAGAAAAGATTCGTATTTATAAAAAAAAAAAAAACCCCACCTTTGCTTTATCTTGCTTTCCTCTGACCAATTTCTGAAATCCTTAGTTGCATGATTCCCCAAGATTTTGTTTGATGCAAGACTAGACCTGCTTTAACAATTCTCTTCATTGCTTCCAACATTTTAAATTGTACCATGTAAAGCATTTATTATATTAATAGCTGTATTTAATTTCACATTTATTTCCAATGGCCTTCACTATGAATAACATTCTGTACTGCTCCACAATTTCATAACAGTTGTCTACAAAACACAGACACAGAAACTCTTTTTCTCTTAAGTTTTAAGAAATATCCCAGCTCTTCTTCTTTTTTTTCAATGTTGCATTTAGGATGGCAGGTTTGTCAATCGGCTTTTCAATATTTATAATTAACATTTTGAGAGAAGAAAACATTTTACAAAGATTATGGAGAACACAGCCAAATTCAGTGCGCTGTATGCTGAATTTGTTCAAACCACACTCCGTTTCCTCTGCCATTTGCTCATTCACTTTGGCAGCAATGGCAGCTACCCAGAGTATGTGATAGTGATACAGGGAACACACAAAACAGGACTTGGCAAATAGGGGAAACGATGTGGAATGATGTTCCCATGTTCATTGTAGTACGTTGATAATTGAATCTACTTCTTTAATTTTTATTTAAATAACCATCTATTGACTTATGATGGTGGGATTCATGAATATCTAATTATTGGCTACCCTAAGTCATTTTCCTTTATAAGAGACATGCTGAAGTGTGGACATATTTCAATACTGAATTATTAGCATTACTAGCAGCTAGGGCTATGCCAACACCAGATGGAACTATAGCATTTTGTATATGGGGTCCTTGGTGCTCTCTGAGCTTGGTAGTTTCCTTGCAGACATTTCATTACCAAACTAGGTAACATCATCAGTGCTTATGATGATATCATCACCATATATTCTATACCAGACATGTCAAATCCGCGACGTCATGTGACGTCGCAAGACGTATCGGGACTGTTTTGCCATTGCCGGCAATGGGGTGGGCGCGGCTTCCGTGTGACGCGTCCAGCCCGCAGGCCAACAGTTTGACACCCCTGCCAGCATATATCCATCCCCAAGTTACACTGGATAAGACTATTTTATTCAGTTTTCAACAATCACCTAAAATCTAATCAGGCCTGCTCTTTCTCTTGTATTAGTTAATGTCTTCCAGTCTGGAAAAGGAGAAGCAAAAATTTGTAGATGGCACAAAATGTCCACCAGGACATCAGTGCAGGTGTAAATTGTTGATGGTCTGGGTATGAGCCAAAACTGGAATCTAGATAAGATACAGGCAATCCCCAGGTTAAGAATGAGTTTTGTTCCTAAGTCTGTGTTCAACCTGAATTTGTATGTACTGTAAGTCAGAACCTGTACTTATGTATGGACTGTAAGTCAGAACTCGTACTTATGAATGGACTGCCACATACAGTAATTTTTTTCAATAAAATACATAATAAATAAATTTCATTCTGAGAGAGAAATGTGAATGTATTTGGGTAATCCATGTGCAAAAGAGGCTGGCAAGATTTATTTATCCCAAGTGATGTAAGAACTTAGTATGAGAGAATTTAACATATCGTAACTATCTTCTGGGTATTCTCTTTTAATGATGCATTCGTTTTCACAGTTAAGAAAAAGATACGTCCGATGATTCTGAGGCTGATAAAAATCAAAGCCTCCGAAAATTATTTAATGGAGACTTGAAGGATTTATCTTCATAATAAGGAAATGAAATCACCCAGGGAGGCTGGGCAGGTAATTGTATGTCAGGGGAAAAATATATGATAGGCAACAACTGAGTTTACCTGAGTGGATATTTATGGGAAAAGATACAGTTTTTCTTAACGATCTGTAGTTCATTTTAGGTGATGAAATACAGGTTAGGACCTGCTTTCTTTACGAAGTTTTCTTTTGTCAGGTTACGTTTTCCCAACTCATTTGCCCATGCCTGTAGAGCTATTTTTTCCAGACTGTTGAGAGATAGTTCTAGCAGACTTCTAAAAAACTTTCCAGTGGGAAGTTAAAATAATTCTACATTGTGTTATTGTTGTTTTTGTTTTGTGTAGAGGCCAAGAAACAAATACTTACTCATGTGATAACCCGATTGCCTTTCAAACGTGTTATCTTCTCTTGCCAATTGTTCACTGTCTTTATAGATAAATAAGTCAAGTATAAATTAGGTGTGAAAAGTTAGCTGCTATCTTTGTGGATGACAATTAGAGCAACTTTCAGTCTATCAGATGTGTTGAGAACCTTGTTAGATTCTTCCTTGGACTGGATTGTGGTCTGAAGGAGAGATGTAAGTGGCTAAAAGGTCACTACAGTTATGAGGATAGCTATTGTGTCCCTTCCTGGAAAAATATGATTCAACCATTATTATTCAGATACCAGTCTTCCAATTTGAATATTATAATACACATCACTTAGGTTTGCCCTTGAAGAAACCTCAGAAATAGTAACTGTAGGAAAAGGGGACAGCTGAATTTCTGTCAGATGTTTTCTAGCAGGAGCATATAACTGGCATCCTTACCTTAGTTGTCCATATCAAGGTCCTTGTTGTTATATCTAATTCCCTACGTGGTGCGAGATCTGCTTTCCTGAAAGTATCCTAAGATACTTTCATATCTTAGGGCTTCCAATCTTGGTTTATTACAGTTGCTATCTCAGAAGGAAGATCAGCTGGAATCTACTGGAGAAGGACCTTCTTAGGGATGACCCTAGCTTTGTGAAGCTCCCTTGCATTTGAAATGTGGACCATTCAAAAATAAATATTTTAGGGACAAGTACTATGATGCCCATGGGAACCAATTTGCCCATAAACTCTTCTCTTTTAAAATAGAGTTTTGAATTAAAAAAAAAGAACAAATGGGAAGCTAGCACCACCAGCTTCTGGCTTTATCTTTAGACCCAAGAATATCCTTAGGTCTCTTGTGTGTGAATGGCCGGCTGGCCGACCAGATGGATGGATGGATGGATGAGTTAGGTGTCTGCAATCCAATGCTTTGCTTTGAAATGTAGTCATTTTTCAGGAGGAGGTAAGCTAGATAGCAAGGGTGCACCCTCAAAGCTAAAGAAGCTGGCAGAAAACAGCCAATGGCTTTTTTTTTCTGAGTGTGTTCCATCCACCATGGAAGCTATTTTGTGAAAATACAATCCCCTTTCAGTTGTTTAGTGAGAGCATCACAACTACTCTGAAAATTCTACACGTGTGAGCCATCAGATGCAAAATCAAGCCTAAGGTGTTGAGATGGCTATATTAAGAAGCTTAATTTCTTCTTTCCCCTACTTCTCCCAGTGTAAAACCTGAGATTACAAAATCAGTGAACATTTTATCTTGCCTGATTATTACGCATTTATTAGATCCAGACAGTCTTATAGAGTGTAGATCCACTGCAATCACAAATAACATGTCCCATTGATTTCAGTTGGTCTTCTCCAAGTATGAATGATCCTGGATCAAGTTTAGGACTTCTTTAGAGGAGATTGTTCTCTCTTGGTTAACATTCACACTTCTTTCAGTTTTTAAAATTATAGTTATTTATCTACTTTTTGACATATATTATTTAATATGTACATATATTATAATTAAAATTCTAATATGGATAGTGGATGTTTCAGTACCTGGAGACAGCAGAATAAAAGATAAAGAAGAAAATCACAAAGTACAAAGTCCTGCAAATAGAAATAGAATGACTGTGGCAGAAGAAAATAAAGATACTACAATAAAATCAATAAAACATAAAGATAATAGATGGCAAATGTGATGAAGAAAGAGGATTTTACTCTCTCTTGTCAAAGGCCTGGTGAAGATTGTCTGTCTACAATGGCCTTAGGTATCTTGCAACCAGATTTTAAAAGTACTAATGATTTAGGCACAATTTAAAAGATTATAAGCTTCTGTTGTTGAAATGTTCATGGGAATGGGGATCTCACAGTTTCAAGAAATAATTGTTACATTCCCACATTTTTAAGAACTGGTTATTATGTTAATACTGTAGATATAGAAAGGTATGTCTATCAAGACAGAGCGTTCTGCAGTAATCATCCTAATTGAGGTGAAAGATTTAACTTGGATTGCCAATTAGAGATCTTTGGTGGTGTCAAATTTTGAAGTTCAAGATTTGAGGTGCATGGCCTTCTAACAAGAGGCTGACCCTCTGTTGTAGAATTAGCAATCCTTTTTTTTCCTTGCAGTATCAGAACAAGATCAGTGAATACTATTCAACAATGGCAGGAGACCACTGATGTACCTTACCAGTATCTCACATTCACTCATTCATTCAGAGAATACATACCAATTAAACTCTCCTTGATGGACAAGGTACAGTAGGGTGTGAAAAATCCCCTTGGAACACTCTCAGAAGTGATTTTTGATGGACTAGAAGATGGGACTTCACACTTCTCTTCTCTCCAGCTTTTTAATAGGCAATGGTGGCTTTTTTCAACTGAATTATTTGCATCCTTAACATCATTCATACAATGTTAATAAGCCATTCAATAAGCAGTCTGGTTAGATCTCAGGATGTTGTTTGCCATGACTATACCATGACAGAAGGCAAAATTCTTGGTTAAAAACATTTTGATACATTTGGAGATATTCCTGTACAATTCTTATTTTTACATTCCACATCTCTTTTCTAGTGATCACAACTTTTCAACTTTTAGCATCTGGCCACTAACATATCCTGTAATAGCTTTACTCCCTGTCCATATTTTCTGTTGTCCTGACATCAGAATAGGAGGGAGAACAGATTATTCTAAATCATAGGGTTGTTTTTTTTACTATAGTTTGCTAAAAAAAAAAAAAACACTAATAAAACTAGGTTCACATAATGTTCTAAGCCAGTTTCCAAAACACAGTGGGTTATGGTACAGTGTGCCAAAATGAAGAAAACTATATCCTGACTTGATAGGTTGTGAAATGAAATATAACATGCGCATAGTTAAGTACTAGGCCAGAAGCATACTGAGAGTGGGACAGTCCGTTCCGCAAGATGGTGGGCACGGCATTGTAGTTAAGACTTCTTTCATGTGTGCATCAGACAACACTGTATTGTTGTTTGAAATCTTTAGCTACAGCAGTAGAATAAATGGGAGCTGTCTGTACGTCATAAATACCCGTATTATAAATGGAATTTCCTGGGACCTGGTCTCGCTGCACTGCTTAGTCTGTTGCACTTTTCGTGATGGTTTTTAATTACATGCTCTGGGTCTTAAAGAGAACTTTCAGTCTTCCGACAGATTTTATCTACTGATTATTTTCACAAATTGTTACAGAAAAGGCCTTCAGGGCTGCAGTGTAGGTGGAGGCTCAGTTACCCAGTCATAGATTGGATGCCAAGGAGAAGCGTCTTAACCTATGCTTACAAAGGCAGGTGCTGACAGTTCCATCTTGCCAAGAGAAACATGCTCACATTCTGGAGGCTAACCGAGAAGACGGTAAAGAAACAATCTTGGCGCGTTGGACAGAAAACAGCTAGTGTTTTTCTCTCGCTTTGACCCTTACATCAAACAGATTTCCGCTTCTGTCAAATGGGCTTCCTCGTAAGGAAGGTTGCCTATCTCTGTGCGTGTGTGTGTGTGTGTGTGTGTGTATTGCATGCATCTCCAGCTGTTGAATAATTACTGCTGCTGAGAATATTTGGTTTCTTGTTATAAGCAAATATGTCCCAACCAAAATCCAAGACATTGTACTGCAGCCCTCCTTTTCTAACATTTAGGTTCATCAGTACTACAGCTGTCTACCAGAAGACAAAGTACCCTATGTCAACAGCCCTGGAGAGAAAGCCCGTATCAAACAGCTTCTGCACCAGCTGCCTCCACATGACAATGAGGTAAGTCATTCAGAAATCACCGAAGAAATATTGGAGTGCACCTTAGCAGGCCATCATTCTGATGTTTGAGTTGTGCGTACCAGCCAACTAGCCAGCTAACTGAGTCTTTGGCAGAGGATTTGTTAAAGGTTTATTTTGTGAAACCTTTGGCGGTTTTGGGTGGGGTGTTAAAAAAATATAGAAGTTCCCGTTCTCTATAGCTGCTTTTAGTTAGATGAAAAGGCCTCAAATCCTCACGTTTCAGTCAAAAATGCATGTTTATTTAGTGCCTCTTTGGATTGTTGCATAAATAGTTCATGCTTTAACTTTACGTGTGTTGTATTTCAATCCCTGTCCAATTCATAAATAAATTCTATTAATTTTAATAAAACTTTGAAAATCTAAAGGTGCTATCTTAGCTACATGAAGTAGTGTATGTTCTTAGGAAAGCTTTTTTAAAGTAAGCATAGTTTACAACTCCTGAAATAAGTTGGCGAAGAATCTGCAACTTTTAGAATGAGACTCAGTAGAGATATTGAGTTGACGCTGATGTTAATGGGATACTTCTGTATTATAAGAAATAGCATATTTCCTCAGGTTTTCTAAACATTTTATGGGATCAGTTAGCCTGTTCTTCTACTGCAGTTGCTAGACTTTCACTTTTCTTACTTTTGTATTAAATTGAGCAATTGAGAAAAAAAACATTTATACCAACAGTCATGTTATTCATTCTA
This sequence comes from Azemiops feae, assembly GCA_023970755.1. NCBI lineage: Eukaryota > Metazoa > Chordata > Lepidosauria > Squamata > Viperidae > Azemiops > Azemiops feae. The sequence continues at coordinate 468,893 of JALGBA010000893.1, forward strand.
GTTGTATATGGCTTCACCCTCAGGACACACTAAAACAGGCGGCTTGTGCTATTTCTGCAACACACAACTGTGAGTGCCAGTGCAAAGAAAGGGCCAAAAGACATAACAATAAGTGGGTGAGGAAATGCAGAGCAATTTTAATGGAAATAAAAACTTGTTTGGGAAGTTAGTGGTGCCTCCAGCGGGAGGGAATTTAATTAAAAATAAAAAGGATAAAATTATTTGGGGTCAAACCTAAATGAGGGAATGCTGGAAGGAATATTTTATTTTTGTATGAGAATGATGAATAGTGGAAATTAAACGAATGTCATAAAAATGATGGGTGGGGAGCCATAAATGCTGTTAGTATGTTGAAATGCTGGGTGGGGTATTCTGGAAACAATTAAAGTCCGCACATCTTCAAGTTGCTAACATTGAAAAACACTGAAATATGGTAAGGTGGTGCAGTTAGAGAAAGGGTTGCACATCTACAACGGATGAGGTTGGCCTATAGAGTAGCAGTGCAATTTGTTTAATGGGTTTGCAGGATGCATCTCTGCCTGAAGAATAGAAGAACACTGATAGTGCTCCCCCAATATAAAAGAAAGCCTAGCAGGAATGAATACCGAATATGCAAGGATTTTTGCTTGTCTGGGAAAGTGCTTGACAGATTGAAAATGTACCACAGATACATTGAGCAAAATGTCAGAAGTGCATTGAGGCTTTATGCCAGGCAGAGCATGTGCAGACCAGAGTTTTTCCTCTTTAGTAGGTCATAGAAAAACGTGAATATAAAATAGTAGGCTTATTTGTTGATTTAGAAAAAACACATCTGCTGAAGTGAAGAGGCTTGAATTAAGGAGTTATTTTGGATAAATACAGAGTTGAAGATGGTTGCTGAATGTTGTAAGAATGGGATTGTATAGGATGAAAATAAAGCATATGTAAAAATAAAATGCTCAGTGGTTTGGCTTGTCTGATGTCTTCTTTAGTAATTTTTGGAATGCTTGTGCTGATGTTAGAAGTGCCTTGGTCAAAATTTATATACTATATATTTTTAGGCAGATATTGTTGGCTGAGACCTCACAGGATTGCCAGGGATAACAGGAAGGGGATTTGTGTATGCACATATGTATCTAATTGCATATTTCTGTAGGTGGCAATATGGGATTTTTTTTCTCAGCAGCAGATAAAGCATTTTTTTTTTCTAAAAAAGGCAGAAGGGAAGAAAAGAGTTAAATTTCATTTTATTTTCTGAACTGGTCCTCTTAATCCTCAGCCTGTCAGTAGATGAACTTTGTGTGCTTTTAAAGATCCACATGTTAACGTTACAGGCAGATGTGGAAGATGGAAGTTGAAGGGATCCAACTGAGATGTTCTTGGGACCTGTCTGTTCAATAAAATTGTATAAAATAGCTCAGTCATGAGGGACTGAAAGCCACACGACTATAGACCGGATTGATGGCTGATAGCAAAAATACTTGGGTTTCCTCTCTCCTTCAGCAGGAAGAATTAATTGGAAGAAAAAATTGGAAACAAACCTCTTTTGTGCTACCTAGAAACTAATGTGGGTCTTCCTTGTTCTAATTCTGCGGTCCCACTGTATCTTGTGGGAAGCTGTTGCACAGTGGGTTCAACTTTTCCCAGGAACTCTCAGGCAGCTTGCAAAGTGAAGCAACCATTCATTCAATCAGACATTTAGGAACTCCGAAACTTCTCTTTCAAATGATTGTTCCCATCTGAATTGAAAGTTGTCCCCTTCCTGTTGGTTTGGTCACTGAACACAATGACATGGGTATTTCCACCTAAGGGAAGCAATGGAAAGGAGGTGTAGGGGAAGTAAACACCAAAGCATTAAGTCCTCCAGGAAACATAAGTGATCACTCTCCCCTTCTTTTATCTTCCCGATAACCCAGTGATTCAGGCTAAGCGAAGAGATAGTGAATGACCTAAGATTAATAGGTGAGCTTCATGGAAAGAAAAGCTTAGTTTTCTCTGCCCTAGGATGGGGGGCTCTAATCATTACTCAAAGGGTTAGGGATCTGTAATAGGCAGCTGTTGCCTTAGCCATAGGATTTAAGAGCTTAACATAACCCTGTGTCCTATTAAGAGTATCATATGCTGCCGGAATTTTGAGATTTGCTATAGCGATTGAAGCTCAAAAGCATCTCTGTGAAATATGATCATAATCATTAACATCTATTTTTTGAAAAAGAAAAAAAAAAAGCTTTACCATTAGTAAAAGATAAGTAGATACTGTAGAGAAAGATCTTGAAATCAAACCTCACAGAAGAGAGAGGATAAGAGAGGGTTTAAAGATCACACCTCTTCCCCAATTCTGAAACAGGGGTGTATGATTTCCTTTTTATAGTAAAATTGTGACCTGCATATCCCACTTAACTGAAATCCTAGAACTAATGATACATTTTCAAAACCGAGATTTAAAAAAATGTTTTTCATCACTTAGACGCTTAATTGCACCTTCTTTCACCAGTGTCAATCTACTCTTCAGCATTCGGTGAACTTCTTAAATATTCCAATTAGGAAATAAAGATATGATTTATTTTAAAATGATTGAATATAACATTTTCTGGGCACTCAAAAGCATTCAAAAACATTGTTCCTACGTACAGAGAGGCATACAACCTGAAGTTCCAAAATAGATAGCCTCTGAAAAGCTTGAGCTCATCCATTAGAAATCTTCCGAAAGTCTTTCCAAATTATAATTTTATAATTTCCAAGTTATAATTTTATACTGTCAGAAATGACTGAGCTGTTTTGGTGCAGCAGTTAAGAACATTGGGCTAGAAATTAGGAGATGGTAAGTTCTATTCCAGGGGTAGGCAACCGTGGCTCTTTTATGACTTGTGGACTTCAACTCCCAGAATTCCTGAGTCAGCATGGCTGGTTCAGGAATTCTGGGTGTTGAAGTCCACAAGTCATAAAAGAGCCAAGGTTGCCTACCCCTGGACTAGTTCCACCTTAGACACAAAACAAACTGGATGACTTTGGGTCCGTCCTCTCTCAGCCCTGTGAGGAAAGTAATGACAAATCACTTTGGAAACTCTTGCCAGGAAACCTGCAAGCACTTCTCCAGGCAGTTGCCAGGAAACAAGACTGATTGGAAGGCATAAAAAAAGGAAGAAGAGAAAACTATTAAATATATTACCAGATAGAAATCATCATCATTTTAGCCATTGTCTATCTACTGCAAGATGAAGGCCTCTTCCGCATGTTTCCAACCTATACCAAGTTGGTGCTAACATTTACTGACCACAAAAATAGACCTTCTTTGGGGTGATATGTCCCCAACCTGATCTTTCAGATATCTAAATAGCATACTCATGACTGTTGCAATTGAGTTCATCTACCTTGCTATTCTCCTTCATGGATTACTGCCTTGTCATGGCAAAGGGGCTTGCTGAGCGCCAAAGAATTGAGGCCTTTGAACTATGGTGCTGCAGAAGACTCCTGCGAATCCCTTGGACTGCAAGGCATTCAAACCGGTCAGTCTTAGAAGAGATCAACCCGACTGCTCTTTAGAAGGCCAGATCCTGAAGTTGAAACTCAAGTACTTTGGCCACCTAATGAGAAGGAAGGACTCACTGGAGAAGAGCCTAATGCTGGGAAAGATTGAGGGCAATAGAAGAAGGGGACGACAGAGAATGAGGTGGCTGGATGGAGTCACTGAAGCAGTAGGCGTCAGCTTAAATGGACTCCAGAAGATGGTAGAGGACAGGAAGGCCTGGAGGAACGTTGTCCATGGGGTCGCAATGGGTCGGACACGACTTCGCAACTAACAACAACAACAACCTTGCTATTAGTCATCCTCTTCTCTTTCCTTCCAGCTTTCCCAGCGTCTGAAAAGTTCTGAGTCTTTGTGTAATGTGTCTAATGTGATAACTTGAGTCTGATTATTTGTGCCTGAAATAAAATCGTGGCTAGATTTGGTCTCTGATCCATTTGTTTGCTTTCTTGGCTACCTTTGGTACTCTCAAGTGTCTTGTCTGACCCTAACGTTCAAAAGCACCAATACCTTTTCTATTATGCTTCTTCAAATAGAACTTTTGTTTCCATAGAATATCACAGAGAAAACTGTTCAGCACATAGCTGAATATTTTTTACAAGCCTTTGTTAGTACTCTACCAAGTGCTTGCCTGAAGCATATTTCTTCCCTGTTGGTTCCTTTACAGATGGTAGTCAGTCCTAAAAAGCAGACACTATCCTCCACTTAAGTTTCTTCATTGTCTTGAAATAAGGAGGGAATTCCATACTGTGAGAGGTGGAACAGCTGGCCTCTTGAAGTTGTGAGTGTCCCATCACTGAAGGTTTTCAAAGATTGGACAGCCATTTGCCTGGAATGGTCTGAGGATTCCTGCCCTGGGTAGGTTTGACTACAAGACCTCCAAGGCCCCTTTGAACCCTATGGTTCTATAATACTTAATTGCCCCACTGTGCTGCTTGATTTTAATTACTACAGCTTGCAGACAGAGTAGTATCCATCAGCATAGTGCAGGTTATTTATGATTTTTTGCTATATAATTGTTCCACTGTGCTGCTTGATTTTAATTACTAAAGTTTGCAGACAGAGTAGTAGCATCAGCATAGTTCAGGTTATTTATGTTTTTTCCCCCCTGCAATTTTAAAATTGCACTCATCTTCTTCCAATCTAGCCTCTTTCAGAATATATTCACTATATAGATTGAATGAATAAGGAGTATGGTATCTAGCTTTGTCTCACTAAGTCAAGCTGTTTTCTTAAGTTTTGTCCAAACTGTAGTTCCTATCTTGTCTATAGGTTTTCAAGAGGACATTGAGAAGTTCTGAGATTCTTATTGTCCTAAGAACATTCCACTTGGTCACAGTAGACCCAATCAAAGGCCTTTCTATACTCAAATAGGCATATATTGACTTCTTTATGATATTCTTTGGATTACTCAATGTTCTAGCAGGCATCAGCAATAATGCCTCTTGTGCTTCAGTCTCATCTAAAAGAATATCTTCTTTTCCATGAGGATATCTAATAACTGACAGATAATCCTAAGTGTTATCTTGCTTGCATACCAAATTGAGGATATCGTACAATACTTTGCACTCTGCTAAGTCTCTGTTGGTTTTGCTTTATAGATTAACCTCTTCCAATCTGTGATTCATTTTCCAAATTTGCTGGAATACTTTGGTTAGAACCACTATTTACTGCTTTTATATCGCTTGCCATATTTATGTAGATATTCCATCAATTCCTGTAATCTTCCAACTTGATCATGACTGGAGTAATGATTTAACTTCTAGGATTACAGATTCTTGCAAATAGGGAATATTTTCTAGGCTCACTTGGATGTTAACATTCCTATTGTATAGAATTTCACTTCTTTTCTTTTCTTTTCTTTTCTTTTTTTGAATCAGTCGCTGTCTGTCCATTAGCATATTTTAGCAAAGCAGTATGAGGTTGGAACCTCCATCTGAGTTTGGAGAACTTTTGGAAGACTTTCCTTATTTTTCCATGTCTGGCTCCAGCTTTGATGTCTTTACAGATGTCATTGTAATACCGTTTCTTGTCTCTTCCAACAGCCCTCTGAGATTTTTTTTGTTACCTTATATACAGTGAAGGAAAAAAGTATTTGATGCCCTGCTGATTTTGAACGTTTGCCCACTGACAAAGAAATGATCGGTCTGTAATTTTAACGGTAGGTTTATTTTAACAGTGAGAGACAGAATAACAACAACAACAAAAATCCAGAAAAACGCATTGTCTTCTCCTGTGCAGTAGGAAATTATGACTTTGCTGTTGTCAGTAAAGTAATAATCCACCTCCAGCATCTTCTTATTTTGCTGCTATCCAATCTAGGTACCTGCTTGCTTTAGCTGGGCAGCAGAGGTGACCTTAGGTGACCCTGCTGGCAGGATGTGCTCTTGGCATTTACTCACATCCCGCCATGATGAAACAACAACCAAGATGGAGTAGTGGTGGGCAGTATATTAAGTATATGCACTTTATATTCAGTGTAAATACAAATCATTTTAGTTTTCTTTCTTATTCCTTCCAACTTTGGGTCATGGGCTCAGACACTGATTTTTTTAGCATTTGACATGATTCCTAAAAATCAAAAGCAGCCTTCAGCTCAGGGAAAGCTATATATCCATGATCAGTCACCAAAGAAAATTGAGGTTGATATGCCTTAATTCTGAATCCCAAGGATTTTTCACGAAAGGTTTTTGTTTTTTTTACTTTTCACTGCTGTTTCAGAAAGTAAAAACTGCATTTGGATTTTTAGTAGTATGGCTGGGATTCCCTTCTGCGTGGGCCATGATAAAAAAATTAAGTATTCTTTCATTTAATTTACATACACATTAACTATATATTAAAAATATTAAGATAATTACACTTACGAATGCAATCATCTCCTTTGGTCACGTTAAAACTTGCAGCTAGAGAATAAACTGGTTACTACGACCACCTGAAATCACAAATGAAGTCATGATTTCATTGGTGTCAGGATAGGCAAGACATATATCAACCAATTTTTCTCAGGCATAAAAGATCAGCTGCACACGTGAAGGTCTAATTATACTGATTTATTGCTACTCATGCCTATGCAGCAGAAGATTATGCTCAACTAACAGCACCTGTTTGTAATTAGGTAAGCGGCAACAGAATTCAAGGGTGAGTGACTTAGTTCATTTGTGGCTATGTAGGGATTCTAGGCTGATCCCTCTTTTAATTCTGCTCCCAGATTCTGCCACTTCTTCTCCTACACTTTTAATGATTAAATGTTTACCTGGATACCACAGAGGATTTCATACTTCCTAATCCTGCTACGGGCCTCTAGGAGAAAGGTCCAGTGCAAGATCGGACCACATTTCCCTGCCTGGGTGGGCAAAGGAGGTGGCAGAGACTACAGCAGGTGTGGACCCACTTGGCCTGTACAAGCCTGATCAGTACAACCCTCCCTCCCAAGCTACATGTGACCCCCAACAGTTCCCAGCTCCAAATTTGAGAACTTCTGGCCTTGATGTTTAATAGTTTCACTTTTGCATGAATATCGCACAGAGGAGGATCAGAACTGGTAGTAAACGAAATACAGGTAGTTCTCGATCACAATTGAGCCCAACATTTCTGTTGCTAAGTGAAACGTTTGTTAAGTGAGTTTTGCCTCATTTTACGACTTTTCTTGCCACAGTTAAGTGAATCACTGCAGTTGTTAAGTTAGTAACACGGTTGTTAAATGAATTGGGTTTCCCAATTGACTCTGCTTGTTAGAATGTTGCAAAAGTGATGACATGACCCTGGGACATTGCAGTTATCATAAATATGAGTCAGTTGCCAAGCACCTGAATTTTGATCAGGTGACCATGGGGATGCTGCAACAGTTGTAAGTGTGAAAAATGGTCATAAGCAGTGGTGGGATTCAGCCAGTTCGCACCAGTTCGGCAGAACCGGTAGCTAATTTTTTGTTGCCCAGGCCCAGAATGGACTTCCAGAAGCAGCATCCATACAGAGAACCGGTTGTTCACATATTTGAATCCCACCACTGGTCATAAGTCACTTTTTCCAGTGTTGCTGTAACTTTGAACAGTCACTAAATGAACTGTTGTAAGTCGAGGATTGCCTCTATACATATATGGTTTAAACAGTGAGGTAGAAGAAGATCAATTATCACAAGATAACCAAATGGCTGATTTTATAATTGCTGGGAAATGGATGGAGTTAGAAATGGACTCTATTTTTAAAAAGTGTTTTGTAAACATTACAAATTATTCTTGAGGCCTCCTGTAATCCAGTTAGCATAGGAAGGTTAGTTTCTTCTTTAGTATCCCTTGTTAAGAATATTGGCAACACCTGAACTTGTTTCCAGGCGAAAGGTTAGAATGCCCAGGCAAAGAAATAACATTTGCACAAATTTTGCATAAATACAATCATTTGCTAAAGGAAAAACGTAGGGAAATTATTCATTTGGAACCTAAACCTAAGCTCAAGCAAATCTGTGCTAGAGAACCAAAATACTTATTTACTCCCTTTTGCAAAAATATGTTTTATAAAATTATAAATTGGGGACTAGAGTGAATTAACTTCTTATCCAAATAGTCTTCAAATATAGTTTTTCTTCTGAGCTTCAAAATGAGCTGGGAGAAATCCACTGGAGTTAATGCAAACTTATTCTAAATAGATGCATATAGGAATACATTATATATTAGTATGATGCGGCTTTGACTGCATTAGCCATAACTATTTTGATTTTATGCTTGCAAAGAGTGGGAAAGGGACCAAAATACATTAATATTATCCTGAAGCAAAATCTTACAAGGATGTTAACCTTGTTTAGGATTTAAGATTAGCAGAGGATTACAAAGGACTGTTGACTGAAGGAACAGGAACCACGACTTCCCTTGGCGGCTATGGGCTGTTGAGCAGCTGTTGTGTTCCAAGTGCTCTTTGGAGAGAGATGCTAAAGCAGGCCCAAGGCTCTGGAACAGTGGCTAACCCTGTTTAGCAGCAGCCCATGCAAAGCTTGCTAATCTCCATGGCAGTGTCTCCTTGTCTAAATTCATTAGATATTCAATTTCACATGATGAATCAGGCCAACATGATTTTTGTACCAAGAGGAGGTTCAGAAATTTTCCTGAAGCGGAAATAGGACAGTACAATAAATAATGGGTAGACGCTTCTATAATCTCCTCGGAACAAGAGAAGAAGCACATATTATGTGAAAAATGGAGAAATAATGCCCTCTCTAGTTGCTGATGCCCTTCGCTGGAATTGTAGTCTTGTAAGTGCCTATCGGAGGGACGGCATTCCCAGATTTTGGTTTTGTTAAGTGTGTATCGAGGGGCAATATTATTTTGTGATCCTTTAAACACATTTCTTTGGGCAAAGACATTCAGTACCCTGTTTTTAAATAATAGGTCAATGCTTGCATTGTTTGAATTCTGGAAAAAAAAACTAAAGGTATGCAAGGATTGGATAAAAATGTAAGCCAACTGGTGCAAGAAGGAGTGGAGAAATTCATTTGCTTTAGGAGACACCATCTGAAAAGTAAGGGATCAGATACTGAGAGGAATCCAGAGCCTAATAATTAAATGCCCTTATAATTATTTTAGCTTCAATTAGGTATGTACTAGTTTCTATATAGAGAAAAGGGATATAAGAGCACTATTAGGTACACCTAAAATACAGTAGTCCTTGTCTTAACAATCACAATTGAGCCCAAAATTTCCATTGCTAAGAAAGACAATTGTTAAGTAAGTTTTAAGAGCCATTTTATGATCCTTCTTGCCACATTTGTTAAGTGAATCACTCAGTTGTTAAGTTAGTAAGGAGGTTGTTAAGTGAATGTGGCTTCCCCATTGACCTTGTCAGAAGGTTGCAAACGGTGAACACATGACCTTGGGACACTGCATCCATCATAGATACATGCCAGTTGCCAAGCATCCAAATTTTGGTCACATGACCATGGGGATGGTACAACAGTCATAAGTGTGAAAAACAGTCATAAGTCATTTTTTCCAGTGCAGTTGTAATTTTAAATGGTGACTAAATGGATGGTTGTAAGTCAAGGATTATTGTGGTTATGGGGAACTTATTTTGAAAGAATTCCATATCACAAAGAGTAGAAATTCCCTATAATCTACTGCATATGAAAAGTAAGCTAACTTGGTTTTTAGAAGAGTTAGGATTGCAGAAATTTGTCGACCATCATTTGTACACCAGAACCTAATTATTTCTGGCAAATAATTTTTCTCAGTTTTTCTTTTTGGGGTGAGACAATGAGAGTACCAACTACCTGAAGCATTCAGAAGAATACCCATCTGTTAAGAGATGCTTCCAACTTCTCCATTTGTGTCTTTTTCTTTTCTGCTCATATGCCAGCACTTTTCATTTCTCCACATTCACAGTTAGGTAATTTAAGGGCAATAGCTAATCAAAGCTCTTAACTATCTGTCAAGCCTATCTGAGATAAGCAATACATCATCTCCATAAAGTAATACGGAGGAGTTCCTATTTCCTGCCTTTACTGGAAAATGATTTTCTACACTCTGGGCTGGAACAATATCATTAATAAATAGATTAAATAGTAAAGGTGCAAGCATACTTGTTTGGTGGCCTGCTAGGGTGAACCTATCCTGAATTTGGTTTTTAGTCTTTTATTATTGGTTGCATTGTTTTGTTCTTATTTTGCAAGCTATCCAAGCCTTACAACGGAGGCAGCATAGATATCTTGTAAAGTTAAAAAAAAGAAAAAAAAACCTGCCCCTCCGACAATTACTTTCAAGACAAACAGACTAAGGAAACTCCAGAAAACTGCAGAATTATTCCACCATAGAGAAGCTTTGTAGAGAAAAGCTTTCTCGTCTCTCACAGACTGCCAGGACTCTTCGGGGTCATTCAATGGAACATATTCAGGGTAGATAAAAGCCAGTGTTTCTTAAAGGTAGCTTTACAAGACTTCTAGACAAATTGACTGGGGGATGTTAAGCCTTTTTTCCCCTGATCAAATGTACATCTGTTCAGAAGTAAATGGTTGGGTGAGGTGGTAGGCAGAATTGAAGCAAACCAGTACAGGAGGAGATGCCGAAGCTGTGCAAACTCCGGACACTTTCTTTCTTCTTTGCTCTGTTTCTGATCCTGTTTTTCCTCTCTCAAATATGTAGGTGTAGCAAAGGGATGGAGTTCTCTTATTAGAAACTTGAGAGGATCTCTGGCATTTGAAATTAAGCTGAGGACCCACCTGAGAGATACGGATAGTTACGTGCTGCCCTGAGGGATAATTATATTCAACTCCTGTCTGATACTATAATATGTGTTATGCCATTTAAATTTCAATATCTTGATTTATTTTTGAATTCTTCTTGAGACCAGTCTACTTGAGAGAATCTCTCTTTCTATATGACCCTCCTGCTAATTGAGATCAACCTAAGGGTTTGCCTGTGCTTGCCACAAGCTAATAACTGCATTATTATTGTTTTTTTGAGAAGAGCCTTCTCTGGTAGCCACCCCAGTTCTTTGGAACACATTTGCTGGTGAATTAAGAGATTGAACCTCTCCGATTACTTTCTAACAAGTCCTACGTGCTTTAAATTATTAATTTTAAGTACTGGTTATAAGAAGGATTTGGGGTTTTACGTTTTATTGTAAATCAGTATGTTTTGTTTAGTGAACCAAATGGTTCAGAATGTTACCAGGATTTGTTCAACCACTCACTCCTATCACATCAGGTTTGCATTTAAACAATTTCTTTACTGTTGTGGTTATTGTTAAAACCTTTCTGTATTTCCCCTCCACCTTCTTCCTTAGTACAGTATCAAAGAGTTACACTTCTCTTTCTCTCTCTTATAAAAGGGGCTTTGTTCCTGTTACCCTATTCTGAAATATTTCCATTGGACTTCTGCAGTGTTTCCAGCACGTATCTCCCAACGTTCTCATTTTTTCAGTAGAGCAGATTCAGCTTGCCAAGCTACAGAAAGCCTTTTTCATTAGGAGTTCTTGAGAAGATGCCAGAGATATATTTGGATATATTTGGATGTGGTTATAAAGTTAACTGCCATCCAAGGAGTTCCCACCAAATGTGATGGGGCTCCATTCAGTTACTAGAATGTGTCCTTAAGCTACAGCTACACTTTGCTCCCTGGGGTGTTGCTTTTTGTGTCAGTCTAACACTTGCCTTAGCATGTTTTTGATGATTCATTAGCCAAAGGCCTTAATATCATTGCTAACATTAGTCATGAGTCTGCCCTTTTCACAGATACACACACACACACACACACACACACACACACAACCTTGAAAACTTTCATCAAGTATTTTGGTCAGCTACATACATGCATATAATTTCATGGCAATAGAGATATTGTTACACATTGACTTAAGGAGTGAAGTTCTGTTGTTGCCAGAGACAAGGATAAAGTTATATAATAGGCAGTGAAATAATTTTGTAATAACCTAAGAAAGGTATATGACAAGGCAGTTACAATAGGTATGGTAGGGAGCTTGCTGGGAGGGGGGTGAATAGCTTGTGAAAAATGACCCATTTTGTAGCTGGTCTTCCCCACCATGGTAATCATTTTAAGAATAGGTAAGTATATCACAGTGGTAATTTTGTGTTCATGTCTATCGCCTCTGTTCCCATAATGTCAAATGTTGTCATGACCCTCAGATGTGGTCTAATCCTGATTAAAAAATAATAATCTTGCGCTTTTGAGAGAAAAAGCAAGAACCACTGCTTTTAATGAAAAACAAATGATTGCTGCTTGATGTCCAGGTTCGATATTGTAACTCCCTGGATGAAGAGGAAAAGAGAGAACTCAAACTTTTCAGCAACCAGAGGAAGAGGGAGAACTTGGGCAGAGGCAATGTCCGGCCATTCCCCGTCACCATGACAGGAGCCATTTGCGAACAGGTAGAACAACAACTTCTTCTTCTTCTTCTTCTTCTTCTTCTTCTTCTTCTTCTTCTTCTTCTTCTTCTTCTTCTTCTTCTTCTTCTTCTTCTTCTTCTTCTTCTTCTTCTTCTTCTTCCTTCTTCTTCTTCTTCTTCTTCTTCTTCTTCTTCTTCTTCTTCTTCTTCTTCTTCTTCTTCTTCTTCTTCTTCTTCTTCTTCTTCTTCTTCTTCTTCTTCTTCTTCTTCTTCTTCTTCTTCTTCTTCTTCTTCTTCTTCTTCTTCTTCTTCTCCTCTTCTTCTTCCTCTTCTTCCTCCTCTTCCTCTTCCTCTTCCTCTTCCTCCTCCTCCTCCTCCTCCTCCTCCTCCTCCTCCACTTCTTCCTCTACTTCCTCTACTTCTTCCTCTACTTCCTCCTCCTCCACTTCCTCCTCCTCCTACTACTACTACTACTACTACTACTACCATGAAATGAAAGCGGCTATGCAGTATGAGATATGAAAAGCCATAGCAATACGTTATGGCAGCAAAAGACTTACTCTTCACTTTGACCTTGCAAAAAATTCTTACTCATTAAAAATATACCCAGGGGTAAGAAAATTAGAGGTGTTAGAGTTAGGGTGTGTGGCAGAGTGTTAGTTTAAGGCTGCTAATAGCCAGCTGCAAAAACAGTTTCTCTTGGATAATCCCCAGGGAAAAGGCTGCTTAGGGGGTGCGTTGCTAGGCCAGAAAACCATTTGGAAGGCAAAGGAGAAAAGGAACGTGTACATCAATTTGAGAAAGACTATTACACGTAGTATTATGCATCAGCATATGCAGAGGAGTACTTTAGGTATCCTATGGAAACCAAGCAGACTTTGTAGAGGAACCCTGGAACAAAATTGGGAGTGCAGGATACTGTTTTCCACATTTTTGTATTACAAATTACAACACTGAGTGTTGACAGTTTGCATTTCAGATCTGATTAACATGTTTATATTTAGCGGCAGCGTGGTAAAAAACCATGTAATACGATCATTCCAAATCTTACTTTCAATACATAAGTTTCCAATTCCCAATCTGTGAAAAAAAATATTAATCAAATATGTGCAGTGATCCCTAGAGTGGATACCACAGTTTAAATTGCTAAGTATTTCCAAGCTATCGTCTCAGTAAATGTGCAGTGAGAAAGATATCAGAGGTTTTTCTCTGGAGGCCATTCATACCACCCGTCAAGAGTTGAATAAATTGCAGCGCTTCATGCCTTCTAGTACTTTCTGTTCCCAAGATGTAAATATTTAATGTTAAAAGTTCAACCCACAATCTGAGATTGAAAGTGCTGCGGTTTTATTTATTCGCCACACGTAGAAATCTCTTAACCTAAATCAGTTAGAGGCTGGATTCACACAACCCTGTTAACCAGGTCAGTAGTTTGTTTTAACCTTAGACTATTTTTATTATTATTATTTTAGAGTTAGCACATTATGGGAACCCGATCTACTTGGTTAATTCAATTTTCCAGGCAAATCCAGAAAGCAACCAGTTAATCAGAATGGAGCATAATTCTCCTACTTCTCCTCCTCTTTTGGGGGGAGGGAAATACGCTAGACCAAAAGGTGCTATTTCCAAAAGGCAAATAGACTTTCTTGATTTTTTTTTTCCTTTGAAAACATTTCACTTCTCATCCAAGAAACTTCTTCAGTTCTTGGATGAGAAGCGAAATTTTTAAAAGGAAAAAAAACAAGAAAGTCCAGTTGTCTTTTGGAAATAGCACCTTTGGGACAATCATGATCCGGATGATTGAGAATCTCCATGGAAATATGATAGACAACTCCCAATTTTCTTGATTTTTGTATTATATCAAAGGAAACCTGTCCTAACATCCTCTCTAAGGGAAGAATAGCAGAATGGAGGCATTCTGCTCCTGCTTGCTTGCTTCGAACTGTACCTATATAGGAACAGGTTTTGAAGAATGAATAAGCATTAATCATTTCATAGTAGATAGGGGCTGGAAAGACCTTCTGCAGTCTGTCACAATTGCTTTTGTACCACCACAATCCGTATAATACTGTTAATTGGAGAGAGGCTTGACTTGTGAATAACTAGAAGAGAAATTTGCTGATTTTTATCAGTGCATCAATTCAGCTTTTTTTCAGATGCTGTCATTGTTCAATGTTTTCTCGCCTGGAAGAATTGTCAGAGAAGGGCCCTCTTTAATTTTTATATTTATCTTCACAGTGTGGAGGCCAAATCAATGGAGGCGACATAGCCGTCTTTGCATCCAGAGCAGGCCACGGGGTGTGCTGGCACCCATCATGCTTTATATGTAGCGTTTGCAATGAGCTGTTGGTGGATCTTATCTATTTCTATCAAGAAGGGAAGATTTATTGTGGCCGGCACCATGCAGAATGCCTCAAACCTCGGTGTGCAGCCTGTGATGAGGTAAGACCAGTCAGGCATATTCGGTACTGGGAAAGGGGGCTTGAATAAGTGGGTAAATCATGTCAGGGATCATGTGTTAGGCAGTAAATCAGTCTAGGCTTCCAGATTTGCCTTGCCAGTTTATCTTTGCATCTTGTGGTTTGCAAATGATGAAATGTCTTAGAGCTGCTCTACATATCAGCCGCGTCAAGACGCTTTGGGTTCTGACAGCCCGTCCAAGTTTTCATTGCTGAACAGCCCTCCACCCCCACCCTGCTGGTGCCTGGCCCTGTTCTCTTATATAAGGTAAGACTCCCACTGCTAACCACTCTCCTCTGGAAAAGCCATTGCTCGAAAAGAATAAAAAACATAATTGAACCCGTTGCTTTCCTTTCCCCCCCCTTCTACAGCTGCCTGTCTGCAGATGGGAGGTGAAAGAGCAGGCAGAATTGCAATACATTTGGATGAACTTTTCTAAAATAAATTTAGGAAAAAGTTAATTGTACTCCTATTTTATTACTGGAGTGTATTACAATAGCTTCGTATCCTGGTTATTCTCAAATGATGCGACTGGAAGTTCAAACCTGTTGAGATAACGGGCTGTCACAAAAGATTCCCCTTGTAACTATTGCTTGTGAAATAGCAATGGCACTTATATACTGCCCCATAGCGCTTTATAGCACTCTCTGGGAGGTTTACATTGTCAGCATATTGGCCCCAATAATCTGGCTCCTCATTTTAAGATCCCAGGAAGAATGGAAGCCTGAGTCAACCTTGAGCTCCTGTCAGGATCGAACTACAGGCGGTGGGTTGCAAAACCTGAAAAGAAACCCCTGACATATGTCTGCAGTATAACATAAGCATTTGAGGAAATTATGCATTGTTGCTGTAGTTCCATAACTTGAGAAGATACAGCTTCTGCTACACATACACCGCTATGAACCGAGAGAACAAAATGGTGTCTTGATTACGATGCAAAACAAGCCACTGAGAACACATGAATTCATTTGTTTTATCAAATTTCTCACACAAAATATCTCACACGAAGGAACGCTGGGCAGCGTACAACAATTACAACAATAAATATATAAAAACACTTATATTAAAAAAAAAAACATCTCTGGAGAAGAAAAATGCAGGTAGTGTGGCTTGTCTACATTTAAAACTTTCCCCATAAAATAAAGAGCCTGTGTTCTTTATTGGATTCATGAATTGATGCAGAAGCTGATAGAACTTTGTGTTTGATGCCTGCTGGAAGTTCTTTTAGGGTACTAAAAGTAACAAGAATGTTGCTTCCTCCTGTGTCTTTTTAGATAGGAAGCGGAGCAATTGTTACAATGTGGGACAGGCTATTTGTGCATGCTGATCTTTGCAGGGTGCTTCGGTTTTACCACCATTCATTAGAGTTTTACAATTAAGGTTTTGGATGAGTATTTGTGTTTATCTGCCTGCCTGCCTGCCTGCCTTTTCTTTCTGTGAATCTCTACACTGAACATCTTGGCAAATGTTCTTCTTTTAATTATCTTCCCCCAAATCAATCAACTAACTAGCATATGGAATGCGTGGATGGCTATTGTTCACTTTCTCTTAGTTTTCTCTTTATTTCCCATGTTTTTCCTAGGAAGTGTATCACCATAGTCTTGTTTTCGTACATCTTTTATCTGCTTTCCTGGGAGCAACATAAGGCTAGGTGTGGCCTAGATCTATCTGTCATCTTTTCTTTGTCTGTTTCACAAAAATTCTTTGAAGCTTTAACAAAGCTCTTTTGTAAATCCAGGATAGAAAAATTATCCAGGTCACTCTCTTGTTATTTGTACATCACTTTTCATTATTAAAACATCAGCTGCTTTCTTTAGTACGTCCAGTGTAATATCCATCTCATTTTCTTACAGAAATCCACATTAATTCCTTTGAGTTCCCTCCAGTGACAATGTTTAAAGTTGTACTTTAAAAAAAAAGAAAGAAAAAGAATTCAAAACAAAAGCATTTTCCAACACAAAGGATTCTTTGTAATTATTTACAAAATCTTACTTCAAATTTATCTGGACTCTCGATCCATTTGTAACTTTTTAAGATCAGAGTTTTAATCATCGTTTTGCTGTTTATTCCACCTCATCCTCCCCCCCCCAATAATTTAAATCCTTAAACTTATATTTAAACCTTATTTCGCTAAAGATTGAAGGTTAACTAATTTACCTGAAAATCAGTTAACAAGCAATTTCCAAAAGTGGTTAGAAAAGGAGGTATGCAATCTTAATGTCCTTTCAAAGGGTGCCAACAGCAGTTTGAGCAAGATGGCTATTCCCTCATTGGCTTTAAATGGGGAGAGACCATAGTCATATGCAGTCTCCTCTCAAGGAATAGCTGTCTGGAGCACTTGTGGGTGACCTCAAGACCTCTCTTTATCTAGAGAGGAATTATCAAAAAGCCCGTGTACTCACCAGCTCTTCATTCCCTCATGGTCGTCCTTTCTTTAGCGGAGCCATCTTTCAGTTCACCATTTCTTCCCCAGAAGTTGCGGCCTCTTGTTTTTTTTTGGGTGATCAAATAGATATCTCTAAACTCTAAATACCCAGCAATCAGGGTACACAAGCTTACATGTAGTCATCACAACTAATAACCATTGGTGGTAGTTTTGTTGAAATTTAATGATAGAGAAAAATGCATATAATACAAAGTGCTCTTTATCATATGGAGTTGTGTGCTGACATTAGCAAGGGCCAAATTTAGAGTTAAATCTATGCAAAAGGTCCAATCAAAGAAAGCTCTCTGGCATTTGACATTTGGTCTTGAATTTCTCATTTCAAAATGCAGTTCCCTATTAATCACACAGCAGTGGTCCTCATTAGCCTGCAATTGCAAATGCTTGAGTCCCCCTTCTCTCCCCCCCATTGCTGCCCCCCCCCTCGCCTTGCCTTGGAGATGTATAAGCCCTAACCACAGTCAGGGCTTGTATCCTGGGAAGTCCATCTTGGTCTTCTCTTATTACAGGAGCATGTTTTCCATTTTCTACGTTCCATTTGCTAAACAAGGAATATGCCATTTTAAGTTAAATGTTATCCTTGAACCATATATATATATATATATATATATATATATATATATACACACATTTCCACAGCAACTACATGATCTGTTTATGCTGCAGAGGCAGAAAAAGAAGCAGAGGCAGAAGAGTCTTGAGGCAGCCCAACTGTGAAAAAAACAAGCCCAATAGATGACAGGAGAGCAAGGCCTGCAGAAGCAAATAATAAATTTGATAGTTTTACAGAGGAATCATTGAGCCCGATATTTGTCCTTCTATAGCTGTCTGGTTTGGTACAGCAACCAAACAGCACAGATGCAGACTCCAACAGATGGTTAGAACTGCAGAAAGAACAATTGCAACCAGCCTGCCTTCCATAGAAAACCTGTATATTGCACATGTCAGAAGGAGAGTGAAAAAAATATCTACAGACCGCTCACCTCCTGGATATAAACTGTTTCAGCTCTTCCCCACGGGACAGCACTATAGGGCATTGACAAGAAGCAATAGATGGAAACTAGTCAAAGAGAAAAGCAACCTAAAACTAAGGAGACATTTCCTGAGAGTTAGAACGATTAATCAGTGGAACAACCTGCCTCCAGAAGTTGTGAATGCTCCAACACTGGAAGTTTTTAAGAAGAGACTGGATAACCATTTGTCTGAAATGATACAGGGTTTCCTGCCTGAGCAGGTGGTTGGACTAGATGACCTCCAAGGTCCCTTCCAACTCTATTATTATTATTATTATTATTATTATTATTATTATTATTATTATTATCATCATCATCATACCAAAACAACTGTACACAGGGACAGTTTTTTTCCTCATGCCATCACTCTGCTGAACACTTATTTCTCACAGTCCTGCCTAATTTCTTTGAATACTTACCCATGTACTGTGGCTGTGGTATTATTATTTATCCTTATTATCTTCTTTACTCCCCTCTTTTTTGTTGTTGTTGTTGTTGTTGTTGTTGTTGTTGTTATTGTTGTTATTATTATTATTATTATTATTATTATCTTTTATTCATTAAACATGAACCTCAGTCAACTGAACATTCAAATTGGCTGGCGCTGATGGTTGACATGGGTTGCTACTACTACTACTACTACTACTATTATTATTATTATTGTTGTTTTGTTATTGTTGTTGTTGTTGTTGTTGTTGTTGTTATTATTATTATTATTATTATTATTATTATTATTATTATTATTATTATTATTATTATTATTATGCTTTGCGTGTACACTGAGAGCTTCTGTACCGGAGACAATTTCCTTGTGTGTCTAATCAATTTGAATTCTCAATCCAGTTCAATTCAATACATATAAACAGATCCTGAGTCCTCTTTTTGACTTTTACAGATTATCTTTGCCGACGAATGCACAGAAGCGGAAGGAAGGCATTGGCACATGAAGCACTTTTGCTGTTTTGAATGTGAAACTGTGCTGGGCGGCCAGCGATACATCATGAAGGAAGGGCGTCCGTATTGCTGCAACTGCTTTGAGTCCTTGTATGCAGAGTACTGTGACACCTGCGCTCAGCACATCGGTAAGGGAGCCATTTAGAAACGCCACCTTTCGCTGCCAGTTGGCTGGCTTGAAATAGGAAAGGCTCAGCCCTTGATGTGAAAAAAGAACCACAGCTTTTGTGTGCAGAACCCAAAACGTGATAGGGCCTGTCAATATACCGTTGCATTATATTGTTGAAGGTGATGTGCGCCTGTAGGCTAGCGGTTGAAACTGTTTTGTTTTAAAAGTACATGACAGGCCCTGGCATCTGTCTCTGTCAAAGCCTGCAGTAACTCCTTGGCAGATGTACCTAGCTGGGTCCGCAGTCTAAATGCTGGCACCATTGCTTTTGGCAGAGATCGGCTGAAGCCAGTGCCAGCCACTGGTGGGTCTCCTTGTTGCATCAGTTCAAAGAAGCCATCTAGATGTTTCCAACCCTCTCAGAGAAAAAAAAGCAAAGGAGGAGGAAGAAGAGATGGTCAAACAAGTGAGCAAGGAATAAGCATGATTAGAAAGAAGACTACATGTCCAACCCATAATAGCAATTCCATTATTACTGTGCTCAGAAAATATTTTCCTGCTATTCAGAAGCCAGCTGTGAAGTAAAGGTTACTCCGCATTTAGGAAGGAGGGAGGGAAGGAGGAAGGAAGGAAGGAAGGAAGGTTTTTTTTAAAGTAGGCGATACAAGCCTGACAAAAACTAAATGCTAAATCCCAATTCAAACCAAATTCCCTGGAGCTAAGGTTTGAAATACTTGAACACAGGTCCCTCTGGCCCCACTTTTTTCCTGTGATTCTTAGAGGCTCACAACCAAATGCAGTGACACACTGTTCATCATGACAACATCCCAGTTGTTGGGGATAGAAAGGAAACAAGGACGCTTGTTAAAACCTGCCTCCTGAAGATAGTAACAAAAGGATTATTCCAACCCCATTTCTTCCAGTGAAGTGATTTATCACTCTCCCATTGGGCAAGAAGAAATTGCCCGCCTCTGCTCTTCATTTTATAACATAGCTTGATGAGAAAGCTATTCATTTCTTCGGCAAAAATGTCCAGTTCTAGGTCTGCTCCCATTAGAATTCCGTTGAAGAACTAGAAGGCCTGTGACTGAATGTTTTAGCGTTCTGAATTAACAGCCATTTTTCTAAGATAGCACTGAAGTCACAGACATGGGGAGTTGCTTGTACTGTATTTAATTCATGGGGCCATCTAGCTCAGTATCACTGACACAGACTAGCAGCTGCTTCCAAATTGTCAAGTAGGAGTATTTCTAAGCTTGCTTGGAGACTTCAGGGATTAAGGCTGGGACCTTCTACAACTATATTCCTATGGTCCCTCCATTGGAGCATATGATTATGAAGACAAATTCAGCCAACTTCAATGTAAGTGAACTGAAGACACTTCTTGGATGAGACATAAACATAAGCAAAAAAAAATAAATCCAGTTGCCTTTTGAAAAAGGGGACAACCTTTTGGGGCAACCATGACCTGGATGACTGAGAGTCCCCATAGACATTTAGTTGATGGAAAGTTGGTGTCGTGGTTTTCTGCCCATCTGAGCCTTTCTAGTATTCAAAAGCAATTACATTCAAGTTGCCCCATCCTGGGCTAATGGGAAGGAAGAAGAAGGTCACGATGAAGTACCATCCTTCTAGCAACATGCCTAGCAACAGGAAGAAATGCATAGGCAATCATTGCCCAAGATAAAGTGAAATCCAACTGTCTGAATAACCAAGGTTTTCCCTCCGTTGGTTGACGAAAAATGGTAGAATGTATTTCTGCTTTCCCAGGTCCTTGACATAGCTTTGTAAATGCACATTGTTCCTGTGTTTCATTCCTTCTGTCTATGGCACATAATCATTATCCTTTTTAAAAAGTCTCTTTACAAACAACATCGTTTTATTTTTCAGTTCCTTGTTTGTTGATTAGCAATGGGCGGTGGGTTTTTGAAGTTATAATATACTGTTCCATTCATTCCAAAACAGATTTCCAGTGATACTAGCTGTGTGTGATACACCTATGTTAAGAGAAAAAAAAAAAGGTTTTTAATGAGTGACTGAATAGTATACTGTTTAGATGGCATAGATGAGTGTTTCTCAACCTTGGCAACTTTTAAGAGATGTGGACTTCAACTCCCAGAATTCTCCAGCTAGCAGCTGGCTGCTGGCTGGGGAACTCTGGGAGTTGAAGTCCGCATCTCTTAAAGTTGCCAAGGTTGAGAAAACTGGCATAGATTATTTGTAGTGAAGAACGATGGAAGAGTGGGGTTGGGTTAGCACATGTTTGATCTGCCTGCTGCTGAAGGAGCATAAAATGTTACAGCATTTCAAAATGACTGAAAAGCACTAGAAATCCTACGTCTATGTATATTACCTTACACCTGGGAGCAAGAGTCAATTAAGCATGTCTAACTAACTAGCAGGATAATTTAGGAACAAATAATGGTGAGAAGGGGGAAAAAACCATCCCTATGCTAAATCTTTCCGCTATTAGAATTGAGACAAGCTATAATTATGTTATTAAAATAAAACATAAATATCACAATTTCACCTATTCGGAATAATGGCGCCTCTAAACTATTTCAAAAATAACCCTTTTCCCCAGAAATATGAACATACATTATCATGAGGATGCATGCTTTATTGGCCAGAATGACTAAAGCTGTAGTCTAGCAACATGCTGCAAGCTCCACCCCTTTCATGCATGTTTGCAGTACTGCAGTGCATGTAGAAAAGAGGCGGGGCTTGCATCACAATGCTGTACCTCTGCTTTTTTCATTCTGCCCCACCCTCAGTCCCCTGTGGATGCCACTGTACACTCTGCCATATAAAAAAAATGCACACACATTTGAATGAGAAACTTTATCACCAGCCACCATGTTTCCGTTGAAGGTAATAGAAACCAATTTTTACAGAGACATCAAGGAATTTGAGTTGGCAATTCGAAGTTGCTCCATGCAATTTTTTGAATAATGTTATGTCTACTGGCACGGTGGTCTAGCAAAAACTTAGCAGCCTTAATAGATTGTGAATTTAATCTGAATTAAAATCAACCCTCAGTTAACTCAGACTTGCTGTAAATATAGTGACCCAGTACTTTGTGTTATGGTGTTTTTATGTGTGTGCACCTTAGACTTCTGATGACTTTTAGGATAAGTCCCTGAAGTTTTGTTGGCAAGATTTTCAGAAGTGGCTTCCATTGCCTACTTCCAAGGGCTGAGAGAGAGTGACTGGCTATCCTATCCTCTTTTGCCAACTTGGCTAATTATGATGGTTGAAAGTCACTCCAATTATAGTCCAAGATAGCAGAGCACAGATTTTATACTATCTATTTTTTTTCCACGACTGTTGAGAACTTAATAATAATAATAATAATAAATTTGGAGGGGACCTTGGAGGTCATCTAGTCCAACCCCCTGCTCAGGCAAGAAACCCTATACCATTTCAGACAAATGGCTGTCCAGTCTCTTCTTAAAAACTTCCAGTGTTGGAGCATTCACAGCTTCTGGAGGCAGGTTGTTCCACTGGTTAATTGTTCTAACTGTCAGGAAGTTTCTCCTCAGTTCCAGGTTGCTTCTCTCCTTGATTAATGAACTGGAACTAATTGTGAAATAGTGGATAATAGTACAACCCACCTGAAGAATTAAAGGGTAGACATTTCCTTAGAATAATATAACAGGATATTTTTAAGCAGATGGTCAGAATAAGTATTTGTTTTAGGTGCAAAAACAACTTTCAGCCCTTTCAAATACTTTATTTCTTAGTTCATCCTCAAAATATCTTCTATCACCAATTAATTTTTTTCAAAACAAGGAACACCTGATTTGCAGCAAAATATAACAATTGTTTTCATTGTGTGTTAGTGTGTGTATGTGTCTGTTATGGATGAGGATCAGTGTGGTATAGTGGTGCTGGACTGGAAGTGAGGAACCCCAGGTCCTTGTCCTCCCTTAGGGATAGAAGCCAACTTGGGGACAATTTATTTTCTCTTAGCCTTAGAAAAACATCTACCAAGTTTCGCTGAACCAGCATGGTGAATTATAATCCATAATTTCAATAAAAGGATTGCCATCTTGCAGTGGATTGTTATGGATGGATGGATGGATGATCATTCACACCAGTTTTTTTTTAATCATCCTTCTTTTATCCTTTAATCATCTTTCACATGACGTCGCGTGACATATCGCGACTTTTTCCCCGTTGCCGGCAATGGGGTGGGCGCGGTTTCGGTGTGATGCATCCGGCCCGCGGGCTGGCAGTTTGACATGCCTGCTTTATGGAGTATTACCTTGCAATATAAAGGGGATTGAATATTCTATTCACACTGAGCTATCCAATTGGTAGTGTAAATTCTCAGAAGGGTCTGCCACAATGGGAAAAGAATGCAAGAGAGATCAGACTAAATATGTTCTACTACAGAAGGAAATGGCAACATACTTCAATATTCTCTGTCAAGAAAACCAAAACCATGTCAGTATTCCCTGCCAAAAAAAACAAAACCAAATGACTTCTAGTCACTCATAACCAGAAGAATGTCAACATGATAATGGAAAATGAGACTTATACACCAGGTCATAAGATGTCCCAACAAGGTACTAGACAGGAACAGAATATAATTACGAGAAGTCTTGGTGCTTATTATATGGCTTTGATATTATAAGACATAAGGACATCCAGCTATATATGTGCCAGAGCCAAAACACAAGTTTGATGCTACAGAGATATGTACATCGATACATTGGTATGTGAAACATCAGAACCTTAGAGAAAGGCAAGCATCCTGTTGTTGGAGGCAGACATCAAGACTGAACATTGATATTCAGGAAATCAGGGAATTAAAGTAGATTGGACTGGATCCCTTCCCGTTGAGCATCAGATCTACTATGGATAAGAATATCATACAGAAATGGAGAAGCCATTATTATTTATAGAAGAGTATCAAGTTGAGCTCAGATACACCCCCCACCAAAATAATAAAATGACTTCAATAAGTGCAAAGTAAGCTAAAAAATATTATGATGACCCAGGTCTGTGCTTTATCCACAAATGTGGAGAATGGTACTATCTTCTCCAGCATTTCACTACCAACGAAGAAAAAAAATATAACTTTCACGATTTAGAGCCCATGCAAAAGTGATGAAGTTTGTTTGGAACTTAAGTAATTCATTTACTAGCTTTTTAATTCAAGACCATACTGATATACTTAGTTATATAGTCTTTCATTCCTTCTTTCTTTTTTGCATCCTCTTCTTTTCCTTTCTACTTTTCCCCTTTCAGATTTAAAAAAAAAAATCCTATTCATGTTATGTTCCTATTCATATTATTAAAATTCATATTAGGCCTGTAGGAAAATCCATATTCAACTGAAACTTTCAGTTCTGGACAGATTAATATATGAGGTACAGTACTAGCCAAATGAAATAATTAGAAACGCTTTATTGTGCAACCTACGCTGGAACATTTCAGGACTGAATTGTGGCTTGGATCCCTCTTTTGCTGCAAGGAAAGAAGTAACATAAAACCATGGCCATTAACATTATTTGTATTAAATCTTTGCATATGCTAGAGGAAGTAGTACCATTATTATTCATCTGTTTTGACTATCTGTCTCCTGTTCTTACGAGCTTGCCAACAATCTTTCTCCCATTTAGAGGAAAATAAGAAAAAACTGACAAATTAAGGTTGGGCAAATATTCATTATAATTTCTGCTACCGGAAAGTTCATTTAATTTATGGACCATCTAAAAAATACTTGATTCTTTGTACCCTAATTTGTGAAATTGTTAGTTATTATCAGGGATAAAAGCTTATTTCTAGATATTTAGTTCGTTTCTTGAACTTGCAGGCCTTGGATTTAGCTGTTTTCCATTTTATTTATTGAATTTATACACTGCCCTATCACTGTCGAGTGACTTTCCTGAACAGTGGACTTGTTACCAATGTTGATGGCTAAGCTAACATGTTAATGAATTAGTCAGCACAATTGGCAACAGCCCAACTGTTTAAACCTATTTGTAGATAATTGTTTTGATTTTGGTGTACTGGTTTTACAAACTTTTGTTAGCCTTTTGAAGCAATTTAAAGAAACATCTAATGATTATTCTAGGGGTCTTCAAACTTGGCCCTTTTATGACTTGTGGACTTCAATTCCCAGAATTCCTCAGCCAGGCACGCTGGCTGAGGAATTCTGGGAGTTGAAGTTCACAAGTCATAAAAGGGCCAAGTTTGAAGACCCCTGGGTTACTCACTCTGGGCAAATGGAAGGATGACTAGTTTTAGGCCCATTTCTGCAGTCTATTGGGGATAGTTTTCTCATTGTCACAAATTTGCATGTGTTTGATTAAACCTCACAGCAATCTTTGGTAAAAAGAAATTATTACTATTATTATAAAAATGATGTCCCTATTAATATAAGTAACTGAATTTAGGAGATAGACTCTCTGAAGAGCAGTGAGGATAAAATTGATTCTGCAAGATGAAAAGTTATAATAATTGGTGACTCATTGCTGTTAGTAATTATGCCACAGCCATTGACTCACAAAGAGGTCTGCCAGGAACACAGATTGGGGATATGACAGAACCATTTTCAAGATTTATCACGTTCATTGACAGTTATCCCTTCATGTTAATCCATATGGGGGAGAAATGAAGAACATGCATTCAGTTTATGTACACATTCATTGGCTGGCTTCCCACATCACGCTTAGTCATTGTGGGGATTTTGTTTGTTTGTTTTGGCTTAGCATGTTATGAAAACTCAGCCATTGTGGTTTGTAATGCATAGATTACAGTTTAGTTTGCCATGAAAACCAAGCTAATAATAGTTATTCAACAGTTAAGAAACCACAGCTTAACAGTATATGGAGTAGCCACTCCTCAATCTTCTCATCCTTCTGTGTCATAGTGGATCACTAGAAAGTTAGCTTCAGATCAACACTGTAACTCAGTGATCACAATCAATTCAACTCAATTATATTTTACATAAGTTGGTCAGAGAACTTTATTGCACATTTCTAACCAACCACTCATTCTGTAATGTATCAGGATCTGCTGGGCACAAATTTATGTCAGCAGCTGCATTTCAGCTTTGAGTAATCAACTGGTGACCACTTTCCAAAACATAGGTGTCAAGTTCTCGACAGGATTGACACAGCAAGAGTAACAACTAAAACCGAATTAATTAATATGACTTGATCTAGCTCTGATTAAAGCTTGCCCTCCAGTTATCTAGATCAAACCTTCATCAAGCTAGTGTTAAGACTATAATTTTTCAATATCAGTTAAGATTCTTCATCCTGAGTTCATATGGTCAGTACCATCTTGCATATCTGAAGGGTATCAGGTGAGAAAGTTTGTCTATTATCCCGTTTTAAATCTCTTCTTATTTAAATGTTTGGAGCAGGCCAGTTGGACCTGTAAAAATACATCCCCCTGAGGTCCGAGAATGTAACTTTTTGTTTTACTGCAAAGTAAAAAAAACACTCAACTAAAGGATCCTTTCTGATTGAAAACAGTGTTTCTCATGGTTGAAATACCAATTGGCCTAATTCTTTTTGATAATC
The DNA here is from genome assembly GCA_023970755.1 of Azemiops feae. Lineage (NCBI taxonomy): Eukaryota > Metazoa > Chordata > Lepidosauria > Squamata > Viperidae > Azemiops > Azemiops feae. Next base: position 495,744 of record JALGBA010000893.1, read on the forward strand.
CCCAGGGGGTACTGAATTAGCAAGGCACATTGAATGAGCAAGGCACATTGTGTTTTTTTTAAAAAAAATTTCTGCTGTTTCATGGCAGAAGATTGATGACAAAGCTGGCAAGCGGGATAATTCTCTGAGGGCTCCATTTTCTTTCTGTTTCATCAGACAGACTAGAGAAAAAAGATGATTATTAATTTTTTGTGCTCTGGAAGCTGATATAAAACCAGAGCAAACATAACTAGTGATGAGTTCATATTCTGAATGCTTCTTTCTCTGAAACAGGATGTAACTATAATATTCCAGAAAAGCCATATAGAGTTCCAATAGAAAAGAATATATGTAGCTCCGGGTTGAACTCTGGAATCCTTGGTGCTCTCTGAGCTTGGTTCTTTGCTTGAGGATATTTCATTACATTGATGTTGTCTAGTTGTATAATGAAACGTCTGCAAACAAACAAACTCAGGGACCACCATGGACTCCACAGGCTATATTTTCAACAAATCTTTTCCACTATTGGAACTGTTAGCATGAAATAATGGAGCGATGTGTTCAACACATTCTGCTTCCCCATATAGACTGCTCTACCTATAGAAATCTTTTGCTCTCCATTACAAATGTTCCAATTTGGGATGTTTGTGCGCATGGAAAATTTCACAGGTAAAAGAACTGCACGTACTGCTTGATGTGCTTAAGGAACAAATTCGATCAGACCCCCTTTTGAATTATAGCAGAATAACGGGAGAACGTCACAATCACAAGTATTACTACTCTTTGCTCAGTAGGTACTATGGGGAAAAAAAATAGCTTGCTAAATGTCTCATCTGCTTTGCTCCAAATTGTGGTATGATTGGCACTTACGGTATTTCTCTCCCTTACCTAAAGGCATCGATCAGGGTCAGATGACGTATGATGGCCAACACTGGCATGCTACAGAGACCTGCTTTTGCTGTGCCCAATGTAAGAAATCTCTGCTGGGCCGACCATTTTTGCCAAAGCAAGGGCAGATTTTTTGCTCCAGAGCCTGCAGCATGGGTGATGATCCAAACGGTTCAGATTCATCGGACTCTGCCTTCCAAAGTGCCAGAGCCAAAGAATCCCGGCGTAGTGCTAAGATCGGGAAGAACAGGAACAAAGGAGAAGAGAACGCCAGCAGCCAGAGTAATCAATTGCAGGTGACCTCCAGCAGACTGTCCGCAGACGTGGACCCTCTCTCCTTGCAGATGGACCTGCTGAGTTTGTCCAGCCAGACTCCGAGCCTAAACAGGGACCACGTATGGAGGAGCAGAGATGAACTCTACCACTACGGGAACAAAATGGAGCAAAGTCCATCACAAAGCCCTTTGCAGCTGCTCAGTCAGTGTAATGTCAGGACGTCCTACAACCCAGCACAGACACCAGGTCCTCAACAAGAACTGTGGGGTAAACATTTCAACAACCCAAAGAGAAACTCCTCTCTAGCCATGAAAGGACATGGTAGCAGTTTCATTCAGGAATGCCGAGAAGATTATTACTCAGGAAGGCTTCGGTCGCAGGAGAGCTACAGTGACATGTCCAACCAGAGTTTTAGCGAAACCAGAGGGAGTTACAAGTATGACCAAGAAGAAGACAGCAGCATGACGGAACAGCATTGTCGGACCAGGCATCCACTCAGCGCGCTGAAATTCACCGAAAAATTGTCACGCACAGAACAAACTCCTCGGGGTTCAATGGAGTCGCTGGCTCTTTCCAATGCAACAGGTAAGATCTGTGGGTAATCGGCTACTGGAATATGGTTTCATGTCCGGGAAGGCAAGGAGAAAATTGAAGGTTCATTTTAGCACTAACTCTACAGTTCGTGAAAAAGAAGGGAATCTTTCTACTCTCCTGACAGGCAAAAATGCCTTGATCGTGATGTCCTTACATTGCACAAATACATTTTTATCTCCAGGTGCCTGAGAACAAGAATTTAATGGAAAGAACAAAGAGGGAACATAGGTTAGGGGCAAGCTAACATGATCTCACACTCAGGGGATATACCAGGCGATTCCTCTTATCCTGTGTGAAGGAAGAAAGTAGGGTATGGATGCAGCAGAGGGAGTAGTATTAAAAGGTTCAGCAAAGAAGCAGGGTAGAAAAATGGGCAGAGGTTTGTCAAAGAGTTCTGCTTAAAGTCACCTGCCAATGTGCCAAACTAGCCTGTTAGATCAGAGCTACTTAGCCAGTCGTTCTTTTTTCCTCTCCTTAGGATGGAGTGCAGAATAATTGAACAAGATTATTACACTGTTTCTCTCCCTCTCTCTCCCCCCTCCTCTCTCTTTCTCTTTTCCTTTCCTCAAATCATTATTCAGAGATTTTGATAGAGATGCATAACTCTCTATTAAGCTCTCTTGGGCATTAACCATATTCTTAAGACACAGTAATAATGGCCATAGCTTTGAGAACTCTACAGTAGCACTTAACCATAAAGCAGAATAGAACTGTTATCCCAGGTAGCAGATTTTGGATGGCCTCAGGCAACAGATATTTATTTTGATATTTATTATTATAATGATTGTCCAGGATGGGAAAGTGTGCATTGTCACTTTGTGCCTCAGACAACAAAGTAATTTGGCCTGGCTTGGGGTACTTTGCAAGTGGAGGACAGTGTGCGCCGGCTGCTTAACCTGTGCAGCAAAACCTCTTGCCTCATTTTTGATCAGGCGAAGTGAAACAAGGAAGAGAAAAATCCATACCCTGCGTGTTCATTCAGAAGGAAAAGAAAAATATAGGATCTTTGGGCAAAGCTTACTGAAACAGATCGATCCTTGGTATGATGGGCAGGAGATGTAAGGGAATTGGAGGTCTTGTGTGCAGGTCTGCTTTTTGCACATTTTTTGACCGCGTTGAGTCAAACTTGGGTAGACTTTAAAGCAAGTTGTGGTTTCATGCAGCACCGTTCCTTGGTTTTTCTTTCGTGAGTATGGACTTTGCTCGGCAACTTTCATGAGTTTAAAAAGATAGCATGAGATGTTTATATCTACCAAGAGGTTATAACTAAAAAACAAGGAGGACTGAAGAGGAAAAATTGGGATAACAGTTGAAAGGAAGGTGAGCCGATTTTCACCTAGAATTTCATGGCCAAATTTGGGTACTTCCACCACCTGTCGTATCATGTATATGTGGTGCCACAACCATTAAAGTAATTGCTCATGTTTTGATGAATGAATGAATGAATGAATAACCGCTGGGACCTGATTTGCAGATCTGATTTCCTCCTGGGCTCTAATCTATGCATGTGAGCAGAACTGCTTAGATCAGTGGTGGCGAACCTATGGCACGGGTGCCAGAGGCGGCACTCAGAGCCCTCTCTGTGGGCACGCGCGCCGTCGCCCCAGTCCTAGGCCTTCAGCTGGGTTTTATAAAACCTTTTCGCTTTAGGCCTCCGCCGCCATGTGCAAAAAAAAAGGTCCAATCAGTCAATTTCAACTTCTCGCGGGGGAAAAAAGATCCTGCAAAGTTGGAATTGATTGATTGAACTTTTTAGTCCCACCCAGTCTGCCATTACCACACCCAGCCAATGGGCCACACCCACCTGGCACTCGATGATGCATAAGTGGGTTTTGGGTTGCAGTTTGGGCACTCAGTCTCTAAAAGGTTCGCCATCACTGGCTTAGATTGTAGTAAAGGCAGTTAACTACAATAGTTAACAGAACTAAGGGCCTGTCATATTGAAGAGATTGGGATATCATGTAAAGGGGATGTATTTACCTGACTGTTGATTCTTTGTATTTACCACATATGTATTTTATTACATATACTCCTAGACTTATAACCATTAGTTTAGTGACAGTTCAAAGTTTCAACAGCACTGAAAAAGTCACTTATGACTTTTTACATTTATAACTGTTGCAGCATTCCCCATGATCAAAATTTGGATGCTTGGCAACTGGTTCATATTTATGACAGTTGCAGTGTCCCAGGGTCATGTGATTACCTTTTGTGACCACCTGACCAGCAAAGTCAATGGGGAAGCCAGATTCACTTTACAGTCGTGTTACTGACTTAACAACTGTGGCAAGAAATGTCATAAAACGGGGCAAAACTCACTTAACAATTGTCTCATTTAGCAACAGAAATTTTGGGGGCTCCATTGTGGTCATAAGTCAAGGATTACCTGTAGTGTATTATCTTTTATCTAGTTTATCTTACATTTGATTTTTGTTTTATATTTTTGATATGGTCCTAAAGACTAATCAATTAATAAACTATTTAAACTATCTACCTAGAATTAGAAGTAAGGATTAAGGGGTGAAGTTAGTCTTCCCCAAGCTGATACTTTGTGGACTGTTGAGCAGTAACCCCTGTCCAGCCAGCAGGGGCATCAACATGTGCACGTCAAAGGTGAAACACATTTATTTGTATTCCTTTAAAACCGGATACGAAGGATCAGCAAAAAAAAATTCTAAATGCACACTTTAAAAAGCACTACGCTCTCCCATAAAACGATTTCAGTTCATTACGTAAAAGTTATAGATCTTGCCCGAGGAGCGATAAGAATGACATTCTGGGTTTTGCTTTTAACTGATAACAGTATATATAGATATGTATCTGAAAATTGGCATTGTCGGTTTGGAAGCTAAGAGATAAATGATGTGTCTGGGGCTGTGAAATTAAATCTTTTGAAATGGAATTTTAACAGACGGGAAGTGGGTGATGGAGTGGACCAATGAAAGAGCTGCCTTAGATTTGGCTTATTTGTCATGCCAACATCTGGTGCTTTTATTTCTTCTCCTGAAGGAGATGGCAGTTCTGAGCTTTTTCCTAAGTCAGATGAATCCGACTGGCAGCACAGCCATGATAATCAGCAATATAAGTGTCCAGAAATCGATATCATAACTCAGCAGCTCTCATGGTGAATGCAACAAGTCCATAGCTGGATTTTTTTCTTTACCTGATAACACACAGAGAGAGGGGGGGGTTCCTCTTAAAGGAGCAGTCATTGTAACAGAAAGAGGAGAACATCCTTCAGAGACTGCAGGTAATATTATTTGAAGAGGAGAAACCAAATACAGGATATAATGCCAGGGTAAAACAAATAAAAAATAATACAGTGTAGGTGCTCCTTGACTTACTGCCACAATGGAGCCCAAAATTTCTGTTGCTAAATGAGACAATTGTTAAGTGAGTTTTTTCCCCGTCTTACGAACTTCCTTGCCACAGTTGTTAAGTGAATCACTGCAATTCAGTTAGTAACACGGTTGCTAAGTGAATCTGGCTTCCCCATTGACTTCGCTTGACGGAAGGTCGCGAAAGCTGATCACGTGACCCTGGGACACTGTAACCGTCGTAAATATGATACCAGTTGCCAAGCATCCAAATTTCGATCGTGGGGATGGTTGTAAATGTGAAAAATAGTCCTAAGTCACTTTTTTTCAGTGCCGTTATAACTTGGAATGGTCATTGAACGATTGGTTATAAGCTGAGGACGACCTGTACATATAACTTTGATGTCTTATGGCAGCTTAAAATGTCTCCAAACTCCCAAGAATAAGGAATCATTTCATAATTATTGAAACGCGCCTGTTTGGAACATTTCTATTAGTATTCGTAATTACAGACGCTTCTGTCAGATCATGCACTGAATGACAAATCACACAGCCTTTCTTGACTACACATGAGGTTTTCCTGCTCTTCTTAATAGGCATGTGAAATGTTAATTGTTTGATTGCAAATACAGATGCTTGCCTTTTTTTTGGGGGGGGGGGGTAGTTGTAAGAGCCACTTTTCCAGCCACTCACATATATAACCTGTCCATTTTGCTATTTTTGTTGCAATCTGTCCACTAAAGACAGAATTGATTTGCTGAAATCCTGACCACCTACAACACTTGATGAAATGACCTGCTTCTTGAAGCTGGGTCTGATGATACCTCTCTGATGTGCAATCCAATTATAGTGACAAAAGAATCAAACTCTTGTCTGACTGCCTGCTTGCTTGCAGTCTTTTCCTAGTCTTGCATGAGCTCTTGTGGTGTCAAAGGATGTTCGTGATCACGTAAAGCTGCTGAGAATAGAATGCTTGCAAATAATGTACCTGATTAAATAACGAGAGGTGTATTTATAAGAAACTTTACATAGGATACAGGAATACAGGAGGTTTTTTTTCCCCTCCTAGTTTTGACACTAGGTAATGAGCATAGAACAGCAATTTGAATCCCACGTCCCTAAATTCTGTAAAATGCTGTTGAGGTTTAGAGTTTTCTGAAAAGATCCTGTCAGAAATTGGGAAGGACGATCATTTAAAAATCTCACTGGCAGTAGCTTTCTTCCAAGGATTCCCTAGTTAAAAAAATACGAATCATGGGCTGGGATAAGATAGGATGAACCTCTTGACATTCCTTAGTTCGTTTGTTTGTTTCAGATGAGGGTTTCTGAGTAGTTCTACCAGGAACTACTTCATTTAGTAGTTGGGAAATACTATTCCTTCAACCTAAGTTTAGAAAAAGGAGAAAGATGCCTTTGAATGTTCTTGCCCAACTCGGAAAATTTCAAAACTTTTTTGCAACTTTGGGCAATTTTGAAACAGAAAAGATGGTTGTACCGGTATAGCTTTTGTGGAGGCTTGTACATGGGGGAAGTTTAATAAAGAATTCCCTTACAGAACCAATGGTGCCAAGTCTCTTGATGCAATTTTTCTGAGGAAAGGAGAGTTCAGTACACACACACACACCCCAAAAAAAGGAAAGGCGACAATCACACAGAATTCCAAATGAAATTAATCACCTTAACTAAAAGATTATTATTTTGTGCTGCTCACTAAATAAGCTTGGGGATTTGGGCATCAGTACGAACAGCATTAGAAAGCAAACAATGTAAATCACCCAGAGTCATTGAAAACTGCCCAGAAATCTTGCTGGATAGCAAGATGAACGGCATATAAATTAAATAAACAAAACAAACATACATACATCTGGGGCATCTGCATGATAGGCCTTTCTTGCTCCTCTATCGTCATTTCTTCCTCCTCTATGAGCATGGTTTACATTTTGAACAAATGTAGAGGATAATGAAAATCAGCTCTTTTGACAGGACTTTCACCAAACCAGGTTAGTACTCCATATACGATGGTCAGAGACTAAGCAAGAAATCAGTAACTACCTAATGCAGGGGTGTCAAACTGCCGGCCCGCGGGTCGGACGCGTCACCAGGAAACCGCGCCCACCCCATTGCCGGCAATGGAGAAAAAGCTCCGATACGTCGCACGACGTCACGTGACGTCACGTTTGACATGTCTGCCCTAATGGGTAAATGTGCCATCCTAAGAGACTAGATGAAATTTTAAAATCACAGCCTTAACTTTCAACAGTTGTGCCACTGGATTATGTGGGAGAAACTTCAGGAGGGAATTAAGGGGGTGAATTCCATCTGTCCAAGCATTATGAAATATGTAGTCCATTGCGGTTCAATGTGACCTTCATTTCAGTTGTTACAAACGCCTCTGTATTAAATGACTCTAGGCAGCTCACAATGTAAAGAAAAACAAGATAAAATTGCAATCAGTTCAGTAAAAATAGAGTGAAAGAAATAAGCTGGGAAATCCAGACAGCCTACCCAAAAACGTATAAAATATGACAACCCCTTCCTTACCACTGGTAGGTTCCATCCAATTCACCCTAAAACTAAGAAAACAGTGAGATCATTAAGGCCTTCCACAATACCATAATGATGGGAGCCATTCAGATATCAGGGGCAACTCATTCCAGAGGGAGGATGCTGTGATACAATAGGTGCACTTCCTGGGTTGCAATAATAATAATGATGATGATGATGATGTTTAATTGAGAAAACCTGGAGAATGTCAGTTCATTCTGACCAGGCAGAAACCATAGGAAAGAGGCAGTTCTGCAAATAATCAAACCTCTTATGCCATGTAAGGGTTTTATAGATGTAAGGGGTTTATAGGTGAGCTGAGGTGGAGCTTACAAACCAGCGGTATCCCATGAATATGCTGAGGCAAGGCTACCACCGCCCATGCTACTGCATTCTGAACTAGTTGGAACTCTTCAGGGCTGTCTCCAAGGGCAGCTCCATATAGAGTACGTTGCAGTAGTTGAGCTGTGAGGTGATTGACTCCTTTGTGATTGAGGCATTCTATTTGTTAAGTGATTTCATGATGGAACTTTGGTCCAGAACTTGGCAGTATGCATTACGGGTAGTCCTCAGCTTATGACCACAATTGGGGACAGAATTTCTGTTGCTAAGCAAGGTGGTTCTTAAGTGACCATTTTTACGACTTTCTTTGCCAAGGTTGTTAAGCGAATCACTGCAGTATTTAAATGAATCATGCGGTCATTAAGCAAATCCAGCTTCCCCCATTACATTGCTGGTCAGAATCTGCTTGGGAAGGTCTCAAATAGCAATTATATGATCTGTCGTAAGGACATGCCAGTTTGCTAAGTGCCTTAATTTGGATGCTGCATCAGTCAGAAGTGTGAGAACCCATAAGTCACTTTTTTTCAGTGCTGTTGTAAGTTCAAATGATTGTTAAATCAAAGTCAAGGACTACCTGCTATTCTGAACTTCCTCATTTTCTCCCATTCTTCCATCCACAGTAAAGATTTACTCTGGCTTCCTTTTTGTTCCGGACCCCTAACCTTGGCTCTGATTTTTAAGGCCCTGTGGTTAGCCATTCCCCACTCCTATCTTGCTGTGATCCTGTTTATATAGAATGAGAAGTAGAACAGGAGTGTCTTTCCTGTCCTTTTTTTCTTTTTCTTTTCCTTTTGCACTTTGCTCCTTCCCTTGTGCATTCCCCCCCCCCCCAGCATCTGAGTCCCCCATTATGGAATTCCGTTCCTACTCTGGCTACACATATTCTTGGATGCACTTAAGAGGATTTAAAAACATATTTATTGAACAGAGCAGACTGCTGGGAGTGGTTGTGAACAGATGGTGAGAATGGCACTAGGGCTGTTTTGATGTAAATCTTATTAGCCAAGTTAAATGTCAGATAGGTTTAGAATTTTATAATTGTGTAAGTGTGACTGCAAATACATCATGGTATGTTTTGATTTTATTTTTATGCAGATTTAACTGCTGTTTAGTTTTTGTTAGGTTTTTTTAAATTGCAGTTGAACTGTGCCCCCATGGGAGGGGGATTATAAAAAGGGGAGTTCGTTTCTTTGTATTTCTTTAGTTTATTGTTTTAATGTGCAGCCAGATAGCCAAACTAAGCATATAGCTAAACAGATCAGATCTTTCCTGACCTGGCACCCTCTGAATATTGGACTGCTATTGCCATCATCCTCAGCCAGCACTCAACATGGATTCAGCTTTTCTTCCAGTCTGGTTTTTATCTACATTCTTCTCCTGGGTGCCTTCCTTGCCAAAAGCTTTTCCTTTCATGCTCAACAGTTGTTTGCTATTGTACTTTTCAAAGCTTTAAGGCATTCCGGCTATGGAAAATACACTTCCAAGCCATGGGGAATCTCTTAAGCTCTTTGTATGGGGGAGAGGAGGGTGTCTTCCTATGCATGCAGTCATAGACTTGAATGTTGATGAAAAAATACCTGTTCCCAAGTGAGTATATATGGGTGCTCAGCCTTACCATGCAGCCCAGGGCATGTTTGTGCAGAAATGCTCTCTAATGGTAAAGTTTTTCCCCTGTCCAGTCGTATCCAACTCTAGAGCACAGTGCTCATCTCTGCTTCTTGGCCGAAGGAGCCAGCATTGCCTGAAAACATTTTCCGTGCTCATATGGCCAGCATGCCTATATGCTAAAGGCGCATGGGACACTGTTACCTTCCCACCGAAGGGTTACCTATTATTGCATTTGCATGTTTTCGAACTGCTAGGTAGGCAGGAGCTGGGGCAAAGAACAGGAGCTCACCCTGTTGCCTGGCTCTCGGATCTCAAACCCTGGCTGTCAGCTGTGCCATCGTGCCCATAGACTCCCTCATGAGTTCAGTAGAATTCCCTCCAAGGTAATGTGGGAGGGTTACCCCAAGACAGTGGTGGGATTTAGCTGGTTCGCACCCAGTTCGGCAGAACCGGTAGCTAAATTTTGCTGAGTTCGGAGGACCGGCTGAATGCACACTGCTTCCGGAAGTCCAGTCTAGGCCTCAGAGGCCTGGAGGAGGCCTCCCAGGCCTAGAACGGCCCGCCGGAAGTGTGTGGATGCTACTTCTGGAAGTCCGTTCTAGGCCTTGGAGGTCTGGAGCATCCAATAAGAGAACCGGTTGTTCAGGTATTTGAATCCCACCACTGCCGCAAGATGACGCCATGCACGTCATCTTAGTGATCGTGTGGCTTTTGTCATAGTTTGAAAGTGTCCTTCATCATGGAAAGACAATGGAAAGGTAGCAGTCAGAACATAGATGCTCAAGGTACATATCTCCACTCATCCATCTGCTTTTAATCCATCTCCAAAAACAATTGAAGGCATTTTGCTGTCTCTGGTGAACAGCAAGATGTTCTTTCCTCTCTTTTCATAGTCAGGAGCTAACTGCCTTTGGAGCTGAGTTTCCCTTTAACATCAGCAATGGGGCAACTATACCTGAAATAGGCTAGACTAGATAGTTCCAATTAGACAGTGTGGCACTATCCTCTATTTTCCATTACTACCCAATGTCTCATTGTCTCCTGTTTGAGAAGACTCCCTTCTCATATCTAATGATAGGGTCTTCAGAAACATTGCCATGGGCTACTTTTAATATGCTAGGGAGAGAGTTAACTATGGACCTGGTGGAGTCTCACCAGGCCCATGCTAACAGAGGACCTGCACTGAGGATGGGCTGAAAATGTTTTTTATGTGACTTTGTGACTTACAGGAAATAATTTAAGAACAAAAAGTTGATTAGTAGCTTCCTTTTTGTGCCAGATTCTCCAGGTGTTTGTTTCTAAATCATGTGAGCTGCTATTTTTGGCACTAGCAAAGCACTATGTAGGTAACTTGTTTTAGCTCAGGAAGTTGGACCAGTGTTACAACAGGTGTTTCATCTACCTGTTTACAGAAAGCTGAATGAAGTTTCTGGCGGTCGAGATGGCCTGGAGTTTCTTCATTCTGAACCAATGTACATGTTAGGACAAATCTATGATGCTCCATGACTTAATAATTAGAAAGAGGAATGGTGATTGTATGATTCTTGAAGCAAACTTTATAGATTAAATCAGATGTAAGAATCTTCATATATACTGTGTGACCCTATTGATGTCTGTTTGTACATCTAATACATATAATCTAATTGGAGTGGGGATTAAAATAGGTGCAACTTTATTGACTATGGCAGTTGTGTATCTTGATCCAAGGCTTTGCTAATGTTTACATGCTCTATTATGTCCATTGTGATATACTAATATCAGGATTCAGGAAGTATTCTGAAAAATATCTGAGCAGGTGCCACTAAGTGGATCTTTTTATGAGATCCCATTTTATGGAGCTCCCTTCCCAAAGTTCTTCTTGATTACTTGTCTTTGGAGAGACCTTGAATATAATTCTCGTTTCTTAGTAGAATATATACATTTTTAAGTTCTGGTTTCTGTTGCAAGATATTACAAGAATGGTCCCCTAATTCTAGTTGAAGTTGGCCAGCATACTATAGCTGTTTATAGTAGAAAGTCCCATCAAATAATTCTGAAGTGCATTTTTACAAATATTTGGGATTTGTTATTGTGGTTGCTAATTGATTTTACAACAGCAGTAGTTAGCAAGTTAAGCCTTTTGCCTTTCATAGGATATTGCTGTGAATTGATTTGACAATACATAAATTAACTATCTCAACAATTTTTCATGGGGGTGATGACTATGATATGATTTGACCTTGATTTTTATGTAAACGTTTTTAGCACATAAGCGCTACCGTCACCATTCCTGCCACAATTATCTGCAATAATATTTTATCAGCTCAGTAGCAGCCTGCAGAACTGACTTCCTTTAGAATTGTTTTTTTGGATTTCTCTTAAGTGCCATTTAATTCAACTTACTATATGGATCATCTAGATGAAAGAGATTTGAAACTTTCACAATTAAGTTTGGGTGTTTAACTTGCAAATGAATCCAACTTTCCAGATTGTGCTAAAAATGCATGATAGTCATTATTAATTGCCACATAGTTTTAAAATGCAATTATGCTATTTCTTATAATTATGTAATTATAATTCATAATTATCAAAACACGTTTGATGTGTTAAGATTTGACAAGCACAAGAGGATAGGCCAATCTCTTGTAATCTTTTTAATATCTTAGGGGTAAATAGGTAAACGAGTTAGTGGCTAAAATCCTTTCTCTGTTGGCAAATTAACACCAGTAGTTTAACAAACATGAGAAAGTACAGGTTGTGTTGCTTATGTTAAATTAACATAATCTGTAACACAAAACAATGCATTGCTGTGTAGGCAGTGAGCAGCTACTCCAGATTCCAGTGTGGATCTTATGCATTGGATGCGAATGAGCAGCTAATCCAGATTCTGATGTGAATCCTGTACATTGGATGTGAATGGAGCGCTAATCCAGATTCCAATGTAGATCTTATATATTGGATGTGCAGCATGGAATGGAAAGAAGGTGATTTGGTTCAGAGTGACCACGCTCATCTTTCATTCAGCCTTTAAGGATGCTGCCCTTGGAAATTAGGCAAGCTAGCCTTTACAAAGAGAACTTGGTTATCCAGAAAATATGGCCACATAGATAGGAGAAGAAGAAAAAAATGGGATGGAAAGAAAGGCAAAAGAAGAGAAAAGAATTGAGGAAGAGCGAAGAAGAGTTGGAAAAGATAAGATAACCTTTATTGTCATTTTTTATTGTGGACACGACACACATCAAAAATGAAATTTAGTTGCCTGCTCTCAAAGTGAACACATACATGACACTTACCTAAACATACTATATATAACATATACATACTATATACAACATATGAGAAGAAGGAAGAAGAAGCCAAAAAAGAAGAGAATTGAAATCCTAAGGATACAAAAAGAGAGCTTAAGAATGTCAGTGGCAAACAGTAGAATGAAGCACATCCATCCAAGAAGGTTGGAAGAAAATAAACATAATGGATATCTGGGGAAAGTCCCCAGACTCTAGTTTACTTGGTCACGAGGCCTGAAACAAACATTAAACAATCATATTCCTTTTTCCAGTTGTCTTCAGGAAGCCTCACAAATAACAGTGGCAGTGTTGCCTTGGACAGTAAGATGGATAGCATATAAATTTAATAAATAAAGAAATGTAATATAACAGGGAAAATTTAAAGCAGAATATAGCATATTCCAGCAGGAAGTAAATAATAAAATAATAAAATATAGAGCTGAAGACTATAGAATATATAACGATGGCTGATAGAGCTGTAGATGCACTTTATTTATAAAGGAAAGATATAAGATAAGGTCAGGGTGTCTGCAGCGACTGTCAGTAGCTTCAAAATTGTGGTATTGCATGCATGAGTCCACTGTTGATCCCCCAATTCCAGCTGTCATTCTGAAGCCAACAGCTGTTCTTTGGTCTCCCCTGGATAAGATTCTAAATATAACTTCTAAAAAAAGAAGAGAAACTTTTAAAAAAAATACATTTTGTAATATTTTTCTATAACTATCCATTTACATAGGAATTATTCTTTGCCTTGCCTCACCTCTCCGTACTATAATTGAAGCTACAGCATACATAAAAAAAACAGTACAGATAGTTCTCAAGTTACTACCGTAATTGAGCCTGCAATTATAGTTGTAAGTCATGACAGTCATAAAGCGGGTCACCACGTGATCAGACCCAATTTTACAATCTTTTTGGGGTTGGTCATGAAACAATTTTGCCAGAAACCAAAAGTAAATGCCTGTTTCCGGAAAAAACTTAAATAACGGCCATGTGACAAGGCCTGGAGAGAAGATATTGGAACTTTGTAACTGGGTCATAAATGGCTTTTTAGGGGTCTTTCATAATTTCAAATGCTCACTGCAACCGGCCATAAGTTGAGGGCTACCTGAATGAGGATGTTAGTTTGTGAAAAGCAGTACCTTGGCTTGCACAGTCACTTGTGAAAATTGATATTCTGATCCTCCAAATTCCTAGGGCTCTTTTGTGGTCTGTTGTACAGTATAAGGAAGTTAGTTTTGCAGTAGAGCAATTTATGTCCTATTTTACAGCCACTCCCTAAACTGGTGGTAGGATCTGGGCTATGGTCGTAGTTTGGAAGAGAGTGGCTAGGAATGCTGCTGCAGTTGTGTAGAATCTGCATTGTGTGTTAACAGCCCTACAGTCAAAGGATTGCTTTAACTCCAGCTCACTTGAATGAAACGGTTATGAGTTAAAGGGACCAATTTTACTGCTGTAGTTGAGTTTCTTAAGTAAAAGAGGATCTCAGAAAGGGAGAGGGAGGGAGAGAGAGAGAGCAGAGGAGAAAGAGAAGGAGAAGGAATACATTTATTTTTCACCATGGAATGGAGCCAGCCTCTTCTCAGTGGGGAAAATCAAATGCCTTCCTTGCACTAAGAACAGAAGTGGGCAGTTGTAGAGAAATTCCACTCTTGGTTGCCTGTTCCAAAATTCAGTGTCCCAGAAAAAAGTAGACTTTGTAACCTTTTTTTAGTTCCCGTTCCACAGCATGCCCATCCTTCTTTCTCTGGTAAGCTTTACATAAGAGACACTGGGTTTTTAAAAGCCTTGTTCATTTGAATTCTTTGGAGCAAAAAGGAATACCTGGCATGCTTGCAAAAAAAACCAAACCGCAAGACAAGTTGGAGAAGAGAATGCATGCGCTTGAGTCCTAGCAAGACCAGACTTTTTCCAAAGCTTTAATTCTTTGCAAAGTTCAAAAATTACAATAATGAGATCTTTTTCCTCAAAGTTAATTTCTTAATCCTTGGGAAAGACAATTACAGAAGCCTCATTTGCAAACTTCATTCAATGCATCCCTTCTTGAGTTCAAAATTTTAGGTAGAAGATGCCAAACAGGCTATAGTTTCCACTTCAAAAAAAAACACAACACCAAGTTGGATTTGATAAAATTTTGCTGCAGCTGCCTTCCAATAAACACCTGTCTTTTAAAGGTTTTGTACATTGCTATTTTTCCTGGCTGTTTTTTTTTTTTGTCTGACTGCTGTTCCCAGCTACATCATTACAATAGTGATAGTAACTGATTAGGACTTACTTAATCAACAGGATGACTTCATAGCCAATCCAATGTAACATGCTGACATCAAAAGTGCAAGTGAAGGTGATTGACAGCAAGAGCATAAAGATTCCCCGTAAGCATTTTCTCAGAGGGTAATAAAAACAACAAAAATATGAAATGTTGGCACCGATGAAATGTTTGAAAATGTTAAGAGAAGTTGTGAGTTCAGCCTTAATATTAAGCAACTACTGTAATGATATTACACTGATCAAAGCTTTAAAAAAATGACAGCTGCAACTGATCAGAATAACATTGCAATTATCCCAGGGGCTGGTACTGGAACGTAGCATGTGTAGTTCCCCTTCCATTCTTTCATTTTGTCTGCCTTAGATTATTCAGCAGCTGCTTTCAAATCAAATTAGTATCCTTCCAATACAATTGCTAGGTTAACTTACATCCCATGACAGTTCTTTTGAACAGCAAATCCAATAGGGAATGCTGATAGGGTACAATCTCCGTGGGGTAACTTTGCCATATTACTAGTAACAGGAAATTACAGGTAGACCTTAAATCATGTAGAAAGAGTTTGGGTTGGACAGAGTGATTGGCACTTACAAAACGGAGAAGTGTTGTGCAATAATATGTTGGTGGTATGACAAGTGCTTTGAACTGTGACACAAATGGGGACCACCACCTCCTCCGGATAAGAATCATAAGTTTTAACATTTGGACATAGTAAACATTTAAAAAGACAAAATATTTCACATCCCTGCCAAATGTTGGCAGCAAACCATCTCTAAATTTCAGTATTCAATTGCACCTCAGTGAAAGGAATTGAGGAGGGGATCTTGAATCCTTATGAGTCTATAAAGAGGCTGCCTTGTGGTCCAGCCAGGAAAGGTTTAGGCTTTAGAAAATCCATATTCGAATCCCCCACTTAGCTATAAAGAAGGTAAGACAGAAATACAACTAAAAATAACCATGTTGGGGGAAAAAAATCCATCTGTTATTCTCATAGCCGCTGCAGGCTTTAAAAAAAAAAAACACGAATTCATTCCCTCTGCTGTGCGGGGGCTCAATGCAGTTACTTGGCAGTGAAGAATAAATGCAGTGCGCATCTGTTCTGGATCAATGGAATCTACTTCACTTCCAATAGTAGAGATTTGAGCTGATGCACTGAAAGTAGGTGCCAGATCCGATCCTGGTTACCCAGCCTCACTGCCTTGTTACATACATGAGTGTATCCCTTGCATTAGAGATTTCAGTTCATCCTTCAGCCATGTTGTTTGGCTGCTGAATGCAACAGAAATTGCAGTTCTGGCTATTTCAGAAACCCCCGGAAGCGAGTCATTACCAAAAGTCTGGAGAGAAACATGCAGACACAATTAACTTCCTCTCTGCGGCACATCCCACAGACCAGAGCTGTTAAAAGCCTGAAGAATAAGTTGCTCTTATTGTACAGACCCTGAGAAGAATGTGTAGCTACCCCGATGGATGTGATCATTGCTGACCCAGCAACAGTCTCACGCTGACACGGACACAGGCAGGAAAAAAAAAATCCTTTTTTGTTTGTTTGTTTGTTGGGGAGACAAGGCACGATTTAAAATGAAAGCGCTCGCTTTCATTTTATCACTGTGCTTGGCTGGCAATATGCGATACAAACAAAATGCCAGGTAGGATTGCAGAGTGAGTGGTTGTCTTCAAATACTGTGCCTGAAACTGAACGAAGGCTGGTTCCTAATGAATTGACAAGCGTGTGGTTCCTGGTTCTGGAACTCTACTGTAGTTACCTCCCAATTAGCAATAGCACTTAGCCTTATATGCCGCTTCACAGTGCTTTTACAGCCCTCTCTGAGCGGTTTACAGAGTCAGCCTATTGCCCCCAACAATCTGGGTCCTCATTTTACTGACTTCGGAAGGGTGGAAGGCTGAGTCGGTGAGACTTGGAACTGCTGGCAGCCGGCAGTCAGTAGAAGTAGCCTGCAGTACTGCCTTCCAACCACTGCGTCACCACAGCTCATACAGGTAGTCCCTGACTTACCACCGATTGCTTTGCAACGGTTCAAAGAGCCACAAAGTTCTTACAGGGTTTTTCCCCCCCTGCGTTGTATCTGAAGGGGTTTGTTCGTTTGCTTCCTTTGCAAAATCTGTTGAATACTTCATGATTATCATGATTATTCATAACTGATCTGTTGTGTGGTTTCATCCTAACATTCTGTATTAAACAGACTGTAACTGTGTTAGGGTAATTTCTCCTTGCCTCACACTGTGCTTATTTTCATGGTGGAAAATTATGAAGACTGTAGATCGATGGCTGCAAGACCACTCCCAAACCCAGTCCAGTGACGCTGGGACTCTGCTGTGTCTTAGCAGCTGCAAGGAGAGAGAGAGAGAAAGAGAGAGAGAGAGAAACAGGGAGAAAGGGATTGAGGAGAATTCCCAAACAGGCTCACCTTGAAGCCACGTGAAGTTTCCTCACTGTGAATTGAAAATTGAATATTTTGCTATCTGAGCTTTGCTACAACTGTGCCAGAAGAAAATTGGCTCAAGTGCCCCATACCAAGGGCAGCATGGGATTGCCAAGGTGCAGCCCTACTCCAGGAGTAATACCAAAGTCCCAGGCAGAATTGTACAAGGACTCATATTGTAGCCTCCAGCTGCTGTTGGAAAAGAGCGTAGTTCAGTGTTAGCTTATCTGCTTTGCATACAGAGCAATTTCAATGGAATTGAATGGAGTCTCCAGCTAGACTTGGGAACTGCATATTAATTTCTAGAGCAGCTTTTAAGAATGAGTGATTAAATGAACGGGATGTGTTTAGTCCTGACAAGCAAAGATTGAGGGGGGACTCGGAGGTAATATAGAGAATAAGAATGTGACCTGTTCTTCATCATCGCATTAGGTCATAATTGGTTAAAGTTATAGGAAGGACATTTGAACATCAGGGAAAACTTCATAATGATAAGGACAGCTTGAATAATGAAACCAATTCTTGGAGTGATTGTGGGCTCTTCATCATTGGTTCTAATCAAGCAGAGACAAGGCAGACACAGGTCAGGAATAGTTGGGAGTCAATTTAAGTTGGAGTCCTGCAATCAGCAGGCGGTCAGAATCAATAGACTGAATGGCTCCTTCAAACCTTAAGATGTTGGGCTCTCCTTATAGACAGTACCATACTGAGATAACAGATCAATTGACTGAACTATCAGTTTCTAATACTTTTAAAAAGAGCCATAAAGATTGATCACTGTGTGTGCAGGTGAAGTGTACAGAGTTGAATGATCCAAGCTTTGGACTAGTCTGAACATTGGAGTTGAGGACAAGTTGACTCAACTGTCTCCCTGGTTTTCTCTTTGTCTCTTGGGCCTCCTTGATTTTCCTTTTTTCTTACCCTACTCCATTCTTGTTTATATCTTTATATCTTATTTATATCTTTATATATTGGCTCTTTTTTTATTTCTGCAAAGTGCAGGTTTGTTCTCAAATGAAGCATTGTTCTCAAATGAAGCATTGTTCTGATGTAAACAAGTCACAGGCAGATTCACATCGGAACATTCCTGAAATAGGGAACAAAGCCAACCGGAATTCAGAATTCTACCACTTAGTTTGTTTTTTTGTGTATGTTTGTGTGTGTGTTGTTTGTATGTTCAAGATAGATGCAAACCATAGGAAAGATATAAAAGTATCCTTACAGGAAACCTTTCTCTAAAAAGTCTATTCTTCCTAAAAAGTGGCTATTGATATGGCGTGAAATGCTACTAAAACGGTTCTTCACATTAGTTACAATTTGGAAAACGTAAGATGTTCTGGGCATAGGAGATGAACAGGCCTGGACCAGAAAAATCCGTCAGCTTCTGATTACTTTTTATTTTTCTGAGTGGACTCCTGCAGTATCACTCAAGACTTTTTAAAGAATATATATAGAAAATATTATTTTATGCACATTTATTTTAGAGGTGCTAGCTGCGCTTAATTTGTAAACCTATATCCGGAAGAAAATTATTTCAGGGTTCCTCTGGTATCCAATATTTGATAGATACTTAAGGGAAAAAATTGGCTTGAATGGCAGGGGTTTCAGGACAACTGAAAATTCAAGTAGTCCTTGACTTACAACAATTTGTTTAGTGATCATTCAGAGTTACAGCGGAACAAAACCAAAGTGACTTATGGCTGGTTTTCACACTTAACGACTGTTGCAGCATCCCCATGATCATGTGATCAAGATTCGGGCACTTGTCAACTGGCATGTATTTATGACCCAGAGTCACGTGATCACCATTTGTAACCTTCCCAGCCAGCTTCTGACAAGCAAAGTCAATGGGGGGAGGCCAGATTTGCTTAACGACCGCATGATTCACTTAACAACTGCAGTGATTCACTCAGCATCGGTGGCAGAAAAGGCTGTAAAATGGGGCAGAAGTCACTTAACAACTGCCCCAGAAATTTTAAGCTCCATTGTGGTTGTAAGTCAAGGACTACCTATATGTTTCAATCTAACTGTAAACTTAAATAATATATAACATTTGCAGATTTGATGGCTTTCAGATGTGCATGCGGTCACATCCTTGAAAGCTTCTGAAGGACAACATTCAATGGGTGGCCATGAATTGTGATGAGTGTTTGTCCTGTCCACCTTCAGAAAGGTCAGGAAGAGATGACAACTTCTTGAAACCTTGTTGGTAGACTTCTGGAATGAACCGTTGTGAGATGCTGGTTGAGGTTAACATTTATTCTAATTCAATAGAGTTTTTATGTACTCATTTTTAATAAGTACAATGGTATTAATAAAACGGATTAAAAAACAACAGCTGAAGGACTGTCTATCTCCATTTGTTTTGCCCATCGTGTATGCTATGGGCATACAGGTAGGCAGAGTTGAGGTGATCCAGAACTTCTCGATTGTCAGTTGCCATATTGTGGGACCAAGGAATTGTGCAGTCCCTGCCTTCAGGAACCACCCTCCCTCCACAATACATACTCTGTGTTTTTCACCTCATAAATGTCACATAAGTATCTAGAGACCTGGTTCTATTCCCAGGTTTAGTCTCTTTATGGGGACTCTGCTAAATATTTTTTGAATGTTATTGCTTTTAGGAGGGGAGGAGAGACTCTGGATAGTCATTTGTTTTAAACCAGGGACCTGCAACCTTGACAACTTTAAGACTTGAGGACTTCAGCTCCCAGAATTCCTCAGCCAGCATAGCTGGCTGAGGAATTCTGGGAGCTGAAGTCTACAAGTCTTAAAGTTGTCAAGGTTGCAGGCCTCTGGTGTAAACTGTATGTTTTAAATACTGTAAGCTGCTCAGAGACTTTTTGGAGTTGGGTGGCCTTAAAAAAGATAATAAGTAAGTTGAGGAGGTTTTTGCACCTACTGAAATAGCTAAAAAGGAAAAAGAAACGGTTGAAATTATTTAGAAATATAATTTTTATTTATTTATTTATTGTTTTTTCGTTGCAGTCAATCTTTGTTTTGGTGTTTCAACTACCATCAGCTTCCAAAAATTCCCATATAATCCCTGCATCTGGTGAATTCTGATAAAATTTGTGAAAATTTTCAAACAGATTTTCTCGTTTTATCACGGCATTTCTGTTTCGTCTTTCCTCCAGGGATATTTAGGGCGGCATTCTCGTTATAATGTATATGCAGAATCATGATCTTGTGAAGAGGTTAAGCTGTTGTACTAGACTAGAGCAATCACAGTTGCGTAATGCTTGAGCCTAAAAATCCACGTTCTGCTTAACAATGTGCAAATGTGTCTGCTCTCAGGGAAACCTGAGGGCAATTATGGTGAGCAAAGTCAGAGAATGAAAACACCACCCATTATTAAAATGTCTTACAGAAAGTCATTTTTCATTCTACATGATTCTAAATTATTAGTGAACTGAGGTCAGATTGTTGCAAAATATGGTATATGCCCATAATATTACTGTGCCAAAATATTACACAGCCTTTTCATTGGCAAAGTGCTTTAAAATATACCTTTACCTCGCAGGTTGTACCCTTGTGTATCTGCTGATGTTAAACTCATAAAACACATGCTGTTGTAGTTTGTTGCCCTGTAAAAGGAGCTATAGTACAGAAATAATGGAATAACAGAGTTGGAAGGGACCTTGGAGGTCTTCTAGTCCAACCCCCTGCTCAGGCCATACCATTTCAGACAAATGGTTATCCAATCTCTTCTTAAAAACCTTCAGTGTTGGAGCACCCATAACTTCTGGAAGCAAGTCGTTCCACTGATTAATTGTTCCTTCTGTAAGGAAATTTCTTCTAAGTTGCTTCTTTCCTTGATTAGTTTCCATCCATTGCTTCTTGTCCTGCCTTCAGGCGCTTTGGAGAATAGCTTGACCCCCTCTTCTTTGTGGCAGCCCCTGAGATATTGGAACACTGCTATCATGTCCCCCCTCATCCTTCTCTTCATTAAACTAGACATACCCAATTCCAGCAACTGTTCTTTATATGTTTTAGCCTCCAATCCCCTGATCATCTTTGTTGCTCTTCTCTGTACTCTTTCTAGAGTCTCAACATATTTTTTACATCCTGGTGACCAAAACTGGATGCAGTATTCCAAGTGTGGCCTTACCAAGGCATTGTAAAGTGGTATTAAGACTTCATGTGATCTTGATTCTATCCCTCGGTTAATGCAGCCCAGCACTGTGTTGGCTTTTTTGGCAGCTGCAGCACACTGCTGGCTCATATTTAAGTGATTGTCCACTAGGACTCCGAGATCCCTCTCACAGTTACTACTATTGAGCAAGGTACCACTTATACAGGTAGCCCTTGACTTATGACCACAATTGAGCGCAAATTTTATGTTGTTACGTGAGTTTTATCCCCTTTGACGACCTTTCTTGCCACAGTTGTTACGTGAATCATTGCAGTTGTTAAACTTAGTAACCCGGTTGTTAAGTGAATCTGGCTTCCCCATTGACTTTGCTTGTCAGAAAGTCACAGAAGGGGATTGCATGACCCCGGCACACTGCAACTGTCATAAATACAAGCCAGTTGCCAAGCATCCCAATTTTGATCATGTGACCCTGGGGATGCTGCAATGGTCATAAGTGTAGAAAATGGTCATAAGTCACTTTTTTCAGTGCTGGGGTAACTTTGAACAGTCACTAAACGAACTGTTGTAAGTCGAGAACTACCTGTACTATACCTGTGCATTTGGTTTTCTCCAGCGTGAAAGAATGGAGAATCCACCAATGGGTTATCTCGGACCTCCTGCCCACGTAGACCAAAACAAAGCTGCCACGCCTCTCTGGTTGAGGGCACGCCCCCAGTTTCGTTTTGGTCTTCAGCCCAGACAGACGTGGTAGTTTTGGCTCCCAGCGATTTGAGATTCAGGTTTAGTTATTTCTACCATTGGTGGATTCTTCATTGCCTTTCTGTTTCCCCCCTGGCCAGCGCTGGGATCAGCGCTGTTCTAGAAGGGGAAATCAGCTCTTATTTGTTGTCTTTCTGTTGAACTCGTGTTTCCCCCCCCCCACAGCTGATTCGCGGCTGCCGTTTTGGGCGCTGGGAGGCATCCGATTCCCATCGGATTTTCTCTTGATTTTCTGGCTCTTCTCGCCTGCTAGGCGCCTAGAGGGGTGTCCCCTGGGGGTGGGAGTGTGTTCCCCCCCCCTTAGGACCACTTCAGGCCTTGGTTTTTTCGGCCGATCGTCGCGGCCGCCATTTTGGACGCCGCGACTCAAAAAAAAAAAAAAACCTCTCTCTTTCTAACTGAGATGCTGGTTTTTTGGTTTGGAGAGCTGCTGCTGTGAGGAGGGAGCCCCTATTCTGCAGGCTGCCCCGGGGTCTCCAAATTCCTTCCCGATCGTCGCGGCCGCCATTTTTGGCGCCGCGTGGAAAACGGCCCTTTTACCTTTCACTTTCCCTTCAGAGAACGGAAAGGAGGCCCAGCAACTCCAGGAGGATTGTTTAGTTTCGTTTTCCCTTCTGGCGACCGCCATCTTTGGTCACTAAACAGGGAGGGACCAAAAGGCCCCACTTCTGTCTTTACCCTTTCAGAATCATCAGTCAGGGGTCTGTCCAGAGATTTGTCCCTAATCAGGGATATAGGAATCCCCTGTATTGCTAGGTAAAAAAAAAAAAAAAAAAGAAGCAGTTTACCTTTTAGCAGCTGCACCCATTGAGCCTTTGCCAGTTGTAGCCTGCTGCCAGAGTCTGCATCTAGTGAACGGTCAATACTAAGCTTGCCGTCACTAAGTGAGACACGTGTTGATCCCGTCACTAAGCGCGACATTGGCCTCAAAGTAGGTCTCACGCTCAGTCTCATCATCGCTAGTGACCCGCGACAGCCGTCGCTAAGTGTGAGTCCGTGCTTGCCGGTGGGCCGGACCATCACTGATCCACGTGGAGGCAAGTCCCACTCAGGTGGGGAACAGCCGCTTCTCTTGCAGACCGAGACGCTTCAGCACCCCACTGAACACTCTCGCTTTACAATGGCAGACAACACCGAGCCACAGGCTTCCACCTCCAGCGGGCACGGAAAGCGTAAGTCCTCTAGTCAGGAGGCAGCCGCAAAAATCAAGGCCAAGACCAAGGCCGGCTCAAAGAAAGCAGCCTCCAAGGCGGCCGATAAACAGGCCAATCGTAGGCATCGTGCCCTGGAGAGACAGTTCTCACGAGCGCAAAAACTGGCTGTAGGGGAGACGGTTAAGCCGCCCCCTACCACAATGGTGGCACTCCCTTGTGGCCTTCAACCTGAGCCTCAGGCCCCATGGTCACCAGAGCGGGATTCAGAAGGGGCTCCTTCAACTGGTCCTTATCAGGAACTCCTTTCCCTCTTTGAAGAGGAACAGGGAATTCAGGACCCTAAGGCTCCAGAAGCCACATTTACACCAACTGCAGCGGGGCTACGGCCCCTTGAGGGATCACCCCTGGTGGGCCAGGCTCCAACTGCCACTTTTACCCCCACAGCAGCGGGGCTTCGTGAGCTGGAGGATCCATCCTTCAAAGCTCATCTGCAACAGTTGGTTTCTCAGGCAGTTGCCCAAGCCATGGCGCCCATGAGGCGTCCTCAAGAGACTCCCGCTCCCATAATTCCCAGGCCATTACCTGACCCAGCGGGGTCAGGTGCAATACAGTACCCGATTTCTGCTTCTCCTCCTCATTCCTTTGCCAGCGGGGGCTCGGAATACGCGGAGCACAGTCAGGCGGAGGGAGAGTGGTCAGACGATGAGGAGCCTACTCAGGAACCTCCCCCTCTAATAGGACTGTTTAATCCCTCGCTATTTCCGTCTCTGCTCCGCAAGGCCTGTGCGACCGGTAGGATACACTCGGCTCAGCCTTCGGTACCTGAACAGGTGCCTGAACAGCCTCCTGGCCAAGACACAGATCCGCTGTTTTTAGAACCGGTGGTGTTACACAAGCATATACCTTGCCCCCCCATGTTTTTAAAATCCATTAGGGCTCAATGGGAGGCCCCAGGTGCTCCCACCTCTACTGGGGGAATAGACCGCAGGCTGCTTGACACGGAACCAGTTCTGAATGAGGCCCTGGAGGTGCCTGAGGTTGATGAATCCTTACTACCCTTATATTCTGATTCCAGGGTACCTGGAGATATGGCGGAGGCGTTGAAGCCCGAGGATAAAAAATCCGAGGCTTCTTTCCGCAGGACACACCAAGCTTCAGCTTGGTCAATAAGAGCTTCTACCTCAGCCTCATTCTTCGCCAGGGTCTCTCTTATGTGGCTCCGCCAATTGCAGGCTAGAATTCCCCCGGAAGAGGTAAGAGTCCACCAGGACTTGACAAAGCTCATGGCCGCATCACAGTATATGGCGGACGTGTCCTTGCAGGCGGCAAGATTCTCTGCCCGGGCCATCGCATCCAACGTCTCCGCACGCAGGCTTCTATGGCTTAGAAATTGGAAGGCTGAGACTAGACACAAAGGGCGTGTAGCTTCCGCCCCGTACAGCGGCGCCCGTCTCTTTGGGGAGGCCCTGACCCCCTACTTAGTCGAAAACAAGGAGAAACGAAGGGTTCTCTATCACCTTTCCAGGAGATCGGGCCGCCGTTTCTCCCCGTACACCCGTCGACAGCCCTTTCGGACGGGATCGGATTCGGCCTCAGCACAGGTCGCCCGGCCATTTCCCGCAGGCCCGGACCGTTCCTTCGACCGGTCCGGGTACAGGGACAGATACAGACAGCAGGCTCAGGGTAAGAGACCCTTTTGAGGCAGGGGCGGCCGTCCCTTCCATAGATCCAGGTGACTCGGGGAGAGAAGCTCCCATAGGTGGCAGACTAACTTACTTTCTCCACCAATGGGAGACCACCACCACGGACTCTTGGGTGCTAAGCACCATCAGAGACGGGCTGTCTCTGGAGTTCGTGGCCAGGCCACCCCGGCGGTTTGTTTCCTGTCCCCTCCCCAGGAATCCAGTCAGGAAGACCCTCCTGGGGGAGGCCATCCGGCATCTATTACACATACGAGCCATAGAACGGGTTCCAGTCGATCAGCTGAAACAGGGTTTTTACTCCATCCTATTCGTGGTTCCAAAAGCCTCAGGGGGATGGAGGGCGATACTAGACCTCAAGGGCCTGAACTCTCACCTGTCGTACAGAAAGTTCAAGATGCAGACGCTTCGGTCCATCTTGGCAAGCGTCAGACGGGGAGACTTTCTGACATCCATAGACCTTACAGAGGCGTACCTTCACATCCCTATTCATCCAAACCATCGGCAATATCTCCGGTTTTGTTATTCCAACAATCATTACCAGTACAGGGCCCTCCCCTTCGGCCTGTCCTCAGCGCCCAGGGTCTTCACCAAGATCCTGGCGGTACTTGCCGCACACCTACGACTAGTACCGGTGCGCGTCCAATGTTACCTGGACGACATTCTCATCCAGTCGTCCTCCGCTCTGGCCGCCCAGGCGGAACTGGCCCTCACCATAAGGACCCTCCAGGGTCACGGTTTCTCAGTCAACTTTCACAAGAGTCAACTGACTCCCGTAACACGCCTACTACACCTGGGCGCGATAATAGACACAGACCTTTGCCGGGTCTGTCTATCTCGAGACAGACGAGACAGCATGCGAGACATGGTTCTCAAGATCCGCAGGGAGCGTGTAGCAACACTGGCTGTCCTCTCCCAGTTACTGGGAAAGATGATATCTTGCCTAGAGATAGTGCCTTGGGCCAGGCTACACTCCAGACACCTGCAATGGTTCTTGCTCCCATTCCAAAGACTGGGCACAAGCTCTTCCAATCAAAGGGTACGGGTCCCCCTTCAGACCCTAAGATCCCTTCTGTGGTGGGCCTCCCCAGAGGTGGCAAAAGGGTCACTATTCAAGGAGCCCAGCAGGCTGACATTGACCACAGACGCCAGTCTGTGTGGTTGGGGGGCCCATTTCCAATCTCAGTTGGCTCAGGGTCGGTGGTCCAGAGCAGATCTGGCACACAATATCAACTGGCTGGAACTGAGAGCCATTCATCTGGCCCTTCGCCACTTCTGCAACCAGGTGGCGGGGCAGCACGTGCTGGTCCTCACGGACAACGTGGCGGCAAAGGCCCATGTGAACCGTCAGGGCGGTACCCGATCCCGCTCTCTCATGGCCGAGGCCATGCTATTGGGGTCTTGGGCAGAAAGCAATCTCCTCTCCCTGAAAGCAGAACACATCTCGGGGGAGGCAAACCGTCAGGCGGATTTTTTAAGCCGGGCAACAGTGGACCATTCGGAATGGAGCCTACATCCGGATCTCTTCAGGGAGATATCGGAAAGGTTCGGGTTGCCGGTCCTAGACTTATTCGCCTCTCCGGCGAACTCCCAACTTCAAAGGTTCTTTTCCAGGTTCCCCTCTCCGGGGGCAGAGAGGACGGACGCTCTTCGCAGCCCTTGGCCAGGGGGACTACTATATGCCTTCCCACCTCTCCCTCTGATCCCAGCAGTTATCAGGAAGGTATTGCAGGAACAGGCAGAGGTCATATTCATTGCCCCGCACTGGCCGAGACGACCGTGGTTTGCCGACCTCGTGAGCCTCTCCATGGTCCCTCCGTGGAGGATTCCTCCAAATCGGATTCGTCTAGTGCAGGGGGCCATACAACACCCGGAGCCCCAGTGGCTGCAGTTAGCCGCTTGGCACTTGAACGCAGGGCCTTGACCCAAGAATCTTATTCCTCGGGAGTGATTTCTATGATTCAGGCCTCCCGGAGACCAGTGACTAATCGCATTTATGACTCCACTTGGAGACATTTCTGCCGTTGGTGTGACAGCAATCACTTAGCGATCTCAGAGGTATCCATTCCACGGATATTAGACTATTTGTTGGAGGGTGTTGATAAAGGCTTGGCGCCTAACACTATTCGCCGACAGGTCTCGGCCCTAGCCACGGTGTTTACCTGTGACACCTTAGAGCCACTGGCCCATCACCCCAAGGTACGATCCTTTCTAAAAGGGGTCACCAACAGTAGACCGCCGGTAGTTCATAGATATCCCACTTGGGAGTTGCCCCGGGTCTTACAGGCCCTTACGCAGGCGCCTTTTGAGCCCCTTAGGTCCTGCACTTTTAGGTCCTTGTCTCTTAAGGTTGCTTTCTTGGTTGCAGTTACCTCGGCTAGGCGCATCTCGGAGCTTGCAGCTCTTTCTGTCAGAGAAGACCTGTGTGTTTTTCACACGGACAGAGTGGTCCTACGCCTGGACCCCTCATTTGTTCCCAAGGTGAACACCGTTTTCCACAGGGCACAGGAGATCGTGTTACCTAACTTTTGCCCTAATCCGTCTCATACCTTGGAAAGGCAATGGCACACTCTCGATGTTCGCAGGGCGTTGCGCTGTTACGTCAAGCGGACAGAGTCCTTTCGTAGATCTGAGGCCCTTTTTGTTTCCTTCCATCCGGCCTCCAAGGGTAAGAAGGTATCTTCTTCTACCATTGGTAGGTGGATTAGGGCCTGTATTGCCGAAGCGTATCAGACATCTTCTTTACCAGTTCCAGGTCACTTGACAGCCCATTCCACTCGCAGTGCTGCTACCTCAGCAGCATGGGCCACACAGGCCAGCATCGAGGACATCTGCAGGGCGGCGACATGGTCCTCGCCTTCCCCTTTTGTGCGCCATTATCGCCTTGATAAGTTTGCCTCAGCGGAGGCATCCTTTGGCCGCAGGGTACTGCAACAGGTGGTGCCGGCGGCAGGGACACTGGCCCAGTCTGCTCCCCTCCCATTGGGACAGTAGGGCTTTGGTAAGTCCCATTGGTGGATTCTCCATTCTTTCACGCTGGAGAAGGGGCGTTGTCTTACCTGAACGCCTTTTCTCAGCGTGATGAATGGAGAATCCACACCCATCCCTTGGACGCAGTCAGGTCCAGCGTTTAGGGTCTGGGAGCCAACACGTCGTGCAATCATTGGCTTCGCCCTTTCAAAACTGGGGGCGTGCCCTCAACCAGAGAGGCGTGGCAGCTTTGTTTTGGTCTACGTGGGCAGGAGGTCCGAGATAACCCATTGGTGGATTCTCCATTCATCACGCTGAGAAAAGGCGTTCAGGTAAGACAACGCCCCTTTCCTACCTAAATGTAGAATGTTATTTTTTTCACCATTGAATTTTTGACAGATCTGATGAGCCCCTCAGAAATAGCTGTCGGGTTGTGTCTATGTTACACATGACTATTAAAGTCAGCAAATCTCCAAACGTTGCCATTAACGCAAAAAATGGCCGATGGCAGCAGCCTCGTAAGCACTACTTTAACCTTAATTCTTCAATTTATAGTCAGCTTGATAATAGAGAATGATGCATTTTTAAGAGGGTGTCGTATTTCTGTAACTACTTGAGACTATTCTTTGTTCATCTCTGTATGAAATGTCTAATATTTCGACGCCCATATTTATTGCCTCTGTGCCGCCCAGTCATTGTGTGGTCTTTCAGCTTAGAACTTCTTCACAGCAGGATTCTTTAAAGAGGCCCAGATCAGCTTTGTCTTGAGGATCTGCCAGAGCTTTATATTTTCCTTGGAGGTTTTTTTTAAGTTGGAATTTAAGATCTGAACAAATATGTATTTTCACCTCTTTTGCCACTGATTGTGCCTGTTTAGAGCCAAAAGGGAATTTTTGCATGCATCTTTTTCTTTAAAAAAAAAAAAAAAAAAAGCACAGTTACTCTTTTTCTTTTTTGGGGACTGAAGAAGAAAGGGGAAAGATAAAGAAGATAGTTCTTTCATAATTACACTTCCTGTGGATGCCTTTATCTTAATTTCTGGCTGTGCTATATTTTAGGACTCTTTGCTCAAAAATTGTCATTCCTGGATTGCACCCTGTGGACTCCAATTCGCGTTGAATCATTAGAAAAGGAGCTTTGCCAGACCCAATACAATAGGAAGTTTGCACTCCCAGCTTCCAAGCACTGTCTCCATCTCCTATAGCACTGGTGGCGAACCTATGGCCCGCGTGCCAGAGGCGGCACTCGGAGCCCTCTCTGTGGGCACATGCACCGTTACCCCAGCCCTGCCTCCTCCCATGGCCCCCTCACCAGCAGACCTCCGGAGGAGAGTCGCCCCCGGGCACAGCCCCCGCAATGCTGTGCAGCCAAGGACATGGTAGCCGGGCAGTGGGGACAAGACTCCGCCCTTGCACCCCATCGCGCGCAGATGCTGCTGCAGGGCACGGGCGGAGGGCGTGGCCACCATGGCGCTGCTGGGCTGCCTGGGTGATCTGTGGCGGGCCGTGGAGATGGTGGGTGGTCCAGAGGGCACGGCGGAGCAGGGACGGGTGGGGGGGTGGTTTTGGGGCACTTGGTCTCTAAAAGGTTCGCCATCACTGTCCTATAGATTTCAGTTTACAGAACTTGAAATATGTCTGCAGAAGGCTCATATTACTACTATGCAGCTCCAATTTAATTCTTAAAGCCAAATTGTTATTTATTGATTTTAATGAGTTGGATAATGAGTTTCTAACTCTAAATGTTTTTGGGGATTAAGAGAATTTGTAACCTGTAGAATCCAAGTCTTATAATATTGGCTTTTGCAAGGGTGCCAATAGCAAGAATGAATGTCGATCCTGCAATCCCTAAAATAATATTCTCAGAAACCAATATATCACATACCGTCTTGCCACCTGTAAAATGTAAAACAAAATGCAAACTTATTATAATAGGACACCATGGATTTTATTTGGAGGGAATCCTGAAGTAAACTAGGGCCTATCTTCTCAATCTGCATATTGGTTTCAAAACATCAAGAGATCTCATTTGTTTGGATAAGGTGTCACCCTTCCATGAATTCAGTAATTCCTTCCAGTCATGAAAGGTCTCTGATGTTCTGCATGGAGCATCTCTTTTATTTATTCCTCTGTTTCATTTCACTTGCTAGTCTTTTGTTACCTGTTTCCCCCCCCCCCCTCTGGAGTATTGATGGGCTATCTGAAATGATAGGAGATGGGTAAGAAGCAGCTAATCTGTAGAAAACATTGCCTTCCACTTTGAATTCTGACTCAAATTCCAATTTCGGATACATTCATTGGACTGATATTCTGTGTCCAGTCTAACGAGGAATAGGTGTTGTGAAAAACAAAGGCACTGTGCCTTTGTTGTGTCGTGAAAAACAAAGGCACTTTTCAACAAAAACAAGGTTACTGAAGTGTTTTCATAATTCATGTTGTTTTTTTTCATTAAACTGAAATTGTGAGGAGACAGTGGGCAGATTCACAGCGAGATTTTCTGACCGCTAGTATTTGATCTTAATAAAATGTTCCTGGCAGAACTACATGCCAAAACTCAGTATCTAGAAAATCATATTTGCAAAACAGAGCATTCTGTTCTCCCTATTGTCTTAGTTCACAAAAGCCTGTAAATGGAACTAGAGGCAGGGTTACCACCGATGGGATGCATTTTCTTGGGTTTAGTACATATGATGAAGAATTTGCAAATGAGTTTGTTCAGAAAGTTTTTGGAAAAAGACAAAAGACGAAGAAGGACAAGTGCCAAAATAAACATTCTGTGTTTGATTTTAAAAGTGTGTGGTGGTGGGGGGCGTGGGGGGGGGGAAGAGTTTCTGTTCTAAGCTGAAATACTTTCTGAGCTCTGTCATCCTCCTAGCCCATGAGCTTCACACCACTGCCAAAAACAAATCCAGCCCTCCAAGTAATCAGAGAAATCCCCATGTGTCTGCTTTTGGGGATGGGGTGAATTATAGGTTGTTCGTTTTTGAGGAGAAAGAAGAACACTCACCCAGATGGCGATGGCCCCTTAGATTCCTTCTACTGAAGATCTCACCCTTCAGTACTACTAACCCACCCGCCCCATCGCCATCTGTTGTCTGATGTGCTCTGAAGGACATTTTCACAAAATGGATTTTTCAGCAGAACTACAAGGGAGATGAAAGAAGGGAAGAGTTGACGAAGGAGCAGACTGACTGACTACTTTGCTTCCTGGGGAGGTGTGGTTTGTGCTTCAGGCTGGAATGAAATGTAAAGAACAGCACATGGCTGCTGGCCAAGATGGCAACCTCAGGTCCTTTCCTTCATAAAGTGAAGAAATAGTAATGAATGGTTCAGTGTGTTCAGCAGTTCCCCCATTATCTGGGGGCAGCCAGTGATACAGAGAAGGAATCAGAACATAGGAAGTGTTTTTAATGTGGTCAATCCACCCAGATAATCTTCTCTTCTGACTAATAGCACTCTGTAGCCCGAGATGTTTTCTTTTGGCTCACAACCTAATCCTCGTATTTATTTATCTACATAGCTGCTTGACATCCAACGCAGGGTGTTGCGTGTAATTAAATAACAATCAACAAAGAATAAAATATAATAAAACCCATTGCACGAAAGGTAATTCAAACAGCCATAAACGATCCAAGTGGGCGCATAAAACCTGACCTTCTCTCCAGGTCTTCAGAGATGTTTGGAAAACAGATAAGTCCAGGTTCCTCTGGATTTTATGGGGAATGCTGTTCCATAGGGCAAGCACAGTAACAGAGGAGGTCTTACCAGGTAATGCTGCTTGAGTGACAGGACCTGGGGCATGCCAACCCTGTCAGATCTTATTGGATAGACAGAGACAATTAGAGGTTTATAATTTTTGATGTTGTTAATGTTTTGTTTATATTGGTGGAGCTTATTCATTATTTCTGTGGTGACTATAGATTTTTTTTTGTAGGGATTCTGAACATGATTTTAACTATTAGCTGCCCAGAGCTAAATAAATAAATGAAGTCTAATATTATATCCGTAAGCTAAAACCAACTCAACTACAAGCTTTCCTCTCATAAGATAGATAGATAGATAGATAGATAGATAGATAGATAGATAGATAGATAGATAGATAGATAGATAGATAGATAGATTAGATAGATAGATTAGATAGATAGATAGATTAGATAGATAGATAGATTAGATAGATAGATAGATAGATAGATAGATAGATAGATAGATTAGATAGATAGATAGATAGATAGATAGATAGATAGATAGATAGATAGATAGATAGATAGATAGATAGATAGATAGATAGATAGATAGATAGATAGATAGATAGATAAAAAGTAGGGGAATCCTGAGAGAGGCTTGATACTCTTTAGCATATCTAATTCCTTTCTATGAACCTACAAAGAAATGTATTATATTTCAGAGAGATTCTTAATACATCTTGAAACTTACAGGAAAATTATGGAAGTTGTTTGTTACTATGAAGTTACTGAAGCTACTAAGAAGGACCATCTTCCATGTATTCTGCTAATTCTTTCTAAAATCTACCCTAGGCTGGTGAGTTTTTCCCAGTTACTCAGGACCTAGAAAATGCTTTATGTTCAAACTGACTATTCTATATGGTCATCTTACTTCCTGGGTGGAAACTAAGAGGTGAAGTGGCTACCTGCAACTTTTCAAGTCTGATCTTTAGTAGATTTTTTAAAAAAACCCTGAAAAGTTGAATTCAGCAAGTGTTCCAATGAGTGGAAAATTCCTCCTGGATCAGGAGGAACTTGGGAGTTATCAACCAAGCATCTTCAGGTCATATTCCAGGCCAATTGCTTTAGATCTATAAGGGTTGTTACAATCTCCCAGAAGATAAAAAGTCAAATCATGGGGCTTCCCAAGTAAAGCAGATTTTGAACATATAAAAACTAGTCAGACAAAATCACTAGTTCTATGGAACTGATTCTTTCTCTGCCCCAAAATGAGAAGAGAGTCCAGACAATAAAAAACTTATTGGTGCTTTTATCAATGGCTTTTTTAGCCTAGCTTATGTACTAAATAATGTACTAAATAATGAATAAATTCAATAGAGTTCTTGGTTCTGCTCTTTATTGTTTGAGACATTTAAAATTGCAACTGATAAATACCAACTGATTGAGCAAAAACAGAACCACAATCCTGTTAGCTCTACATAAATCACAAAGCACCCATCCAGTCCATAAAACCAGGGAAAGTAAAAGTCCGGTGTTCCATATAATTAGAATGAACATTATATCACTGATTCTCTTTCCCTCAAGTTAAGCCTAAACTGGATAACTCAAAAAGCATGTGTTGGGTCTTGTTTTACTGCTCTATGGAATAGCAATCTCTTACCAGGAGTTCCTCAGCATAAAGATCAGGAATGGATTTCCCTTCATACTATTTGCCCACCAAAGAGCAACTAAGACGATTAAAGGCCTGGAGACTAAAACATATGAAGAACGGTTTCAGGAATTGGGTATGTTAGAGAAAAGAAAGACCAGGAGTGACATGATAGCAATATTCCAGTGTTTGAGGGGCTGCCACAAAGAAGAGGGGTCAGCCTATTTTCCAAAGCACCTGAAGGCAGGACAAGAAACAATGGATGGAAACTAATCAAGGAGAGAAGCAGCCTAGAACTAAGAAGAAAATTCCTAACAGTGAGGACAATTAACCAGTGGGACAGCTTGCCTTCAGAAGTTGTGGGTGTTCCATCACTGGAGGTTTTTAAGAAGAGACTGGACAGCCACTTGTCTGAAATGGTATAGGGCAGTGATGGCGAACCTTTTAGAGACCGAGTGCCCAAACTGCAACCCAAAATCCACTTATGTATCGTCGGGTGCAGGGTGGGCGTGGCCCATTGGGTGGGCGTGGCTGCGGTGGTAACGGCAGACTGGGTGGGACCAAAAGGTTCAATCAATCAATTCCAACTTTGCGAGATCTTTTTTTCCCCCGCGAGAAGTTGAAATTGATTGATTGATTGATTGAACCTTTTTTTTTTTTTTTGCACACGGTGGCAGAGGCCTAAAGCGAAAACGTTTTATAAAACCTAGCTGAAGGTCTAGGACTGGGGCGATGGCGCGCGTGCCCACAGAGAGGCCTCTGCGTGCCACCTGTGGCACCCGTGCCATAGGTTCGCCACCACGGGTATAGGGTCTCCTGCTTGAGCAGGGGGTTGGACTAGAAGACCTCCAAGGTCCCGTCCAGCTCTATTCTGATTGACCATCATTTTTCTCCTCTGTGGAATGGAACACAGAGAAGGGTCTGGCTGGGTTCAGTTCAAGGTGAAGATCCTCCAATCTGAATGAACTGATGGGGAGCATTAGAATCACTTTTTTTCACTTGTACAGCAAAGAGAGAGATGGTTTGACATTGTGGCTAGGGATTTTTCAACAAGCAGAGATATACGGGAAAAGTTTCTTGAACGTTTTTCCTCCGCCCCCCCCCCGCCCCGCCCCCCCCGTTAGCCTGATACTGTCTTAGGTTTAGCAATAACTAAACTGTTTAGTAAGAACAAAGCCATAGCTTTTTCATGACTGAGTTTTGGTTCTATGTTCATATGACAGCTCATTGGAATTGAATGGATAATATCTGTGATTATTGACTGTGGGCATTATATTTTCAGACTTATTTTCATAACAATGGTATTTTTATTTTGGTTTATATCTCGCCCTGCTGAATATTGGGTTCTCATAGATTTCTATCATTGGTAATAATAAGAGTTGATAAATGTTTTTATTCATTGTGTGTTTGAGCGCTACTGCCATCTGCTGGGCATGGATAAAACTATTCCTTATACCCTTTTTCAAATTATAAGAGGTTTTGTTTGTTTGTTTGTTTGTTTGTTTGTTTGTTTGTTTTAAAAAGGATAGCTCCCAATACTCCATCTCATGGTAAAAATCAAACACGTTTTATAGTTGTGCTTCTTTCTAGGTCAGAGATCCATTTAAGAAGGTTGCAGTGAGTTTCGATGGCATGACATAGGTGAACTTAGATGAAAGTATTAATATTTCTCCTCTTACAGATTTTATTAGCAACTGCCTGTAGGAGAGGAGCAAATTCTAATATGATCAAGGATTCTTTCATAGGAAGCAGCCCTTTTATGTGTTACCTAACTGAGAATGCAAAGTATCCAAGAAAAGCTCTACCACTACTAGTATGTCCATTCTAGTCTGTAAATTTGCTAATGTATTCAACAAATAATCCTTCTCAGTGTATATTTTAGATTGAATTTCTTACCAAAAAAAAGTGTTTGTCATGGCTTAGGATATGCCACACACAACTTATGAGTTGATTAAGGTCATTGACTGAATCACTGTTAGATAGGGTTTCCTGCCTGAGCAGGGGGTTCGACTAAATGACCTCTAAGGTCCCTTCCAACTTTATTAATTATTAATTATTAATAATAATAATAATTATTATTATTATTATTTATCATGAGTATTTGGTCAATCAGCAGAAAGATAGATGGATTCAGTTACTGTCAGCCTTGCAAAGCAGCACAAACAAGAAGCACATCCAGAAGTACTAGCTCTAAGTTTATTGTAAGATTACATTAACAGAACCTGGCAAGTCTGAAATCTCTTTCCCCCCCCCTCACTTTTACAGTCCAAGAAACTAGGGAAGGTCCCTTATGAGATGTTTGCCATCCCCATATTCCTTCTGCAGACTCAGTTGCCACTTGTCTGACAGTTCTCAAGTCTGCAGCTCTTCCGCTTGTCCCTCAAGGTCATCCCACATACCGTTACAGTTGCAATGGATGCACTTTTGTAAGATCTGAAGGATCAGAATAGAACAGAATAGAATAGAGCTGGAAGGGACCATGGAGGTCTTCTAGTCCAGCCCCCCGCTCAAGCAGGAGAACCTATATCATTTCAGACGTGTGACTGTCTAGTCTCTTCTTTAAAATCTCCAGTGATGGAGGCCCACGATTTCTGAAGGCAAGCTGTTCCACTGGTTGATTGTCCTCACTGTTAGGAAGTTTCTCCTTAATTTCAGGTTGCTTCTCTCTTTGGTCAGCTTCCAACCATTGTTTCTTGTCCTGCCCTCTGGTGCTTTGGAGAATAATTTGACCCCCTCTTCTTTGTGGCAGCCCCTCAAATACTGGAATACTGCTATCATGTCTTCCCTATTTCTTCTTTTCTTTAGACTAGCCAAACCCAAGTCCTGCAGCCGTTCTTCATATGTTTTAGTCTCAAGGCCTTTGATCATCTTAGTTGCTCTTCTCTGAATTTTTTCCAAAGTCTGAACATCGTTTTTGTAGTATTGTGACCAAAATTGGTTGCAATATTCCAGGTGTGATCTTACTAGGGTTTTATAAAGCGGTACTAATACTTCTCGTGATCTTGATTCTTCTGTTTATATAACCCAGAATTGTATTAGCTTTTTTGGTTGCTGCTGCACACTGCTGTGATCGTCCACTAAGTGATCGTCCACTAGGACTCCAAGGTCACTCTCACAGTTACTGTTTTTGAATCAGGTCTCGCCTAACCTGTACTTATTTTTCCTGCCTAAATGTAAAACTTTGCTTTTTTCCACATTAAAGTTCATTTTGTTGGATAGGGCACATTGTTCAAGTTTGTCAAGATCTTTTTGGATCCTGAGCTTGTCTTCTGGGTTGTTGGCTATTCCTGTCAGTTTGGTGTCATCTGCAAATTTGATGAGTTCCCCTTCTATTCCCTCATCTAAGTTATTGATGAAGACATTGAAGAGTACTGGATCTAAGACGAATCCTTGTGGTACCCCACTGCTTACTTCTCTCCATGTGGATGTAGTACCATTGAGGACTACTCATTGAGTACGGTTTGTCAGCCAGCTACAAATCCATCTGGTGGTGATATTGTCTATTCCGCCTCTTTCTAGCTTACCAAGAAGTAGGTTGTGGTCTACTTTGTCAAATGCCTTACTGAAATCTAAGTATACTACATCCACAGCATTTCACTGATCTACTAATTTAGTCATTTTGTCAAAGAATCAAGTTAGATTATCATGGAGAAAATCTAAATGGTCACTAAGAGCCATCACCAACCTGACGTCACATAGTCAGTTAGTCAATCAATATGGCAAAACTGCATGGCACAATTTTCTTTTGTTGCCATGCCCAGATTTTCTAAAGCTTTATTGTGGGAGATCTATTTGGCTGCTGTCTTGTTCATATTAGCACCAATTTTGCTTTATTGTTTGTTTGCCTTCTCTGTTGGGTGTAGTTATTTTCTTGTCTAATTCCTAGCCGTTATGTGGTTGATATTATTTATTACCCTGCATTTCTTTTTAGCTTTGGAGTTTTTTTATGTGAACATTTCAAAAATGCACTACACACATAAGTCAGTCAAATATATAAAGCAAGAGAAAGCGTGTTCATTGCCAAGAAGAATAGGTAACCTATAATTTGTATTTTCAAGTTATTCGCATGAGTTAAATCAGGATCAGTTTTTGTTCATTTCTTTATTATATGTTTTGAAAGAATATAAGAGTACAGGAGGTACAAATAAGAAAATCAGATGCACATAGAAAAAGGTGGGATAAGCAACAAATCTGAAAGATAATAAAGCTAAGATATTCCAATATGTCATTTGATGCTTATGGTATTATGAGATATTCCATATACATTTCCTGGCAAAATCTATTCAAGGATAGATATTGCTGGAAGAGAAAAACCGCAGTATTATATCAGATTGTGATTATCTATCTCCTTAGAGAGGAGATGAACCTATCCATCAAGATGGACCCAGAATGTTCCCTGGAGAATTTGCTTCATCCAGAAACTAAGACAAGAAAGGAAATGCAGCTTAATTCTAGCTGTGTGGGGGCATTAGAAGTTGAGTAAGGGAAACATGTTATGACTTTTAGGAATTCTGATTTATGAATCTTAATTCTGATGTATGAATATCTCAAAGCTTGAGACATTTGTGTAAATACACAACTAAGCACCATACAGCATCAAGCTCAGAACTTTAGCTTTAAATAATTTAATTGCTGCTGGGACATGGTTATTACCAAGTTTTGACTAGCACATCAGTAATCAGAAAGGATGATTTTTTAAGCTCTTATTTAAGCTCACTCAATTGGCTGGTCCAGCAGGTGGAAGATTGAATGTAAACACTTAAGTACTTACAGGTTTTAGCCCACTTGATAAGTCTCCCATTGATATTCCAACTAATTAGAGTTTTAAAGTGCTTTCCTGAGAGCATTAAACCTTCATTTTAGAGTAAGTGGTATTCCTTAGAGCAATATGGTATTAGTGCTTTGAGGCATCAGTGCATGCCCACATGAGATATAGATGGAATGGTTACATCATTGATATATAGGAGAACAGAGATAAGGTGAAGAGCAAAAGATGGAATTCTGGCTTAGCAAAAGCCTTAACAATATCATTGATGTACAAATTAAATAGCTTTTTGCTGTGGAATTAAGAAGAAAAACTAAACCTGGTCAGAGATACTGAATTCAGCCTTGAATTAGCTATTATTGTTCCTACATTCCTTGTTTCATCTAACATAAGATCATGAACTTTATAACATTAATGTGCTCGTCGTTGTCAGCCATTCAGTCATGTAATTAATTAAATTAATTTGTTTAATTAGTGTGCTACTTGCAACAATTTCCAAATTGATTATATATGTCCTCAGTATGGGCTTAGCTGCTATGCTTGAGGACAAGCTTTATTACAATCAGGTGATTTTTTTTTTTAAAAAATTGCTTACTTTTTATTAGCATGAAATATATGTATTTTTCTTCAAAAAAAAAGAGAGAGCTACAAATCGTAAATATTGAAAGAGAAAAATCTGTCAACATTGATGTAACTGCCAATATTAGAAAGAAAATACTTGCAGCACTGTGTAGGCAACCCTAAGATAAAACCAGGGAACACCTGTGGTTTCCTATAGATTGTTCATACAGAGACATCTTGTGAAGTCTAAGATGAAATAACTTCAGGTTTTTGTTTTCCATTATTAACCATCAAACAGCATAGAGTACAAATAAAAGGTATATGTCATATTTTCATTACATGAAATGTTTGAAATACCTTGGATTCTTCCCCTCTCTTAAAATTACCTGACAGGTTGGGGGGGGGGGGAAATGACTATTACTACTGTCAGATATATCATTTTATTATTAGATCTCTTTTTTTTTCATATTACATCTGACGAAAAGTTACACCTGAACCTACTTGAGCTGAAACAGGCTGCACTTCCGTTCTCAATTCCCACAGGAAAAATATTTTATTGTTCTCCAGACAATACTATTAGATGGATATTCATATATTTTTATTATCATTAGGTGGTTATTCATATATCTTTAAACCTGATTTTTTTAAAAAGTATAGATCAAAATTTATTTTTTGGTAAGAGAATGGAGTTCAGCTGCTGCTAAATTTGATTGTATCCTGACTCCCTTCCTCCTCCTCCTCTCTCTCTTAGCTATTTCCTTTTGGGGTAAGATTGATTATTAGTACTTCCACTGAGGTGGCATTCAGGATTTACCTCATTGATATGATGATGATGATAATGTTGGAAGGGACCTTGGAGGTCATCTAGTCCAACCCCCTGCTCAGGCAGGAAACCCTATACCAGTGGTGGCGAACCTATGGCACGGGTGCCAGAGGCGGCACTCAGAGCCCTCTCTGTGGGCATGCGCGCCGTCGCCCCAGTCCTAGGCCTTCAGCTAGGTTTTATAAAACCTTTTCGCTTTAGGCCTCCGCCGCCATGTGCAAAAAAAAAAAAAGGTTCAATCAGTCAATTTCAACTTCTTGCGGAAAAAAAAAAGATCTTGCGAAGTTGGAATTGATTGATTGAACTTTTTAGTCCCACCCTGTCTGCCGTTACCACCGCAGCCATGCCCACCCAATTGGCCACGCCCACCCAGTTGGCCACACCCACCCGGCACTCGACGATGCATAAGTGGGTTTTGGGTTGCAGTTTGGGCACTCAATCTCTAAAAGGTTCGCCATCACTGCCCTATACCATTTCAGACAAATGGCTGTCCAGTCTCTTCTTAAAAACTTCCAGTGTTGGACAGCTTTCCAGTTCTGACAGCGCCCCCACCCATGTGACCACATTTTGGGCACTTGGCAACCAGTAGCGCTTACAGTCACATGACCATATTTTATTACAGTTTTGCCAGAAACTTGTTTTTAGTTTTGGTTTCTGGCAAAAAAAAAAAAAAAAAACCCGACCCATAGAGAACAATGGGTTGGCTTAATGACCACCGTGTTCACTTTACAACTACAGCATTTGCTTTATGACTGCTGCAAAAAAGGTCATAAAATTGGGCACGGACATATGATGACCCGCTTAACAACCATCAAGTTTTATAACCAAACTATTAGACTCCATTATGGTTGCAAGTCAAGGTTTACCTGTAAATAAAAGAGCTCAAATATATATGTCAGATAATATGAATTGATTCCATCTAGATTGTTGGCAGTAATCAATTCAATTCCTAAAGATAGGATTTGGGCAAAGCGGGCAGCGCCTTCTGTTGATTAAAAACTTTATTTTCGATGATGACATTTCATGAAAGCACTTCAGAATAAGTGAGATTCCCCCCCACCCCGGATGTCTCCTTATGCCAATCCTTACCCAGAAGGACGTGAGGCAAACTTCACACTAGCTTCTCTTCTTTTTTAGGATTGACATTAATATAGATTTATATTATTCAGAATTGGCTAATACATCCTTTTCAGAATTCTTTTATATTTATTTTGGATGGTACAAAATGCAAGTAGGTTTAAGGCAGTTTAAGTCTTCAAACTTTGGTCGTGTATTCTAGAAAAAGTATCCATTATTCTTTTTTTTTCTTTTTTACTGTACTCTTTGCTGGAAAGCTTGCTTACCTTGTCCACCAATGGAAAATAAATAATACCAGTATAGGGCAAACTAAAGCCTTTAAATATCTGTGAATTATTTTTCAACCCTCTGCTGCCTGGAAAGAATAAACAAAAGCTGTCGCAGATTAGGCCCATGGGACTGTCAATGCAATTTAGTATTTTGCTGGTAGAGTAAATGGTAATTATGTACTCACTGCTTTAAATATCTGTAAAGCTGAAGTGATTCCCCTTTTGCTTTCTGGTTCCCAAATTTGCATTTATAAAAACTCAAATCCTCACGAATGGTCCAATCCAAATGTTTAAGATTGATGAGTTCTGAGGAACCTCAAGTATAAAACTCATTAGGTTAGGAATTCTGATCAGTTCATTAAGGAGCTTTTAGGAACTCTGACACCTTATATTTTGGTTTAAATGGGTGCTTAAGGAGTCATTTCTGGTCTTGATTCTTTTACAGTTTTCAGTCATCTTGGGGGGGGGGAAGGAAATTCAGTTTTCAATTCTTCACTACTGTTATCTTACAGCCCGGTATTTGGTTTCATTTGGGTTCAGGAGAGCCAACATAAAGTTAAAAGAGACCCAGGATCTTCAAAGTGATTGAAGTTCAGTCCCTCCCTTGCTTTGGGAATAATTTTGGGTGGAAGACTATTGCCTTTCTAATCTGGATTGGTGTTTCTTCTTCCTAAACTGTCTTGGCAGGTCTGATGAGGAGAAAGCTTGCCAGCAATTGGCTAAGGTATCTGCAGAAATATCTAGAAAGATGGCTAGTTTAAGCACAGCTGCTATTTACTATTAGGAAGCGAATGGTATAGTCTTCTCGATTATTAGTTGCATATATTTGTCTAATCTTCTTGTGACATAAAAAGAAAGAGGCAAAGGCGTCCCTGCAGATTTCACTCCACTAGTCATTGTCGACTTTAGAGGGTGGTGGTGCTCATCTCCATTTCAAGGTCATTGAGCCAGCACTGTCTGAAGACCTTTCTGTGGTCTTGTGACCAGCATGACGTCACAGAGCGCTGTTACCTTCCCACTGAAGGGGTACCTGTATATCTACTCACATTTGCATGCTTTCAAACTGCTAGGTTGGCAGGAGGCGAGGCAAGCAGTAGTGGGATTCAAATATGTGAACAACCGGTTCTCAGTGTGGATGCCGCTTCTGGAAATCCATTCTGGGCCTGGGCAACAAAAAATTAGCTACCGGTTCTGCCAAAGTGGTGTGAACCTGCTGAATCCCACCACTGGAGGCAAGTAATAGGAGCTCACTCCATCATGTGGCAGTTGGGTCTCAAACCTGGGCTGCTAGCTTTCCAGTCAACAAGCCCAACATCTTAACTGCTGAGCCACCATGCCTTCTTGTGACATGGTCAGATTAATAGATTTCCACATACCTTTGTGAATTTCAAGTATTTTTTTTTTAAAAATAAAGGTTTTGCTTTTTGTACTGTGCCTCTCTGTCTTTTGACAACTCATCTTTGACCATAACTCAGTCTTTAGAAATTACATCTAGATTTGGTATAAGTTGGTGTGAAAGTCAGAATTCATAGAATAGAATACAGCATAGGATGGTGATAGTTGCAAGTTACTTTCCAGCGAATGATGATAACGATAGAATCGGGGATGGGCTTTGGGGGAAAATGATGCAATGTTCTACAATATATATCTTTCTCCCATATTGCAGTGAATGCAATCTGGAGAAAAATATAAATATAGATTTTGTTAGGTGACAAGATGGATGGGTGAGAATAAAACAATGCAGAAAAAGTGAGCCATGTGGAGAACCAAGAATAGATTAAAAATGGTGATAGTTTGCTCAGCATCATTTTAGAAAAAGGTTTGTTTTGAACATGGGCTTTTAAACATATATTTTTGAAGGAAAGTAATGAACATAAAACCATGATTGATTTATAATAATTAAATAATAATAATAATAAAGTTGGAAGGTACCCTGGAGGTCATCTAGTCCAACCCCCTGCTCAGGCAGGAAACCCTATACCAGTGGTGGCGAACCTATGGCACGCGTGCCCACAGCCCTCTGTGGGCACGCACGCCATGCCCCGGAGATGGCAATCGTCCCTCTTCAACCAGCCGCCCGCTAACTCGCCGAGGTCCCACGTGGCCGGATGCATCCCAGCACGGCTGGTTTCCCTCCCCCCCCGTCCCATCCCTCCTAGCCTCACATGCTCTCCTTTTCCCAGGCACGACCCACTGCATCGCCTCCTCAGCTGTCGGCTGGCCGTCCAGCTCAGAGGCGGCTTCTCTGAACTGCTGGCAGCGGGCTGCAGAACCCCAAAGTGCGCTGGTCGAGGGGCTGGCAGGCTGTGGCTGCTGACGGACACTGTCGGCCCCCATGCGCTCGCTGGCCTCTGTGTGTGGGAGCCGATGGTGTCAGGCAGCAGCCACCCCGGCCCCTGCCTCACCTTGCCCTGGGACAATGGGATCCCCGCCCTGCCTTGCCTCACCTTGCCTCACCCCGCAGGACGAGCCTCCTGCCCACCGCCCCACCTGCCAGAGACCCCCTGGATCTCCCCCAACCCTGCCCGGCCCCCACAGGCGTCCCTCCCCATGAGCAACATCGAGATGACCATGCCCACCTTGGCCACACCCACCCAGTTTGCCATGACCACCACAGCCACACCCACCCAGTGGGCCACGCCCAACTGGCACCCAATAAATAAGTGGATTTTGGGTTGCAGTTTGGGCACTCGGTCTCTAAAAGGTTCACCATCACTGCCCTATACCATTTCAGACAAATGGCTGTCCAGTCTCTTCTTAAAAACTTCCCATGTTGGAGCATTCACCGCTTCTGGAGGCAGGTTGTTCCATTGATTAATTGTTCTAACTGTCAGAAAATTTCTTCTTAGTTCTAGGTCGCTTCTCTCTTTGATTGAAGGTTTTTAAGGTTTTTAAGAGAATTAGTGAAGGTTTAAGGGTACTGATGGAAGAGAATAACTCAGGGTTGAACTGTGGGGTCCTCTCTGAACTTGTTTTCTTGCAGACATTTTCATCACCAACTATGTAACATCATTAGTGTTAGTAGAAGGAAGTGGGGTTTGCTCTCTTAATAGGGTAATGAGAGGTTCATAATGTGGGCAGACCTAAAGGCAATGTGAACCTAGAAGAAAAGGAGAGTAGTAAAAGAAAGAAGAATAACAGTAGAAAGATTACAAGAAGAGAAAAACATATTGTATAATGTATAGGGGTGAAGAATTAGTTTGGTGTAGTGATTAAGGCATCAGGTTAGAAAGTGGGAGACTGTGAATTCTAGTACCAACCTAGGCTCAAAGCCAGGTGTTTGACTTTGGGCCAGTCA
Source organism: Azemiops feae (assembly GCA_023970755.1). Classification (NCBI taxonomy): domain Eukaryota; kingdom Metazoa; phylum Chordata; class Lepidosauria; order Squamata; family Viperidae; genus Azemiops; species Azemiops feae. The sequence goes on from JALGBA010000893.1 coordinate 540,067, forward strand.
CTCTGTCTCAGCCCTAGGAAGGAGGCAATGACAAACCACTTCTCAAAACTTTTGCCAATAAAAGAGCAGAGACTTGTGCAGGTAATTACCAGGAATTAAAAAAAACTGACTTGAAGGCAATATAAGTAGAGATATAGATATATAGATATACAGAGAGATAAAGTTAATTGGCAAGAGAACAAAAGTCTATTTCTAATGACAGGAGATAGAATTTCAGTTGAAAGGTTGATGAAACTTGCACTCTAGAACATCTGAATCTAGATTGTTTTAATACCATCATTATCATCATCTAGTACTTGGGTCTTAGTAATAAATGAAAAGAATATGAAGTTACGCTGGATGTCACATATACATAAAAAGTATAAAGAGTCACAGGAATGTCATTGCGTTGTCATTTAAAATTTTAAATACATCAAAGATCCAGTAATAGTTTTAAAACGAATTGCGCATGTGGATAAGAATCACTATATCCTTTTTCCTCTCTTGTTTTGAAAAGGTCTGTCTGCAGATGGGGGTGCCAAGCGACAAGAACATCTGTCCCGGTTCTCCATGCCAGATCTAAGCAAAGATTCAGGAATGAACGTCTCAGAGAAGATGAGTAACATGGGAACCCTCAATTCTTCTGTACAGTTTAGAAGTGCCGAATCTGTCCGCAGCCTAATTTCTGTTCAGCAGTACCAAGATGCAGACGCCAATCTTGCCAATCCCATTGGATACAGGGAGACCTCATCACATGGAAGGATGCACCAGAGCTTTGATTATGAAGGTGGGATGGCAAGTAACAAATTGGCTGGACCAGACAATATCAGACATCCCCCGATGAGCGAACGCACACCCAGACGAACTAACATCCGAGATGATGATCGGCGCTATCGCCCCCACAGGCCCCGACGGTCCAGGCGTTCCCGTTCAGATAATGCTCTTCATCTCACTAGTGAACAAAACTATAAGTTGAAACAGAGGCCCTCCCTACGAGCCAGAGAGGACTATGACCAGTTTTTGCAGCAAAGAAGCTGCCGGGAAAACATGGAGCAGAACACCCGGAGGAACCTGTATGGCCAGTGTCCCAGGACTGTCTCAGACCTGGCTTTGCAAAATCATTTTGGCGAGAGATGGGGACCCTACTTTGCCGAATACGACTGGTGCTCCACGTGCTCCTCCTCCTCCGAATCTGACAATGAAGGCTACTTCCTGGGAGAACCAATTCCGCAACCAAGCCGACTCCAGTACGTCACCAACGAAGATCTCCTTCACAAATACGGCTCGTACAGCATGCCTAAGTCTTCTACACTGGGTGGTCGAGGACAGTTACACAGCCGAAAAAGGCAAAAGAGCAAAAACTGTGTCATAGCGTAGCCGCTATGGCCCAAGCACAGTGTTAAGAGAATGTAATTATTTCATCAACTTGCACTGCTGTAGGTTTTCAAGCGCTTTGTATTGTAACAAAACAATCCAGGCAAAACAGGGAGCTGTTAAGAGGAGGTCATAGACAAAAGGTCTATAAATAGTCATAATTGTTGGCATGGTGAATATATTTTGCACATTTTATTTGGGGGACGGAGGGAGGGAGGGAGGGATAAAATTTATTTTAGCATGTTATAGTTACAAATTTACCTCCTTCCCATAAGTAGCTGCCATCCATTTAATACCCCGTTCACCCATATGTTTTTAGTTGACGTTGTTTTCTGTAATGAGCAGTTAGCTACTCGTTTAATCTCTTCTTTTTTCTTTGTCCCTTTCTCTTGGCTTTTTATTTTCACCACCTGTCTAAAGGGGGCCATTTTCCCCACCAGGTTGCAAAGAAGTGGATGTTATTTTCCACATTTGTTCAGTCAAAGAGAGTTTGGAGAAAATACTTCTGTATTTGGTAATGTCAGAGGAACGTCTTCCCCGTAGAAGTCCCTGGGACAACCAGGGACATCTATTGTGGGTTTTGGACAGAGCTAAACAAAGATTGTTTCAGAACCCTCGATCTGTTTTGCCACCGCATTCCTTCAGGATCAGCAGAATTTTATCTTTTCTCCCTCTTAAAGTATGTCATCATTTTTTTAAAAAAAATAATAATCCTGAATTCTCAGGCTTGCAGGCTACTTTAAAAGGTTAATAACACTTTCCTATTCTGCTATAGGTTTCATAACACAAACACAAAGTAGAAAATGATGATTGTTTTTTTTTTAAAACAAAAAAACAAAAATAGACTCATACAGATACACACTCCATTAAATGTAAAGTTAAAGGACCCAGGTCTGAGCAGAAAAGTTTACATCTCTTTAGAGAGGGGAAAGTCACTAAAATTTCAAGTTTTTTTTTTGGGGGGGAGGGTTACAACCAAAAGAATTGTAAATGGTTCTGTAGTGTCAGCATGAGCTTGTTTTGAGTATAGAATTGTTTACTGGTGCTCTGGTTTCCTGGCATTTGTTAACCGCTGTTCATTACCAAGAGGTATCTTTTTTCTGAAAGTCATAATACAATGAATACATCCTAATCATATTACACTTACACTCTACCCTTGGGTGATGAACACTTCAAGCCCATTATGAAGGCCGTTTGAAGGACCCATACTCAGGGTAGAATGGACTTCATTCTTTGGAAGTAGAAGAACACAACAATAGCTTCAACATGGGTAGTTATATATATAGGGCTCAAAATGTATTGTGTACTATGGTGGATGTGAGGTTTTCCTCTCTCACTCTCTCTTTTTCTCTTTCTCTCTCTTTGTGCTTTAAATAATTGGGAGACTGACATCAAGACGTATTCTTTATTGTTTCCAGACAAATAACGGTCAGAAAGAAGGAAAATACGCTTCTGTTATTGTATATTTTTATTATAGGGTTGTAAAACGGGTTTCAGTAGATTTCCAGGTAGGTCAGATCTGGACAGCTGACAATACCTGTATGTGGGTTCTCCAGAGAATGTAAGGACTCTGTTAATACAAAAGTCTATTGAACAGATGGCGAAATCCAGGTGTGAGGGTCCCAGGTGCTTCAGCTGGACTTCAGAAGCAGAGGCTTTGGGCCCAATCCACCCGCGCCACTGGCAGACAAGCCCTGATGCAGTATTACTCCAACCGTAAGGGACAGTCGAGATTGTGATTTGAAACACGATGACTGGGAAGGGAATCTCAGATGATGATGTATCTGTAACACAGCTGGCAATCTTTTGTTGTGTGAAAGGAGAATGTGATGATGATTTTTTTTCCCCAAAAAAATAAAAAAGAAGGAAAAAGAAAAGAGATGTGGTGATGTGTAGAAGGCCCCAACGGAAACTGAGTCTGTCTTTTGTCAAAATAGATTTTATTGATGGTGGTCGCATCAGGGATTTATTTATGTTATTACACTTATTTTTCTTCAATCTGTGTTATGCTTATGGTCTGCTCACAGAGATGGGATTTCCATTGCATTTCATCATAAGGGGCACTCAACCGATTGGGAGGGATGGAAGGAGAGAAATAGATAGGCAGATAATGGATGGAGAGATAGGCAGACAGACAGATGAAAAATACACATAAAAAAACATGTTCCATTCCTCGTATGAATTATTTCAGAGTCGTGCAATTTCTGATTGGTTTAAGTTCAAATGAAACCAATAATCTGGAAAACATTATAGAGTTAGTTACTTAGAGTTACATTTGGAACCTTAGAAATAATTCTATGATTTCTCTTATTATATTATAAAATATATAATGTATAAATATATTATACAATTTTTAAAAATTATGATATGTGAGTAAACCACCACCACCATCATGCTAAGTCACAAGACATGATTCACAAACCAGTGTCTTGCTTTGCACATTGCACCAAAAAACCAGCACCAAAAAACAACATTGCAGCAGTTTGTCATGAAGATCCAGGAAATGGCTGAATTTAGATATTCATGATTGCTGTGGTGAGTGCTGCATCAAAATTCAAGTTCACATTTTTCTCCTCTCCTTTGCATAAAAGAAATATGAAGTTTCTATATGGAATTTAGAAAAAATCAGCATTTGCCTTATCCCAAATACGGACAATAGACCAACTTAACAAACCATAAACAAACCAAGTATGATCATCTGGTTTGTAAAGGAGAATAACTTGCTTGCTACACGTCAAGAAAGAGAAACAAACTATAAGAACAGCGTGGTGGGTTGCTGTGGGACTTCTGAATGCAGTTGGTGAGAAACCAGGAAATGTATTGACTGCTTGGCCATGAAAACCACATATATCATATGAAAAGAGTGATGGTAAGTATAAAATAAGCAGAATGGTATAATTAAACTTACGAAAAAGTATTTTGGTGGCCAGGGATTATATTTGAGGAAGGAAAGCAAAACCTCAGCAGGCACAGCCATAACATAATAGCAAAAGTGGTAATTTTCCAGGTGCTTTCCTGGACTCAGATTTTTAAAGGATGGATTAATTAATATCCTGCCTATCTCACAATCAAGTGGCTCTGGGTACCATTTGTGCTTACATGGATATTTTTTTTAAGTCTTCCTTTTCAATCTTGCCATTGATTCCTGGTAATCACAATGAAGGTATCTGCCGGAGATACATGAAATTTGGAGTTTATTGTTATACTGAGACTACAAGTTCTCCACTTTTCATTATGTGATTTAAGCATTTCTGTTCTTGGACTTTCATCAAATCCTAGTGAAATGAACCACATATTAATAAAGGGAACATTCATATTATACATTGGACTGTCATTCATAGCCAATTTAGTTTAGTGGTTAATGTGCTAGCCTAGAAACCAGGAGATGGTGAGTTTTAGTACTGGATTAGGCATGAAAGCCAACTGGGTGACTTTGCGCCAGTCACTCACTCTCAGCCCAACTTAACTCACAAGTGAAAAATAGGAGGAAAGAGTTTTAGGTATGTTGGCTACCTTTAATTACCTATAAAATAATAAAGGCAAGATAATAATCTAATAAATATTTATCAAGAAAACATATGTTCAAAATGTGGATATTAAACAATATCATCAATAGTAAACTTTCAATTACCCCCTTTCAATTAGTAAACTTTCAATTACAAAGTAGCACTTGGGGCTACTTTAAATGTCCATTTTGATACAAGACATTTTAATGCACTTTATCAATGAACTGCTGTTGTCAAAGTCAAAATCCGAAACTGCAATTTCATGCCCATTTACCTGAGAATAAGACCCTTGAATGATGTGAGTTGGACCTCTAGCAAAATAAGTGTAGCAATGCATTGTAAATCCATCTTTTATGTAGCTTTAGTAAGCCACAAGGAGTGGCTTGTGTTTTGAAGATGTATGCATATGACCTAACTGATCGTCTATAATTGTCAATAATTATGCTTAATTACTTCTGAAAATTATAGCTAGAGGACAGGCTGTTAATTGACATTAATCAAAATGTTCCAGGGGAGATTCGGAGATGAATTCTTATGGAGGATTTTGGCACTGCATCAAGAAGAAGAAAAATAAAAGCAAGTAGGTGCCGCGTTTTAAATATGGGGTACTCTGGTGTGTTAAGTACCTTTCACACAAGCCCAGACAGCAGGTTAAAAGAATTCGGCTTTCTCAAGCTGCTGTCTGGGATGAACCAGTTTAACCCTTGACCTGAATTAGCTAATAAAATCTGCCTTCATCCTTTGACATGCAGATACATCCATCATGCTATTCTCTATCCAGCTAAGTAACATGCAAAGCAGAGAAAAGGAATAAATAATAAAACCTGAAAATGATGGGGGATAAGAAAAGGAAATAAATAGAGCGAAGTCTAGCTATGTATTCACTATTGACAATAGCTCCATTCATTCTTCTTTCCCCCATTTCATATTTTACATTTATACTTTTTTTTCCTCCTGTAAATTCCTTCTTTTTTTCAGAAGATATTATCTTCACTGAGCAATTTTCTCAAGTCTTCTCCTTTCTCTCAAACCACTCGCTCTATATATTTGTTTTGCAATTTCATTCTCATTCATTTGTTTTAAATGGCCAAACCACCTTAATGTGCTTCTTTAGTCCTCTTCACTCACTTCTTCAATCAATCCCCATTTATTCAGCAGCCATATATCCTTCAGCCTATCTCTATACTGTATATGCCAATACTTTAGTAATCCTTTCCCACTGCATTCAACTTTGTTTTATCCTGACACACTAAATCTCACTTCCACTTATCCAAATGGGCAGAAAATACATATATTTTCTGTACTTTGCAACTCATTCTTTGAGACCACCCCCCCCCCCAGTAAGAAGTTAGGACCGAAATTCTTGGGGCCTTTTCCTGTCGTAAAGATCATCAATCCGGTCACCGTAAAACTGAAACTCCCTAGACTTTTAGGTAGAATTCACCCTGTATTCCACTGCAGCTTGTTGAAACCTTATCGGGGCTCCACTTTAAGACCTCCCCTAAGAAGGCACCCGGGCCCCTCGTAGTTGCAGGACAGACCCACTATGAAGTGAAATGTATTCTTGACTCTAGAATTTTTAAAGGGAAATTGCAGTACCTAGTACAATGGAAGGGATACCCGTTCTCTGAAGCCCCCTCGGTGAAATCCAGTGAGGTGAAAGCTGGCAGCCTCGTCAAAAGGTTTCATGCGAAACACCCCAACAAACCGAAAATTAGTCATTAACATATGCTTTTGTTTACATTACAGGATCTGTCCTTTTGTAGGGGGGGCGGATGTCAACGCTGCTAATATAGGATATTATTGCTTTGACAAGATATGCAGAACTGTCTGGTATTTTTAGAGTTAATTCAGATGACAATAGAAAGGGAGGAGATTTATAAGGAAAGCGTGGGATAAGGAACAGAAGTGAATCTTTGCCCTTCAGGCTAATTGGAAGATGTGACTTATGACTGCAAAATAGGGGAGGGGTTTAGCCAGAAAAGTCAACCACAAGTAAGAGAAATTCAGATTTTGGCATCCATTCAATATGTGCTGACATTGTGTTCATGATTAAAGACTTTTCAGAATAAACAATGCCTGGAAGTTCTTTGAAGTGCTCCATTAGTCGGAACCTTGACAGCTGTTTCAACATGGGTTTATATGTAATTTCCAGGAAGCACCATTCACCATCTATGTGATTGTGTATGAAGAATCTAACTTTGAGGTTGGTAGCCTATGAATAGGCTATGAACTATTCTCCAAAGAATACTTAAGTTATCAGCTGAGGTCAAAGACACTCACTGCTACCAAGGTTATTTGGCTGTCCAATGTCAATGCAGGATCCAAAAGAACTATCAGGCTGTAAACTTGTCCTTATTGGGGGAGGCAATTCCCATCTGGAATGAAAATATCTCTTGAAACCTGAAGTCAAAATTCCAGGATCACTTATAACATTCCCTTCTCTGCACTTAATTGTTCTCCCACATCCACTTTGAGGAATCTGAGCTCAGTAGCTGGAAATTATTGCATTGTTGTTGACAACTAACTCCAGAGATTTGAATAATCTTTCCCGTCAGCATCGTGTTGATATGAAAATAAAATATAAAGTAACATTTTGCTGGACACCCCTCCCTCTGATTGTTCTCCAGGGGCTAAAGACCATTTTTCCAATATTACTTTTTGAGAGTACTTGGAGGTAGGAACAGAATCACGACAAAGCATTGGTGCCAGTCTCCTAAAGACTTCAAAATGATGTCATGGTCAAAAGAGGTCAAAAGGTCCAGAAGTGTCAATAGAACCCTATGGCGGGGTATAGTGTCCAGGTGGAAGGAAGCTGTTGAGTCCGTATACAGAATTGGAAGGGACCTTATAGGTAATCAAGTCCAGCCCCCTGCTCATGCAGGAGACCCTATACCATTTCTGACAAGTGACTGTCCAGTCTCTTCTTGAAAGGCCTCCAGTGATGAAGCACAACTTCTGAAGGCAATCTGTTCCATTGGGTGATTGTTCTCACTGTCAGAAAATTTCTCCTTATTTCTAAGTTGAATCTCTCCTTGATCAATTTCCATCCGTTGTTCCTTGTCTGACCTTCGGGTGCTTTGGAGTCTGTGCCAAGATTATGGATTTATTTAAGTTTAGGGAAGGTGAACAACCCACACTAGACTTTGAAAGTCAGTGAGTTAAAGGCTTTGTTTTGCAGCAAGACATCTATCTGGCCCAGATAACATCCCTGGACGTGTCCTCAGGGAATGCGCAGAGGAACTGGCTTGTGTTCTCACAGATATTTTCAACCTCTCATTGCAGCAGGCAGGGGTCCCATCGTGTTTTAAGATGGCCATCATCTTGCCAGTGCCAAAAAAGTCCACAATTACAGGCCTCAATGATTACCGTCCGGTTGCACTGACATCCACCATCACAAAATGCTTTGAGAAGCTGATAAAGGACACTATTGTATCTAGCCTCCCGCCAGCATTTGACCCGCTTCAGTTTTCCTACCGACCAAATCGCTCTACGGAGGATGCTATTTCTTCCGTTCTCCATCTGAGCCTGAAGCACTTAGAGGAAAGAAATACTCATGTGCATTTGCTGTTTTGTCGACTTCAGTTCGGCGTTTAACACAACCATTCCCCAGCATCTAGTAGACAAACTGGGCCTTTTAGGCTTAAACATCCTTTGTGCAATTGGATTCTGGATTTTCTTACCAACAGGCCCCAATATGTGCGAGTTGGAACAAATACCTCTAATACCATTTTCTTGAGCACAGATTCTCCTCAGGGCTGCGTCTTAAGTCCGCTGCTGTTCACCCTGTTGACCCATGACTGCTGTGCTAGGTTTGCCACCAACCATATTGTGAAGTTCGCAGATGATACAACAGTAGTGGGCCTTATTCAGGATGACAAGGTGGAAGCTTACTGCAAGGAGGTTGAGGGGTTGGTGAACTGGTGTAAGGAAAACAGCCTAGTTTTAAATACAGGAAAAACCAAAGAGATCATTGTTGATTTCAGAAAAGGCAGGCACAGCCACACTTCTCTGTGCATTAATGATTCACCTGTGGAGATGGTTACCAGCATCAAATTCCTGGGTGTGCAGCTAACGAGTAGGCTGACTTGGTTGCTCAACAGTGAGAAACTGGTGAAGCGGGCACAGCAGCACCTGCATTTTCTGCGCCGCATGAGAAAAGCACATCTTCCTTCCCCTGTCCTGACCACTTTCTACAGGGGGACAATTGAGAGCATCCTGTCATACAGCATCACAGTCTGGTTTGGAGGCATCACTGCTTCAGACAGGAAGGCGGTGCAGAGAGTGGTGAGAATGGCTGAAAAGATCATTGGCAGTTCCCTCCCTCCCATCCAGGACATAGCACAGAAGCGTTGCTTGAGCAGGGTCCGTAAGATTTTCTGGGACACTACACATCCTCTTCACGACCTGTTTTCCTTGTTACCTTCTGGGAGGAGGCTTCATGGTATCCGTAGCAGAACATCCAGATTCAGCCATAGTTTCATTCCATACAGCATTAACCTTGCGAACTCTCAGACTTCCTCCTTGCGTTATATATTCAAGATGGACAGTATTTAATATTTATTTGCTATGTATATGTAAGGATGTGGGTCTATATATATGTTGTAGATAGTATGTTTTAGGTGTGTGTCATGTACTGTATGTGTTTCACTTTGAGAGCGGGCAACTAAATTTCATTTTTGATGTGTGCCATTGTGCCCACAATATAAAAATGACAATAAAGGTTATCTTATCTTAAAGAGAGAAAAATCAAGATAATCACCTTCATCAATAGAGAAAAAGACCCCCTACAGATAGTCACACAAACAGACTAAGACTCTTAACCATGTCTTCTGGAAATAAAACACAAAACTGAATCAAACCATATTAGATGACTGAGAGAAACATCTGAAATACTGCTTGAAGTGATAGCAAAACCAGCATGAATCTGAGAGGCCCTGCCTCTATAAAAACCTGCCTGAATTAATTACTTCAATTCAGTGTTTCTGAACCTTAGCAATTCTAGGTTTTGTGGAGTTCATTTTATAGAATTCCCCACCAGCATGTTGAACTCCACATGTCTTTAAAAAAGTGCTTTTCCAGAAGGCAACTGGACTTTCTTTGTTTTTCCTTGAAGACGTTTTGCTTCTCATCCAAGAAGCTTCTTCAATTCATTTGGGACAACTTTTGGGACAACCATGACCTGGACGATTGAGATCTCCATAGACCCATGTCTTAAAGTTACCAAGGTTGGGAAATATTGTTTCAGTTAAACAGTTAAACAATCACCTGTCTGAGATGATATAGGTTCTCCTGCTTGAGCAGGGGGCTGGACTAGAAGACCTCTAAGGTCCCTTCCAGCTCCTATTCTATTCTATTCTATTCTATTCTATTCTATTCTATTCTATTCTATTCTATTCTATTCTATTCTATTCTATTCTATTCTATTCTAGCTAAAGATGGATCATCTGCCTGGCAATTTAAAAGAGTTGAGCAACTGTTTACTTGATTGCTACAGCAAAAATAACTTATGATGGTGCTCTTCTCATCCTTGGAGTCATCCTAGACTTTTATGATGATTGCTCAACCACTTTCTAGTTTTATCACTCACAATTGCTCCGTACGCTACTGTGCATTCAAGATTCAAACAATGAGATGGGGTTAAGTGTCTTCAAGACTTCAAAATTCCTCATTTCAACAAATCTCAGCAACTAGCTAAATTTGAGAAACATTCAACAAAGCTGCCTGTAATCCAGCAAAATTTCCAGCTGCATGAATAGATAGCAATATCCATAACTACCAAAAATGAATTGGTTTTGTTGTGTCTATATATTATCTATTTATACACACTGCTCATTCTCTGTACTCAGGCAAAGCACAGTCTGTGAACATAACAAGGCTAAGGACACATAAAGCTAAAAAAAAAAAGTAATAACAGAAGATTCACCTTTTCTGAATGCCATTAAATGGGGTAGAATTGGCAAAGCATGTTACACTCAAGCTGTTAAACTATCCGTACTTCAAAGAAAGGGACACCACAATGGGTAAAATAAATTGAGAAAGCAATTAACTAACCCAGCAGTCACTTATTTGAAAGTAAATTCCACTGAACTCAGATGAAACTTTTAAGTAGATTTATGTAGAATTTTGTTCTGATGCACACCCATATCCATGGGCAAACCATCAAAGATCTGGATTACTTATTGTTTTGCATTCATCTGCCTTCTTTCTTCTCTCTCTCTCCACCTTAAAACAATAGCTTTTCCTTATATAATATGCTTCCTACACCTTATATCATTTAATTTCACTAACTACATAAAAACATACACCAGTGCTTTTTGAAAAATCTGTGTTCCAATATAGGTAGTCCTCAACTTGCGACCACAATTGAGCCCAAAATTTATGTTTCTAAGTGAGAAATTGGTTAAGTGAGTTTTGCCCCATTTTATGACTTTTCTTACCACGTTTGTTAAGTGAACCACTGCAGTTGTTAAGTTAGTAACGTGGTTGTTAAGTGAACCTGGCTTCCCCATTGACTGTGCATGTCAGAAAGTTGCAAAAGGGGATCACACGACCCCGGAACACTGTAACCATCATAAATATGAGCCAGTTGTCAAGCATCTGAATGTTGAACACCATGACCATGGGAATGCTGCAATGGTCATAAGTGTGAGAAATGGTCATGTTTTTTTCAGTGCCATTGTAACTTTGAACAGTCACTAAATGAACGGTTGTATTCAATAACCCAGAGGTCCCCAACCTTTTGGGCACCAGGGACCAGTTGGGGCTTCGCTTGTTTGCACGGACCGGTTTCTAGCATGCCGCGGACCGGTGCCGGTCCATGGTCTGGGGGTTGGGGACCCCTGCAGTTTTGGGATAACTGTTCTGCATCCAATGAATAAAGGAGGCCAACAATTATTGCCTCCAAGAGAGACAATAGCAGCTACCTCTATTTCTCCATTCTCTGAGAACTGGAGGTTTCCTAGAACCGCCAGATTTACTTCCCAAACATTGTGACCCATCAGAGAAAACCTGGTACAGCCATCACTAAACCATCCATCCTGCTGTTGTATCCACCTGCAAATCCTATTGCCTAAAAAAGATCCCGTTTCCCTCTTTTGTTAGGCACTGTTCAATAAGTTGAATTACTAATGTGGAAGCCAGTCCAAGTGTTGTTAACATAATTGGAGAACCAAGAATGGAGTTCTGAATGAAAGTCTTCAAGGGTTAATAATAATAACAATAATAACAATAATAATAATAACAACAATAATAATAAAGTTGGAAGGGACCTTGGAGGTCATCTAGTCCAGCCCCCTGCTCAGGCAGGAAACCCTATACCATTTCAGACAAATGGCTGTCCAGTCTCTTCTTAAAAACTTCCAGTGTTGGAGCATTCACCGCTTCTGGAGGCAGGTTGTTCCACTGGTTAATTGTTCTAATTGTCAGGAGGTTTCTCCTTAGTTCTAGGTTGCTTCTCTCCTTGATTAGTTTCCATCCGTTGCTTCTTGTTCTGCCTTCAGGCGCTTTGAAGAATAGCTTGACCCCCTCTTCTTCGTGGCAGCCCCTGAGATATTGAAACACTGCTATCATGTCCCCCCTCATCCTTCTCTTCATTAAACTAGACATACCCAATTCCAGCAGCCGTTCCTTATATGCTTTAGCCTCCATCTTTGTTGCTCTGCTCTGTACTCTTTCTAGAGTCTCAACATCTTTTTTACATCATGGTGACCAAAACTGGATGCAGTATTCCAAGTGTGGCCTTACCAAGGCATTGTAAAGTGGTATTAATACTTCACCTGATTTTGATTCTATCCCTCTGTTAATGCAGCCTAACACTGTGTTGGCTTTTTTGGCAGCTGCAGCACACTGCTGGCTCATATCTAAGTGATTGTCCACTAGGACTCCGAGGTCCCTTTCACAGTTGCTACTATTGAACAAGGTACCGCCTATACTGTACCTGTTCAAGGGATGTGGAACCATGGGGCTATGAACAGCCACTCTTAACAGGCTGAACAAAATCTTGGGACGCTGGGCTTTTCGGCCTTCCATTTGTCCACATCAAAAGCAGCCTTGTAGGAATTGGCTGCCAGGGGCCTTGACTGAAGTGGAAATCACTGTGTCCTTGTGCTCCACTATGAGGGGGGAAATTCTGAACCAGATGTTTGGAATGAGAATTTCCCCATCAGTTGGAAGGATGTGGTCTGGAGGACCCTGAGGCTTTCTGTGTTATTTTCCTTTTCAGTTTCCAATTGTCTAGCATAATGAGGAGTAACACTCAGCCTTGCATCAGGAGTTTGGCTTTCCCAATTAACTTTGATGAGCTCAGCTTGAGAGGAAACGTCTGGTAAGAGACCAGTTACAAAAGAGCCGTAGGAGCTCGTGAGGCCAATTCTAATTGTACTGGAATGTCAGAATGCTGTTGGAACACTTTTAAAAGCTATTCATAATTGTTTCACTAGATTTTTGCTTCCAGGCATTCATTCTAACCCAATCAGGATGCACCAGAAATAGTTTGTCAATAGTATTTAATAAGCCAGTGAGGTTGTGTAAGATCCTGAAGTTGTGGGACTTAGGTTTAAGGCAAAGCCACCTCTTCCACAGTTAACATCTGTGGCATTAAAAAAAAAAAGTTAACATCTACATACGAACATCTGCATCATAAACATCCAAGGTAGCTTGTAATTCCCTTTTTAATATTTTATAGATCCTGACCTAGTTTTGGGAACTGCAAAATCAGGTAGTCCTCGACTTACGACCACAATGAAGCCCAAGATTTCGGTGGTTAAGTGAGACATTTGTTAAATGACTTTTGCCCCGTTTTACGACCTTTTTTTCCTCAGTTGTTAAGTGAATCACTGAAAAATGATAAAGTTAGTAACTCGGTTGTTAAGTGAATCTGGCTCTCCCATTGACTTTGCTTGTCAAAAGGTCGCAAAAGGTGATCACGTGACCCTGGGGACACAGCAGCGGCCATAAATATGAACTAGTTGCCAAGCCTCTGAATTTTGTTCACGTGATCGTGGGGATGCTGCAAAGGTCGCAACTGTGAAAAACGGTCATAAGTTTCCTTTTTTTTCAGTGCCATTGTAACTTTGAACGGCCACTAAATGAACTGTTGTAAGTCGAGGACTACCTGTATACAGGCCACAAAATATCTATGGGGTATGGAGGCGTCAAAACCCTACCCCAAAATCTGAGGCATACGATACTAAGCCACCCACTGTTGTTTGTTTCCTCCAGTTTCTTCCGTAACTGTAACCCAGCCATCACAACAACTTTTTAGAGCAGATTGGAGATTGTACCAAAATTGCCCCAAACAGTTCAAATCAATAATGCCTCTTGAGGAAATAAGGGACACTTCAGTCCAAAGCTCTCACACCCAATTATCTGTGATGCAGTTCCTGAAAGCCATCGTAGTCTCCCAAATGGCCTAATGCACCCCCTTTCCCTTACTCTGGTGTGGGGACTGGTGCCAACTGCATCATCTCAAGGCTTATCATCCGCTTTTCATCCGGCCACCAACGGAGCTGCAGAAGCCGCTAACAAAATGGTGGAGCAATATCTCAGATGCTACGTGTCCTATCAACAGACGAACTGGACTGACCTCCTCCCTTTTGCAGAGGTGGCGTACAATAATTCTGTGCACAGCAGCACCAGCTACACACCTTTCAGAGTAGCCACAGGCAAAGAGTTCGGTCCAATACCTGAATACCCCCAGATGCCAACAGCTTCCCAGACACTTGACCAATGGGTGAGGGGATGGGAAGAAGTTTGGAGAAACATGAAAACTGCTTTAAAAAAGACTTTTGAAACCTATAAAAAGCAGGCTGATAAAAAGAGAGCTCCCCAAAGAACGTTTCAAGTTGGGGAAGAGGTTTATCTGTCGACCAAATATTTGCGCCTCAAATTACCCAGTAAGAAGTTAGGACCGAAATTCTTAGGCCCTTTTCCTATTGTAAAGGTCATCAATCCGGTCACAGTAAAACTGAAACTCCCTAGGCTTTTGGGTAAAATCCACCCTGTCTTCCATAGTAGCTTGTTAAAACCTTATCGGGGTTCCACTTTAAGACCTCCCCTGAAGAAAGCACCTGGGCCCCTCGTAGTTGCAGGGCAGACCCATTACGGAGCCGTCAGCTTGCTCGCTGGAACCATAACACATGGGACTTAAGGGAGCACATCTCTGGGAGGGGACCCTCCCTTCTGAGCCCTCCTTCATCTCAACTGTACAAACCAGACCAGCCGACTTCTCCAGGATCTAGTCATGGATAAGGAGGAATTTATTACATAGTGATCTGCCATTTCATAGCAGCAGCTGGGGCCACCAAGGATCTGGTGACCTAGCTGGAGGAGTCAACAGTGAGGGCTGGAAGGCAGACATAATCTCAGCTATTGAGAGCCATTTCACTTTTCGGAGATTGTTCTGCTTTATTGAGCCGGGACTGGATAAGAAGTTGACAAGGGCAAGATAGTAATAATAATGAAGTGGTTCAGTAGTGCATGTTCCCACTTCCTGAACTAATTACTGACCATTGTTTCTGATGCCTTTTCTGATATTGCATTATAAAATAAGGATTCTGTGCCCAAGGAACAGAGAAGACCAACTGGGGGGAGACCAAGAAAGTCCAGTTATCCTTTGGAAAAAGCACCTTTGGGACAATCATGACTTGGATGATTGAGAATCTCCATAGATCTGTCCCATGAGATCAAATAACAGTATCAGGGTGGTGATAGTAAAGTATTTATAAATATGCCTAGCAGAATGCCATGTCTCATTCATTGGTTGTATTTTTTTGGGATATAAGTTTTATATATCCAAAAACACATTGTTCCCTACATGGTCTTTACAATATTCCGACATGTGCACGGATGTAGCTGATCCGTCCGTTTAGAGATGACCTTTTATTTGTTCCTACAATACGAAAAACACACAGAGCTTGTACTGCATTGTTAGTCAGAATGAGACAACAAATCTTCTCCAAATCCCTGCTGAGAATATGTCAGTGGGGTTAAATCTTCACTTTGTCCATGAAGGGATCAACAACAGAAGATATTGAAAAACTTGGTGGATGAGAACAAATCAGTATGGAGAGTTTTTCTTAAAATGTATTGATTAACTGAAGATTAATCAGTTCTTCTGAATTAGACTTGCTTATGAATCAACATTGTATTTCCCTGTAATTTTGTTAAAGCTTTTCAGCTGCTAATATCTGCAAACTGATATTGCATTAGTATTATTAGCCAGAATAATGCTGGCAATCAAGAAGATATTTGTGTCTAAAACATATACTTGTGTCTAACAATCACTTTGGGCTTCATCAATTCATTTAAAGAACCCTCAAGATTTGCATGCATTCTGAAAAAAAAAAATAACAAAAATATCCTTAGCTAAAGAAAATCCATTTAAAGACAACAGTAAATGTTCAATTATAAGGCAAGATTGATCTGTTTGTACATGGAGTAGTATCATCAGAGGTTTTCATGATGAAGATATAAAGGATATAAAAATGCATAGCAATGCACTCTCCTCAATAAGGTCTCAGTCTTCGGCTATTTCTGTTAAGTCACTATATCAATCATGTAGCAGTCTAGACTGGAAATTCATACACAGGCTCAAATAGTTTATTCCTTAGCTTGATTCTGTACCTGCTTCACACTCCTTAAAACTCTGTCACAGTTAAGGAATCCAATCATCTGGGTGTGGTTTCTGGAAGAGAGGAAAAGCTGCTTGCAGAAAAAAAATATAGATGCAATAGCGTGCAAAGATAATTGAATCCAGATTTGCAATTACTAAAACATGCCAAACAATAGCGGTGTCAGAGGTATCCAAACACTCAATCAGGATGACTTCTACTCCAAATCAACATTCAGCTCCAGCAATTTCATAGGATGACAGCATTTTTTATCTCAGTTGGCCTTTTCTATTTCAGGATTTATTAAACACATTTGCACCTGAAGGACCAGGTTAGGGATAGATCTTCATGGAGAAAATCTATTTATTGTGGTTGCTAGGAGTGAACACCAAACTTGATGTCACCTAATCAATATTTGCACAATGTGGTAAATCCTAAGACTTGGATAGAGAGCTACTGATTCTTGCCTCTAAGCTGATGAAGTATATGCATTGCTTCTGTTTAGTTAAGTATGTGATTACCATTACCTCAAATGGTTATATAGCAGAGGTGTCCAACCTTGGCAACTTTGAGACCTGTGGACTTCAATTCCCAGAAAAGCAAAAAATCAAGAACATGGGGACATAACCTCAAACTGTCAGGAGGGAAGTTCAAAAGTAATGTTGAAAAATATTACTTCATTTAAAGAATAGTCGAATCTTGGAACCAACTTCCAACCAAGATACTGGATCAATCATCAGTAACTGAGTTTAAACATGCTTGGGATAAATACATGTTTTATCATCTGCCAAAATTTACAAAAAAAACTTCAAAGGGCAAATTTGATGGACTACTAGGTCTTTTTCTACTGTGTTTCTGGTTTCTGTGTTTCTATGTTCCTATTCAGCAAATCTTGGTCAAAACAAATGGTTCGCTCGGATGCATGAATATAGTGAGAGAACAAGTATGCCAAATATTCCAATTTTAATCATTAGCATCTTTTAAATAGGGTGGAAAACTAGCATATAGAAAGCCTCTATTTGAAGCTAGAGACAATACTAAGCTAAAATGGACCAATTTTCTTCAAAGTCACTGAGAGGGTTCTAGAGCAGGTCAGCCCCAAATCCCATCAATTCCACATTTAGGTGGCACCATTTCACTCATTAGGAAGGAACTACACAATATTTTTGCCTTTACCTCTAAAACAATTCCACGCTATGCACATCACATGGACCCAACGCTAAAAAAACCTGGAAAAGTACTCTAGTTCTCTGTCATGTGTACAACAGCAAATCACATCCAGGAGCAAACTAATAGCAGGAGTCATCCAAGATGCAAGCCTAATTTTAGAAGTTCTGCACATATGTAGCCTAGCAACCAACTAGCACTGGGGAAGTTTATGCTGAGTGTCTTATGGATATAATGTAGTCTGCTGTATTTTTTTGTTTCTTGCTCCCAAGTGACTCTTGAATCTAGTTTGCTATGTTTCCAGATGACTCTTTTTCTATTGCTTTAATCATCTAGCATTGTTGGTTGTATTGAATCTGTTTTACTTCTAAATCAGATAAGGTTTGCCAAGTTCTTAACCTATTCAATAAACACCCTGTTTATTCAACGACAGATAAAATACAAAGTGATTTATATTACCAACTTTCAATGTATTACTTTTCTTTCATGACACAGTATCTCTCTTTTGAATGACCTACAATTGTGCCGATAACTTCAAATAAATCAATGCCAACTATATTTAGAAAACCTCTAGAAAAGTAAAATACAGCTCCATTTTAGACTAACGGTATTCTCTGAATGATTTTCAAGGGTAGTTCCAGGTACAGTGAATTATAGTGCTCTAAACATGAGATGACAAGGGCTTGAAGGATCATCAGTAAAGCTTTCCTGTCTAGAAAAGATCACAACTGCTACATAAGAACACAAGCTATATAAGCTGTGGAAAGAGTTGTTCTGATGTTTTAGGAGGAAAGCGAATTCAGGAAGACTCTCAGATTGTGAATCTGTTCTCAAGGGGGGGGGGCAGAAACCACCTAGAATCAAAGCTGGAAGTCTCCTGGAACTAGAGAGTTTACAACAGCCACTCTGTCTTGTTGAGATTAACCTAAACCAGTTTTTCCCAATTCCATATCCTAACAGCCTCTAACATCAAGTAAGGGCTTCAATTGCATCTCTTAATCAGTTCGATTAAGATATTTTAAATTGATTTAAAAGTGTCTTAATGAAACAGTGACAAACAAAAACAATATTGATAGCTATCTCTTTTAAGACGAAGTATGTTATCTTTGCCTGGCTTCTTAGTTCACACCTTAGGCTGGCATATATTCCATTCTCCTATTCATAGAGTGACATACTAGTAAATGAGTTAAAAGCTTGGGAGTTGATAAATGGAATAATTTCCGTGACTTTCTTGAATGTCGTGACCTACAGATACTGTGTTACTTGGAGGTGGTGAAGGAAACTCAACATTTTGAGAGTCATGGAATTCCTAATTTCCTAGTGATGATAAAGAGGAAGATCAGCACAAAAATGAAAAGAAAGGATATATGAGTTAAGTGAATCAAACAAAAGGACAGCTCTACCGTGCATATTATGCTGATGGCCACTACCTTTATTTATTCAAGAATGGCCACATGTTAGCCTGATCCAGATAAGGACCACTATATAGAAATTGGGGAAACCAAATGCTTCCCACAGCTCTTTTGATTAGAAAAATCCATGCATTGGATCCCTAGAAGAATGAAGAGGGTTTTTTTTAAAATAAAAATAAATAAATACTAGAATAAAAATCAAAAAATACTAAAATAAGCAGGGGAAGGGGACTATGGAAAGAAGTTATGGGAAGGGATTAAGTTACTCACCTCCCTATGTAATGGCCACCAGGCACTTTCCATAATTTAAAAAAAAGCACTACAATTTTATATTTTACTCTTGTGTAGTTTATCTCTTAGGCAAAAGAGCTGGATTTTCGCTTAACATATTACAATTAAAGTCTATGTGGGTGAGCAGCATGAACATCAAGGAATCTTATAACAGTTCTGTGAGATGAAGGTCAAAATTTCCATTTCAGAAAGTTCCTTGAGTGGTTTAGGCCCCTGCTTCTTTCTGGAGTCTTTTCACAGCAGAGAAACTCAGAGGAACGCAGGCTCATTGGCACAATGAATAATTCTCCTGACTTGCTTGGTTTTTACAGCCTAAAAAAACAGTAGGGTAAGACTGTCTAAAAACCATGGCCTGGTGATGAAACAATTTGGGAGGGATAAAATCGGAGCTATGGGATCCTTGGTGCTCTCTGAGCTTGGTTGTTCTCTTGAAGACCTTTCATTACCAAACTTGGTAACATCATCAGTGCAAGTGGGGTTACTGGTCTGTCCAATCATACTGTAAATAAGGATTCTCAAGAATCCAGGAGGCTCCCTGCTTTAGAAAATGTCCTTGCCATTTGTGGGTTGAGGGTGGGGAGGAGGGGCTGCTATTGACAGCCAGGGGACATGTAGAGCAACATCACTTCTCAAGGCACACACACCCCCTCCCCACTCTCTCTCATTTAAATTTTAATTATAGGAAAACTTCTGAAGAACAGCTTAGCCTTGAAGCGTCTGCCTTTGATTGTTGCCAGAGAAGATTCTTGAATGCAAACAAGGTTAGGGCTGGCTGACAATACTAAGCTGGAACGCAAGGGGTTAAGCCACACTGTTGTTTTCACGGGGGTGAGACATTCATCATCACAGACGTGAGAAAACTATTAATGTTTGCTGTTCATCTATGATTAACTACTTCTGACACAATGGATGATAGAACTAAACAAGCCAGCTACACTTTGCTTTGTGATCACCTGGCCTGTTTTTGCATCTTTCTCTTTCCACAAGCTGTGTACTCACGGACCCAAATATGGGCAAAGGTTTGCCCTGAACGGCATTTTCTTTAATGACTTCCTTCTTACTGGAAACATGACCGTTAACATTTCTTATTGCTGCTACATTTAAACGAAGGTTCCTTTTGACGCTTAATGCTAGCTGAACATTTGTGCGTCAAACAGTTAAGGTCACAGTCACCTCTCTGGGTGATTCTCAAGGTTACTTTGACACCCTACACTTTAGACCAGCTTTGCTGAAGACAAGCTGTAAAGTGCCTGAAATGTCAGCACAAGCAAGAAGATTATTAGATGTACATTCCTTTTTTTTTCTTTTTTTAAAAGCTCTTCTATTTGTCATCCTGCGTATTTGCAGCACATTATTTAAAAACCAGGCGTGAGATTACTTTTCCTATTACGTGTTTAATAGAAAGGTCAAAAAGCATCAGATTTTGATGAATCCTGAATCCAGATGGGAAGTGGCACAAGTTGGACAGGTACTTTGGGATGAGTGAATATGGTGGGTTGGCTTTTGGTCCATAAAAACTCCAGACCTCATTTCCTTCAAAAACACAAAGTGAATATTTGTAGCTCAGAACTGAACTGTGTGCTAGCACTGATAACGTTACCTAGTTGGGTAATGAAATGTCTGCAAGAAAATATCTGTGCTCAGAGAACACCAAGGACTCCACATTTCATTTCTTGTTTTCCTGTGTGCAATAGTGCCCTTTGTTAGCCAGTGGAGAGAACTGGGAAAAGACCTGGAGAGATGATTGATTGACAGATATCCATTTAGTTCAGAGAATTTGAACTCATGGTCCCAGGATTATGGGTATAGTGTATAATTCAGTTTGTAAAGATATATTTTGCTGGATGCCACTCATTCTCAGCAGACCTGCAAAGCTGAATGTTAACTATTTTCAGTTGCTGCATTGAGATTTTTATTACAAATTTATTTTGCCTTCTGTCACTCAGGGAGTACACTGAGTATGATTTATGCCTTATTGCTCTACGGTTGCGAGCTTTTGTCTTTTGCACCTCATATACTGTAGTTTAAACAGAAAAGCAATTTCAAGGAAGGATTTTTAAAACAATATTCTTGTCCTTCTGTCCTTGTGTTTATGTATGCGCATTTAACTGTCCAAAATCTGTTCCACAACATGGAAAATAGAGTAAAAATACTCCTGATGGATATTTTGCAGCATCTACTGTCTGGAATTTGGCAAGCGTGTGTCCCTTCGAAGAGACTACTCTTGTTGCAATGTTCATCTCAGTCAGTCCCAAATGTTACAGTACCCACCACCAACAAAGAAGCTTAGTTTGAAACCCTAATGTAGGGGAAGGAGTGGCAGAACGTGGGGGTGGAGTTAAAAAAGGGATCAGCCTAGAATCTCTACATAGCCACAAGCAAGCTAAATCCAACCCTCTTTGAATTCTGTTGATCCTTATCTAACTCCTAGCAGGTGCTCACCATTAGTTGAGAAGATTCCTGTGAATTGGAGTGAATGGTAATAAATCAGTTTTACTGGAGCTTTATGTGTGGACTTGGTCTTTTGCAGCTGACACCTAACCCTGCACTAATTTTTTTGAAATTTCATTGGCTTCACTCCCACATTCTTTGGGGTCGTGGTGTCTAGTGACTATTTCCAGCAGGAGGCATTCCCATTTGCTTAAGATCTGATGGGATCCAAGAATGAGACTTTTCTTTGGTGGCTCCCACCCTCTGGAACATCATTCCTCCTGAGGTAAATTTAGCCCTTCCCTATCAGTCTTGTGGAAAGCCCTTAAAACATGGTTTTCCCAACAACCTTGGTAACCCATTGGAGCAGAGAGCCTGCAAGATAGTTGTACTATGTATAAATGTTGTTCATTCTGCCATAACCTTGGTTTTTATTTATACCTAATTATTTTTAATAGTTGTTTCTATTTGTTTTTAACTGTTTTTGTTGCATGCCGCCCATATTCATGTGTGTGACAGTTGCAGGATTTGGGTTTGACTAGTCTAGATAAAAGAAAGACTAGGGGGGACATGGTAGCAGTATTCCAGTATTTGAGAGGTTGCCACAAAGAGGAGGGGGTCAACTTATTTTCCAAAGCACCAGAAGGCAAAATAAGAAACAATGGATGGAAACTAGTCAAAGAAAGAAGCAACCTGGAATTAAAGAGAAACTTCCTAACAGTGAGGAAATTAACCAGTGGAAAACTTGCCGTCAGAAGTTGTGGCTGCTTCATCACTGGAATTTTTAAAGAAGAGACTGGACAGTCACTTGTGTGAAATAATATAGGGTTGGACTAGAAGACTTCCAAGGTTCCTTCCAACTCTATTCTGATTTATTATAATCAAGGAGATAAAGGGATGGAAGGAAACATGAGAAATGTTGGAGGGATTGGCTATGTTTAAAGAAGGCTGCAAGGAGATACTTTGCAACTGTTCTTCATATGTTTTAATCTCCTCTGGACACA
This sequence comes from Azemiops feae, assembly GCA_023970755.1. Classification (NCBI taxonomy): domain Eukaryota; kingdom Metazoa; phylum Chordata; class Lepidosauria; order Squamata; family Viperidae; genus Azemiops; species Azemiops feae. The sequence continues at coordinate 562,842 of JALGBA010000893.1, forward strand.
CTCTAATTTGTCAACATCTTTCCTAAACTGAGGTAGCCAAAATGGGACACAAACTCTAGGTGCAGTCTAACTAACGCAGAAAGGAGAAGAACAATGGCTCTCTTACTAATATTTCTTCAACATGTAATGGAAGTCTACATTTGCTCAGACGTAATCTGTTGACAGCTCCATAAAAAAGATGGCCATGAGGAAAACCCAGAATGGGTGATCTGCTTTGCCCCTTCCCATCCACCTCCCTCTAGAAAAAGCAGATTGCAAATTAATCTTGCAGATATACATGTAGACCCAGTGATAACAATGGATATGGTCCTGGAATCAAGCACTGACATCTTCAGAGACTAACCAAACTGGATCTTCTCCAGTTTCTGTAGCATTAAGTGTAGATGGACTGGTTGAAGCAGGCTTGAAGACAATACTGGTTGAAGTCATGTCTGCTCTCTTTCACCTCTTGCTCCTGAACAGCTTGACTTCAGTCAGTATTGTCTTCAAACTTGCTTCAACCAGTCCATCTACAGGGGGAGCTCTAAAGGGTGACTTCTCTCTCTCCTAATCCATCCAATAGGAAAGGAATATCCTAGTTCATAATATTATATTATAGCTTATAATACTAGGAAGCAACATTCAGACCCTTGTACTCCATGCAGACTGATACAATAGAAACTGTATGGTAAATTATAAAATTATCAAAGTATGATAATGAAACAACTCTCTTCCATCATCTCTCACTCTAATTGTCACTACTACTGGTCTCCCAGTGCCCCAGTAACAAATTTCCCCTGTTCGTCTTTTTCAAGCCTTCTTTCTTCCTTCCATAAATGAATCTCCCCAAAATTTACCATAATCATAAAGCCAGTTTGATGTAGTGGTTAAACCAGGACCCAGACTCAGAGTGACTCTAAAACATGGGAAATCATGGGTGGCTTCAGGACCAGTCACCCTCTCTTGCTCTTATTGTTGGGATTAAAGGAAGGGAAATATGCATCTATGTGACCTTGAGCCCCAGGAGAAAAGCAGAAGTTAATCTATGAAAAATAAACTTTCAGAAACCCTAAACACAACAGGAAAAGTAATGAATGTGAAAGGCTAGGGAAGGGAAATGTTTTCGATGACACCTAGAATAGAAAGAGAAATGCCAATGAATAGTAGAAGGCAAAATAACATAAGTCAAACAGCTATCATGAGATGAACACTGAAAAGAGCAAAATAATTCAAGGAGGATCCTTACTTTTATTTTACTGAATACATCAAGCCCTTGATTGCATAAATGTGGGACACTAATGGATATGCAAGAATTCTTTTGATGAAACGTTTAAAATGAATAAACAATTGCCATTAGAATTGAGTCTGAAAAATATGGTGGCTCAGAATAGGCTGAGAATAGACAAGGACACACAAATTGTTGCAATATCTATTGGAACAGAAAGGTGGGATTAAAAGAACAGGAATCAAAGCAGATGCCAAAGAAATATCACCACGTTCTTAGTCATGTAATAAATATATACAACAGCTCATTATGAGAGCAAAAATTTAAAAAAAAATGAAAGCCTGAAGTAATGTTAAAGATTAAGGAGACAATAGCAATGTTACTCAGTGTATTTAGTGAATTCACACTTGATAGCAAAGAAGTGAACGGGAAGTCAATAGTTTTCTTGGGTATAAGAAAGGAAAAAGATAGGCAGAATGCTTGATTAATTAATCCTATGGAAAAGTGATAGTTGTCCTGAAGGCTAAAGACAAACAAGATCAGAATTCAATATTTTGTTTAGTGACAATGTATAGGAGCTTGAAAATAATATATGAAAACTTGAAAAAAGAGAAGACCCACTTCAGTATTGCTGCAAAGTGACAAAATGGGGAGAAAGACTAACTCTGAAGGATGTAGGTGCTTGGTGGCTGAAACTCTGAAATCCTTTAACAAAGAAAGGATTTCCAACTTCCGTGGAATCCATCTGACCATAAAATATCCTGAGATTGGCATATGACAGTGGTGGCGAACGTATGGCACATGTGCCAGCGGCGGCACTCGGAGCCCTCTCTGTGGGCACATGCACTGTCGCCCCAGCCCCGCCTCCCTCCCAGCCCCTGCCTCCCCCTGGCCCCCTTCTCACCAGCAGCCCCCCTGGAGAGGAGTCGCCCCTGGGTGCGGCCTGCACAGAGCAGCGCAACCAAGCACATGGCAGCTGGGCAGCAGGGACAAGATTCTGCCCTTGCGCCCCATTGCGCACAGATGATGCTATGGGGTGTGGGTGGAGGGCAGGGCCACCATGGCGGCGCTGCAGGGCCGCCTGGGCAATCTGCTGTGGCGGGCGTGGAGGTGGTGGGTGGCCTTGCGGGTGGGGTGGGGGCGGGAGTGGGGGTGGGCGGGGTGGGTTTTGGGCACTCAGTCTCTAAAAGGTTCGCCATCACTGGCATATGACAATTCATGATACTCCCTTTTAGTATCTCTTCAGCACCACGGACAACACTCACATTTGTAGTGAGCTTCCAGAATGCTATTCCCATTCTTCCATCTCCATTGAAGAAGTGATGGTTAATGCTGTTCTTGAAACCAAGATTGTCTTCTTCCCTTCCCTTTCTTTCATGCCTCCAGGATTTTTCATTTGGCTAAAAAAAAAAGCCCAAAGCTGCATGCAGTCTAAGGGGCAGAGACTAATTATCCCTAAGCATAATTCTAGTCGAAACACATTCTTCTCCTCAACTTGATCCTAAGCATCTGAACCCAGAATCCAGAAGATAATGGTATATGATGTACAACACATCATATCACAGATATTTAGTCCTTTAGCTAGAGGCCAATGCAAGACAGGTTTTCCAAATGTATGAGGAATGAATTAGATCCACCATTAATATTTGTCGCACCCCAATTTCTTCAGAAACAAACAAAGTGGATATGGATCTCAGGGAGGAGAAGTCAGTCATCTCTATGATGGGTTATGGCATAAAAGCTGAAATCTGGTCCCATTTTAAAACTAGTTCCTGAAGCATAATAATGCTGGACAAATGATGCCATTAGCACTACAAGGTCGTCTTTACCAGCTGACACCTTGTTAATAATAAATACATAGATGCAGTAGTTTTTCTTTATTAAAATTGTTCTGATAATACAGAAGAAAAGCCCACTTGCTTCATTCTAAAGTTTAAGTCTTCTATTCCCACAGTTATCAACCAGACATCTACAGACATCCACAAGCACAGGGGTCTTCAAACTTGGCCCTTTTATGACTTGTGGACTTCAACTCCCAGAATTCCTCAGCCAACATAGCTGGCTGAGGAATTCTGGGAGTTGAAGTCCACAAGTCATAAAAGGGCCAAGTTTGAAGACCCCTGCACAAGCAGATAATTCATGCAGGAGAATTGCGGGACACCTGCTGATATTCCCAGATATTAGCACTGAGATGCTTGTTACCTCAAATACTGGGAGAAACCAACATTAATAGCCTTTAGTTGACAATTGTTACTCAGTAGTAGTATTGTTGTCCCATACATCGTAGTCTAATACTTTCTAAAGTTAAGAGTACTTCACATATGGATTCTACACCTTTGATCTTGCTGAGCCTTCCATTCCTGTCTCAGTTTTGAGGTATTTATTGTCACAATAAATAGGTATTTAGGTAAATAGGTATTTATTGTCACAAACCAGTCTTTTCTTTGAAACCCTGGATCTACGGAACTTGCCGCAGTCTATTTCCCAATCTGTAGGGACCTTTGTATCATACTCCCTCCTGGCTCTTCTGGTTTAGGTGACCTAAAAAATCTTTCAAGAGGAACAATGGCTTGACAGCTTTGCAGAACCCCTCACATAAAAATTTTGTGTGTGTGTGTACATACATGCCTGTGTATAACAGAAAAATGCACATTACAAGTGCCCATAAATTAAGGAGGGCTGCATGGGTGGGCACCGAAAGCAATTCAATTGATTTCCTTTTTTTGTGTGAGATGGTTTATTCAAGTGGAGCATTAAAGCGAGATGGATATTAAATCTTATAACAGATAATCTTTCATTTCCTTTGTGGTATTAAGAAATAGAAGTGGTAGCAATGAGGAAATATGATGTGGATGCAAGTATAGATTTTGTTATGCAGTTTTTCCTCTTCTCTCTGCGGGACATTGTTATGAATTTGGTGGGGATTCGGCTAGAAGGGAATTAATAGGATTAGAACGATTATAGGGTAAAGTGAGTTTTCTTGGTAATTATAGGAGAATGCCCAAGACATCTAAGAGGTCATGAGGAAGCTGAATCATTTTTATTTCTCCAAATGCACAAAAAAAAGTTTCATTTTGGAGAAAGGCAAATCTGAGAGCATACAGACCACAAAAACGATGTTTCACAAAGCCATAAAGATCTTAGGATAGGCTGGACAAAGTCCCTAGTTAGATGAGTTTCACCTCATGTATTGGTTGGGCAGATGCTATCTTGTTCATTTCTACTGTTCGCTGTTAATATTGTGAGCTGCCTAGAGTCCTTTTGGCATCAGACAGTGCCTAAATCTAATAAAATGAGTAAATACTGTATAACATTGGAAGTATTTAACCATATGAGAACACAGAGCAGTGAACTGGTTGTTTGTAAATAAGGAAATGGTACAAAAGATCTGAAGGCTTTATTATTTCCCTTCAATGGAAAGCCTTCTAAGTTGCAACCCTGACATTTGTCACAGTTGAGAGATATGGCTTTCATAAAATGCTGCCCTAAAGATGTGCTGTATCTGCTAAATCTACCATTTCTCCCCATTCCTTAGAACTTTCTTATAGCAGTTTTATATTACAGGAGGACATTAGTTATGCAAAAGAAAGCAGATTCTCGATAGAATCATTCAGAGCAATGCTGAGCTTGCTGAAAAGAATGAACAAACAAGGCGGCGGCAATATTCTAAAATTCAATCTAAGTGACACATGTTGAAGAATGGCCTTCTTATCATACAAATGCCTAATTCAGTCCATCATGCCAAGTATGCTGATAATATCCAGCTATTATTTTAACCTCTGGTCAGCCAAACAATGCTGTTGAGTGTCTGGAGGCTGAGTGGGCCTGGATGGGGAGGAACAGACGCAATGTTAGCAAGACAACGTGGCCTTTGAGGCCACCTAGATCTAGAGACTTTCCACCCTTGAGTCTGAGCAGACTCACACTGCCTCGATTTAACCAATTGTGATATTTGGGGATCCTTTTACATCAGTGAGGGCAAACCTTTTGGGCTTGATGTATCAAAAATTCAGAAAATGCCTAATTTGAGTCTGCTGGCCTGGAGTAGGCAAAAGTTCCTTGAACCTGATCATGAGTGAGGTCCTCAAGTTGGGGCTGTATGAATGCCATCAAAGAGTCCTGTCTTTTGGATCCTATGCACAGCCTGGTCTAGCACCAATAGCTCAACAAGGCAGAGCAAGAATGAGTTCCAGTACCTAGGGGACTGCCACAAAGAAGAGAGGGTCAACCTATTCTCCAAAGTGCCTGAAGGCAGAACAAGAAGCAATGGATGCTAATCAAGGAGAGAAGGAACCTTGAAGTAAGAGAAATCTCCCAACAGTGTAGATAGATAGATAGATAGATAGATAGATAGATAGATAGATAGATAGATAGATAGATAGATAGATAGATAGATAGATAGATAGATAGATAGATAGATAGATAGATAGATAGATAGATATTTCATAGATAAAGATAGACAAGCAGATGGATAGATGGATGGATGGAGGGATAGAGGGAGGGAGGGAGGGAGGGATGGAGGGATGGATAGATATACATAGATAGATAGATGATAGATATAGATAGATAGATAGATAGATAGATAGATAGATAGATAGATAGATAGATAGATAGATAGATAGATAGATAGATAGATAGATAGATAGATAGATAGATAGATAGATATAGATAGATAGATAGAGATGGATGGATGGATGGATAGATGGATAGATAGATAGATAGATGATAGATAGATAGATAGATAGATAGATAGATAGATAGATGATAGATAGATAGATAGATAGATAGATAGATAGATAGATAGATAGATAGATAGATAGATAGATAGATAGATAGATAGATAGATAGATAGATAAGAGAGAGAGACAAACGTTATTGTCATTTTTTTTACTGTGGGCACAATGGCACACATTAAAAATGAAACTTAGTTGCTTGCTCTCATGTGTACACATACATATAACACACATTTCAACATACTATAAACAACATATGTATAGACCTACACCCTTACATATAAGTAATATATAAATATTAATCACTGTCCATCTTGAATACATAACAGAAGGAGGAAGCTTTGGAGTGCACAAGGTTAATACTGTCTGGAACAAAACTGTGACTGAATCTGGATGTTCTGCTTCGGATACCACGGAGCCTCCTCCTCCCAGAAGGTAACAAGGAAAACAGGTCATGAAGAGAATGTGTGGTGTCCCAAACAATTTTGCGGACCCTGCTCAAGCAACGCTTATATGCTATGTCCTGGATGGAAGGGAGGGAACTGCCAATAATCTTTTCAGCCATCCTCACTAGTGAAAACAATAAACCAGTGGAACAGCTTGCCTTCAGAAGTTGTGAGTGTTCCATCACTGGAGATTTTAAATAAAAGATTGGACAGCCATTTGTCTGAAATGATATAGGGTCTCCTGCTTGAGTAGGGAGTTGGACTGGAAGACTCTAAGGTCCCTTCAAACTCTGTTATTCTATTCTGAGTATGACTCTCCTCATATTTGCTGATGATGCCTCAGGGGATTGCAACCTCTAGTTTAAGGCTCCTTGCTATAACCTTAACCTGCCAACCAGATGCTTTCCTAATGAGTCAAGACTACAGTTCCCAACATTCCTAATCCTTGACATATACAGAATGGGGAATTCTAAGAGTTACAGTCCAATTTAAGACTACCAAACTGAAAAACTACAATCTGGACTTACAGTCTTAACTGGCTGCCCCACCACCTTTTCTGTCGGTCCTTATCCTAAGTGTTGCATTAATTTATTATATCCACTTAGATTTTAAAGGTGTAAAGGCTTATACCCAGCTGCATAGAAGGATTTTCTTCCGTAAATCAGTGGCTTTAATATTAAATTAGGTTTTTCATAAACATTCTTTCTAGACTGACATCGGATTAGAGTCAAGCTGCTTTATTTTTGTGCTTGGTTTAATTAGTTTGTTTTTATGTCTGAGTCATTCTTGTGCTATCTCACAAATTCATTGTTTACAGTTTAGCATCTCCAGCAATTCAAAGCCTTATTGATGTGGAAAAAATAAAGGAAGATAAACTCAGGTCAAACATCTGGAGAAGTTCAAATTAACAATTACCATTTGTATTGTTTTGAAAATATTCCAAATTTTATAGGATGACTGAGGGGAGCTTCATCTGAATCTATTGTTTACTGCCTTGCTGATTCAAATTAGAAAAGCACTATTGTCGCTGTGGGATAAGGTAGACTGCTTTTAATACGTCTGATGTGCAAGAGTTTCATTGGCTCAGAAAACAAAAAGCATTTTTCCTGGAAAATTTGCAAACAATTTTTTAGCTGAGGTGAATTAATCTTGTCAATGTTTACAGTTTTACAGTGCTTGGTTTCAGGTTGAATCACTTTTCTTGCAGCAGTGCTGAAATGGTTTGCCACTGCCTGTTGTGTACTGAGCCTTGCTGAGTCAATCAGCAAGGCACAGGCAGCCTGCAGGGTATCTGCAGAGACCCGGGCAGACCACGTGTTTGCCCGGGACCGGTTGTATAGACCCGGGCAGCCCATAAGTTGCCCGGGACCCAGACAGGCTGTCTCCAGCCTCGTGCGCATGCGCGAGGTGGGAGAATGGCCTGCATTCATTGGTTGAGCCTCCCCTTGCAGGGGAAGTATAAAAGGGCATGTTGCCATTTTCTCCTATGCTTCTGTTCAGTGCACATGCACAATAAAGAACATCTTTTGCATCAAACTGCCTCGTCTTCATGTCTGCGTTGCGAACAGAACACTGCCTTTTCCTGGGACATTTTTGTTGTTGTTTTCAATTTATTTATCCATAAATCATGACATAATCTAAGTATTCATCATGTCCCACTCTGCTTCGATTGCGAGCCCAGGTAGAGTTGGTTAGATGCTTCTGCTTTCTCAAAAAGTTTACAATATAAAACATAAATTTCAGAATCAAATTTTTAAAAGCCTCCTACAATGTAAATGACTTAAAATTAGGAAAGAGGAAATATAATTTCAAATACATAATAGCAAGCAAATTGTTGCAAATAATCTTACAGTGAAAGGTCAGAAAAAAGAAATGCAAATCTTTTGACCCAGGAAATGGTTCCAAAGAGTTGGGTCATCACAGAGGAGCTTGATGAATCATCTATCTTCATGAAGGAGCCATTTGGGACCTTGGTTGCAAAAACTCCCTCCCTCCATCAGTTCTACGAATATTTACAATTGTTATGTAAAGGATATGGAGGTAGAAATGGGAAAGTACATTGTGGGGGGGGAGAGGAAGGAGGAGGGGGAGGGAGAAGAAAGGGAGAGGGAGAAGGGAAGGGGAAGGAGAAGAGGAGGAGGAGAAGAGGAGAGGGGGAGGAAGAGGAGAGGAAGAGAGGGAGGAGGAAGGGAAAGGAAGAGGAAAAGGGAGAAGGGGAAGAAGAAGAGAAGGAGGAGGAGGAGGGAGAGGGGTGGGAGAGGGACAGGGAGGAGGGGAAAGGGAAGGGGAAGAGGGGGAGAAGGGGAGGGAGAGGAGAGGGCAGAGGGAGAGGAAGAAGGGGAAGGGAAAGGAGATGAGGAAGAGGCAGATTTAATTCTAGCTAAGATGTGGGTGATCGTACCCCTCCTATTTCTAAATGAATGCAGGAAGTTGTATGAGATTATTTAACATAGGTAGAACTGGAGAGCTACCACAACTTGCCTGCTCTTTTTTCTTAGGAGTTTAGCAACTCATGAACACTCTAGGCCCACTTTTGATTTAGTGCATCCAGACACATCGAGCTTCATTCTAATGGTCCTGCTATGGCTGGTGCTGGGGCTCCTTAAGATGGAAACTAATCAAGGAGAGAAGCAACCTAGAACTAAGGAGAAATCTCCTGACTGTTAGAATAATTAACCAGTGGAACGGCTTGCCTCCAGACGTTGTGGGTGCTCCAACACTGGTGGTTTTTAAGAAGAGATTGGACAACCATTTGTCTGAAATGGTATAGGGTTTCCTGCCTGAGCAGGGGGTTGGACTAGATGACCTCCAAGATCCCTTCCAACTTTATTATTATTATTATTATTATTATTATTATCAACTCCATTTCCAACATAAGGGGAGCAGGGAACTCCCTATGTGGACTGGATATTGCTTTTTGGATGAAGACAATAATGGAGAGCCAATGAGGTATCCTAGCTAGAATACTGGACTGGGATTAAGGAAAAGCAGGTTTGGGCTGGTCACTAGGTTTCAGTTTTGCTTACTTTATAGATCTTCTGCATGTGTAACATAGCCAGGGATCCCTAACCCCCGGAATGTGGCCCACTACCGGGCCGTGGCCTTTTCAGAATTGGGCCGCATGAGTGGCTGGCTGGAATATATGTGCAGCTCAACTTGCACAAGCAGTGGGCTGGTGGGCACCCGTGCACCTGTGTGCCAGCCCGCTGCTGGTGTAAGGGCTGCACACGTGAGCATGCCAACTCACCACTTGCAAGGCCCAGTTCTCCTCTCTCTCTCCCCCCAGCTGGGCCGCCAAGCTGCAAAGGTTGGGAACCACTGACATAGGCAATCGAGCAAATATATGCAGAATAGAATAACTTTATTGTCACTTTAAATGTACACTAATCAGCATATATTAAAATGAAATTTCATTGCAGACAACTCTCAAAGGGTCACCACCTCCAATATACACTACATAAATGTGACAAAAAGAAAAAGAAAAAATTTTGCCTATACCCACATACCCACATATATTCTATGACACAGAGGAACAACACAATCTAGTTCAGGTGTATACATGTACATGGCGAGACGTGCACGTGCAGTACGTATATGAAAATGTTAAGCCAGAAAGCTGAACTGTAAACTTTGAGATAGGTTGCCAGGATAGCATTAAAAAAAAATATCTGTTTTTCTGTTTTAAATATCAGAAGCTTTTCTGCTATTTTTTAATCATTTATTTATTAGACTTGTATGGCATCCCATCTTGCCTAAGGTACTGTTAATTCTCAGCTGTTATTTCAGAACTGGCATTTTATACCAGAGTTTCAAACTTTATTAAAAATCTGCTCTTAATACTCTAATCTAGGCATTCTTCATCTGTTGGTCTTCAAGGGTGTGGGACTATTATTCTTGTTATTCCCAGCAGCTCTATCCCTCCATCCCTCATAGGCCGTTAGCCAGGATGCCATGGGAGCTTCAGTCGATCATGCTGGGATGGGAGAGCTGTGCTATCTCTTAGAACTTGGGTCCCCAGTGGGATGTCCGAGGAAAACATCCTGCACACGGTACTCCGATTCATAATCCGAAAAAGGGACTTAATTTGGTAATGTAAGGTTGGCATACTTCTCGAGTGAACGTTGTAATCCTTTGTGGTCTCTGTATCTCTAAATGTTATAGTTCATATTTTCATAATGTTTGTTTTTTCCCTCTAAGCCTCTGTAATTTCTTTCATACACTCTGCATCCACAAGGAGTCCCTGCGGATTTTACTCCACTAGTCGTTCCCAACTATAGGGGGTGGTGCTCATCTCCATTTCAAGTGCTCCATTAAGTCAGTGCTGTCCGAAGAATTTACACAGTCATGTGGCCGGCATGATGTCACAGAGCGCTGTTACCTTCCCACCAAAGTGGCACCTATTTATCTACTTGCATTTGCATGTTTTTGAACTGCTAGGTTGGCAGGAGCTGGGGCGAGGATGGGAGCTCACCTTGTCCCAAGGTGCTCGGGTCTTGAACCTAGCCTACCAGTTTTCCAGCTGACAAGCCCATTATCTTAACTACTGAGCCCCTGTGCTATCCCCTGCATCCACAAGAGCAATCTGGAAAGATTGCAGATCCAGCTGCCCATTTCATTTGAAAACCCATCTGCAAATTCATACGCTTATTCTTCATCCTGTCAGAATTCGTTCAGCGGCCTTGTTCATCCCAAAGCTATAAATCCCTTGCTAAGATTGTTTTCCAGACATTATGGATAGCACCATTTTGTTATCTGTGGGTTTTCTTAGAAGTTCAAAGACCTTTCACTGAGTAAGAAATTCATTATGCATTATAATTTATTCAGAAAAGCCTCCCCCCTCCCCCCTCCCTTGGTTGTATTAGAAACATTTGGCCTTTTAGAGATTAACCAATAAGGAAAAAAGGCAGGATTGGGAGCACAGCCACAGGCTGTTCAGTTGCAGGGGATTTTTTTTTAGCATGATCGCAAGCCATTTTTTCTCTCTAAGCTTGCAATGCATCCTACAAATGGAAGTTGAAATGCTATTTCTTGACTCAGCCTTCTAGAATGGAAAGCTGCAAAAACAAGAGAGGTTATTTGAAATGCATGTTAAGACTAGCCAGCCCCTCATACATCACATAGAAGACTGAAAGCCCAAGGAATTCAATTATTGCACATTCAGATGTACACACCAGCCTGAACCACACCTTGCAGATCGGAACATACTTAACTGATAAACCTCTCACTTTCCAAATGTTCTAACACAGTTCTCTATTTGGGAAAAAAAAAACACTTAGCAATGCATATATTTAGAGAAACAGTTAGAGAACACTGTTTTTAAAATACATTTTTAATTCAACATTAGGGAAATGGGAAAGAAATATGCTTCTGAGTAAAATCTGAAGACCCTTTTCAGAGTGGAAGTAAATTAATTCTCCCTTCCCACGTATATTTATATCTACCCTTCCTTCCTTCCTTCCTTCCTTCCTTCCTTCCTTCCTTCCTTCCTTCCTTCCTTCCTTCCTTCCTTCCTTCCTTCCTTCCTTCCTTCCTTCCTTTCTTTCTTTCTTTCTTTCTTTCTTTCTTTCTTTCTTTCTTTCTTTCTTTCTTTCTTTCTTTCTTTCTTTCTTTCTTTCTCCCAAAAAACAACAACCAGTAGTTAAAGCTGAGGAAAGCACTTATCCATAAAGGAGAACAATGAACTGGTCCATTTTAATTCTGTGTCAAAGTCTGCCTTCCAATTTCTTATGTTTTTTTTTCCCCCTGCAAAAATAGGTCCCGCATTTTCATCAACACATTCTCAAGGAACCTTGGAGAATATCATTATGAGATGTTTTGACAGTACTTTATTGCTGTTTGGTATAATTTGTACTTTTTGCTTTCTTTTACCCATTTCTCCATCATGCTAAACCCCTGACTTATTGAAGGAATAAAACATGTGGAGAAAGCTCCTTCTTGATGCTTTATCATAGGCTTTATCTGAAATGAGAGAAGCCATGGAGGATGCAGAGCAATTGAGGGAAGATTATTTACTTCTTGGCTATTGTATAACCACTGCACATCCAAAATTCATTTACAACGCCTATCAGGATGTTGCTCAATTTCTTTCTCCTCCAAGAGGAGAACAACAAATTCAAGGAAAGGAAAGCCTCTGTTGAATTCAGCTTGATTTCAAGGATATGTCTGTGTATTTTACTTGCTAATAACAGAGTGACCCATAACATGAGCATCGCTTCTTCCAAGATGATTTTTGAAATTACTCAGTTCCCTAGAGTGGGAGGTCAAATCATCATCATCATCATCATCATCATCATCATCACCATCATCATCACCATCATCACCATCATCATCATCTTGAAAGAAGGCAAGGATAGCCATGCTTGGCTTTTTCCAGATCAGCAAAAGTCAACTAAGTACAGGTAGTCCGCAACTTACGACCACAACCGAGCCTAAAATTTAAGTTGCTAAGCGAGAAATTTGTTAAGCGAGTTTTGCCCCATTGTACGACTTTTCTCGCCGCATCTGTGAAGCAAATCCCTGCAGTTCTTAAATTAGTAACACGGTTGTTAAGTGAAACCGGGTTTCCCCATTCACTTTGCACATCAGAAGTTCACCAAAGGGCATCACACGACTCCGGGACACTGCAACCGTCATAAATGTGAGTCAGTTGTCTAAGCATCCGAATGTAAATCGCATGACCCTGGAGGTATTGCAATGGTCATAAGTGTGAAAAATGGTCATGTCACTTTTTTCAGTGCCGCTGTAACTTTGAACGGTCACTAAATGAACGGTTGTAAGTCAAAGTACCTGCACTGCCACCTGTTAAGATTAAAGTGAAGGAAAACTAAATTGCAAGACAAATTTAAAAATGAATTCTCTTGATACAACGATCGTTTGAATGTACATAGCTGTATATTGATAGTTGTAACTGGAATGGATAGGACACACAGACACACAGAGACACAGACACACACACACACACACTTTTAATTCTGCCAGTACGATTTTATAAATAAGCAGTAAAACTACTTCATATTCTTTATACTGTCAGTAAGGATAAAGCCACAAATTATCCCTTGAGCTGGCAGGAAAGAATCTCGAAGTCATAAAAAAGTAGTCCATGAAAATGTCAATCCAATGTATGAATGCTGCCGAAAAATCAAAAAGAAAGGTAATTTCCACATTTGGAAATAACACCAGGAATGGAAGTGAAAATAAATCATCCGGACATTGCTTTATAAAATATCATTTGTCAGCTTGGCTCAATGCAAATACAATTCCCTTATCAAAACCTGACAGAGAAAACAGATGGGGGACTAGTGTAAGTTAGGAAATGGGCAAAGAAGGCAACCAAAATCATGAGGTAAATCAAGCTCTTCCCTTGCAAGATAAAGGCTGTGGAGATTTTTAGCTTGGAGTGAAGGTTGTGCATAAGGGAAGACGTAATGCAAGAATAGAAGAACATGTACAAAGAAAAGCTTTGATCTGTGACACACATTAACACATCTCGGGCCATCCCAAAGGTGCTTTTTCAAAAGGCAACTGAACTTTGTTTTTCCTTGAAGATGTTTCGCTTCTCATCCAACAAGCTTCTTCGGTTCTGACTGAAGCTTCTCGGATGCTTTTCGGACGAATGCTTCTTGAAAAAGCACCTTTGGGACAACCACGTCCTGGATTACTGAGAATCTCCATAGATATCTTTGGCCATCAATGAAAGTTAAAAGCAAGAAAATTCAGAAATGATAAGAATAAACACTTCTTTAAACAGCATTGCAGAATAGATAAATAGGTACCACTTCAGTGGGAAGGTAACAAGCATTCTGTGCACCTCGGCGTATAGTCATGCCATCTACAGGACCACAGAAGCATCTTCAGACAATGCTGGCTCCCCTGGCTAGGAAATGGAGATGAGCACCACCCCCTTAGAGTCAGACACGAATGGACAGGGGGAACTTTTACCTTTACTTTTTTTTATAATATTTTATTAATTTTCCAATTTTACATTTGAATATTTAAAAAGCAACGTGGTGACTAGGTTAATCAACAGCTCAATAACAAAACCTTAGTACAAATCTCAGGCCTCAACATCAAATATTTCTTCTCTTTTTCCCTTAACATTTACTGTCTCATGTTCAGGTTGATACATTTCTAATTATATCAATTCAATAAGGACATCATTATTACATTTATCAATAAATTTTTAGCTTATACATATCTTAATTATATTCAATCTTCATAAACAATCCATATCCTGTTATTGATTTTTACTCAATTTTTAATTTCTTGTCAATATTCCAATTTAACCTTTGATATTTATAATTTTCAGACTTTGGGTAACCAAAATTTCCCTTATTTCACTACATAACAAACTATAATATCCAAAATACACATTTTATCTATTTAAATATAATATTTACTTTTTTATGCTCCTTTAAATTTATGGAGTTGGCTTCCATATTGGGTGGTCACTCATATAGATGGTTTTAAAAAAAGGAGAGGCATGGAGGATCAGGGTTATGAATGGCTACTAGTCTTGATGGCTATGATGTGCCTCCTGGATCATAAGCAAGTCTCCTCCAGCCACTCTACAGCCACAGCAAAAGAGACTGTTATCCTTCTGTAACAAGAGCATCCACCTGGCACCTTTTGGATGAAGAACAGCAAATGAAATGGGGCCCTTCATGGCCTGACATAGCCAAGCTTTGAATATCTTGCTCCCATTTTTCTGTTGATGCTTTCCCTGAATTATCTTCTGCCAATTTATGCCTTTCCACCCCCACTAAATATGAGCTTTTTGCCATAGGAATTGTTTTTATGTTTTGCTTTGAGCCAAGCTGACAACTGGTGTATTATAAAGCAATGTATTTTTCATAGGCTCCTCTGTGGAATTGTCACGAAATGAAGACTGCAACATATGGAATGCAAGATGATCAGTTATGGAGTGCAGTGTGTTCCTGCCCTACCCCTTTTCAGGCATCGCTTTCAGGATGTATTTTTGCTGAAATTCAGAAAGCTCAGTCCTCAGCAACTGGTTTCTTTTAGTTCTCCTTGGTGCAGCTAAATACATTCCCTCCAGTCGTTCTGTAAGAACCTACCTCAATCCCTCTTCCCAAGAAAGCAGAACTCCTGGAACAGCTTCATTCCAAAAGGAACTTTTATTAGGAGAAGTTGACAGCAGGCATAGAAAGCAGGATCTGAGAGTTTCCCACGCGAATCAATAGGTTAAAAGAGTAACTGGCAAACCCCACCCCAATAATCAATCCGGCCAGTTCAAATGGCCCAATCCCCAGGTGTGAATCCGCTGTGTGAACAGGGTTGATAAGGCGCCGTTCCCAAGGCTGTTAGGCAATTAGGTCTTCGCGCCTCTTCTTCCGCAGCTAGAGATAAGGCAGATGGCCAGAGGCACATTCCATTCTCAGCCCAGGCCGGCATCAAGGGAAATAGATCAAAGAGCAAGCAGACGAAAGTGGAGAGGATACATTGTAGTGCCCATAGCTCCCCCCTCCCCCCAGGATTATGGCAGAACCCGCAAGAATAAAGAAATCACCCCCGTCCCAACATCCGGGTTCTGACACATTCTCCCCGACAGGTAAGCCTTGACTTGCAACCACAACTGAGCACCAAAATTCCGTTGCTAAGCAAGACAGTTAAGTGAGTTTTCCCCCATTTTATGGCCTTTCTTACCATAGGTGTTAGGTCAGTGATGGCGAACCTTTTAGAGACCGAGTGCCCAAAAACCACCCCCGCCCACCCTGCTCTGCCTGCCCTGCCCTGCTGCTGCTCCCTGTCCCTGCCCCCAGCTGCCCGCAGGGCCACCCACTGCCTCCACGGCCCACCGCAGCTCCATGGCGGCCACACCCTCTGCCCACGCCCCACATCATCTGCATGCGATGGGGAGCGAGGGCAGAGTCTTGTCCCCGCTGCCCAGCTGCCAGGTCCTTGGCTGCGCTGCTCCGCATGGGCCGCACCCGGGGGTGACTCTCCTCCGGAGGCCTGCTGATGAGGAGGGGGCCATGGGTGGAGGCGGAGCTGGGGGGACGGCAGGCATGCCCACAGAGAGGGCTCTGAGTGCCGCCTCTGGCATGCGTGCCATAGGTTCGCCACCACTGTGTTAGGTGAACCACTGCAGTTGCTAAGTTAGTAACATGTTGTTAAGTGAATCTGGCTTCCCCCATTGACTTTGCTTGTCAGACGGTCACAAAAGGTGATCACAAGAAATGGAAGACTCCATCGATTCCCACAACGGAGGAACGGTTATAGAAACTGATGGAGCTAGCACAGACGGCTAAGCTGACTGTACCAATTAAAGAAAAGAGTTTGAATACTTTTATTGCCAGGTGGAAACCGCTTTTAGATTTTGTGCTTGAGGTGGCAAAAAGTGAAGTTTTGATTTTGGGCTTTATCGATTAGATAGATTTGATGTTATTGAAATGGCTAGTTTATAATATTTTGTAAAAGTGAAAAGTTGAGGTTTGAAGTTGATACTCTATTGGACCAAAGGAAGTCGGAAGTCAATGCCTTTTTTTTTCTTTTCTTTTTCTCCCTTACCTCACTTCTCTACTCCCCTTTACCTTCTCCATCTTCTCTGCTATTTGCTTTTGCATTTCCATTGTATTGTATATTATAAACTAATAAAACTTTCTAAAAAAAACCCCAAAACATGAAAGGTGATCACATGGTCCTGGGACACTGCAACCATCATAAATATATACCAGTTGCCAACCGTCTGAAATTTGACCATGTGACCATGGGATACTGCAATGGTCATAAGCGTGAAAAATGGCCATAAGCTACTTTTTTCAGTTTCATTGTAATTTTGAATGGTCACTAAATGAATGGTTGTAAGTTGAGACTACCTGTGTTAATACTGGTATCTCAGTCTAGGAAGCCTGATCTGTAGGCTTAAAGATGCAGACCTAAATGGACTTTCTTCGGAATATGTTCCATATTGAACTCTTTGGAAACTTCCTCTAATCATGCTGCCATGTCATGCACAAGATGGCATTAGTTGTTATTACTGTACACTTTCTCTCATTTACTGCTTTTCAGATTCACATGGAAGCCTGAAATGCCCAGTCTGTTGTCTAACCACAACATGAATCCCTAATGCAGGGGTAGGCAACCTTGGCTCTTTTATGACTCGTGGACTTCAACTCCCAGAATTCCTGAGCCAGCCATGCTGAGGGGAAAGGGAGAGGTTTCCAAGCTGAGCCATGCTGGCTCAGGAATTCTGGGAGTTGAAGTCCACGAGTCATAAAAGAGCCAAGGTTGTCTACCCCTGCCCTAATGTAACCAGAAGTTAGATCTTGTATGGTTATAACTCACAGAGAATCAATGAAAATTCCACAGAATCTTACAAGTAGGTTTGCTAGGAAGTTCTGTCAACTCTCACCCACACACACACACCAAACTGCCCCAGTGATCTGAAGCAACCCAGCTCATCAGTCCACAATATTAAGCCATAAATAATCTTCAAAGCCATGCTAAGTTTGGCACGCCAGAAAAACAAATGCTTCAAGTAATATGTCAATGAAGATTCTTAGTCATCCAGGCCAAAGTGTCTGAAGATTGAGTCATGGCGACTGGACTAATTTGTCTTATTAATTTGAGAATTTTCACTGCTCATCCAAGCAGCCTCAACAGTCAGAGCACGTTAGTGAGGCAGAAAGTTGTTGGAAAGTACCAACTCCTGCCGCACCAACCCCAGGACTTTCCTCCCAAAAATGTGTTGCAATATGTCGATGAAGATTCTCAGTCATCTAGGTCAGGGGTAGGCAACATTGGCTCTTTTATGACTCGTGGACTTCAACTCCCAGAATTCCTCGGCCAGCCATGCTGAGGGGAAAGGGAGAGGTTTCCAAGCTGAGCCATGCTGGCTCAGGAATTCTGGGAGTTGAAGTCCACGAGTCATAAAAGAGCCAAGGTTGCCTACCCCTAATCTAGGTAAAGTTGTCTGAAAGTTGAATCATGGCAACTGGATTAATTTTTATTCAGGTAATGTTAGATGTGAGTTCCAGATTCCTTCCCTTGCTCTTAAGTCTGAAGAGATCCTCCAAAGTTAACTCTAGTTGTACTAAAACTCATGCAGAGATCCCAGTGTCAATAAAACAGAACATTTGTAGCTCAGACTTGAAATGAGGAGTCCTTGGTGCTCTCTGAGCTGGGTTGCTTTCTTGCAGACATTTCATTACCCAAACTAGATAACATCATCAGTGCTAGTCCAGAGATCTCAGTGATCTAATAACTGCCTTTGGAAGTCTCATCAGTGAAGACAATGTGGGGGAAAGGAAGGTTGGGTTCAGTGTTTTGGCCTTGTTGTTGTTGTTATAGTCCCCTCAGTCATCTCTGACCACAGGGATAAATGTCAGCCCTTCCAATAGACCAGACTAGGAAACTAAAGTCTGAATGGGCTTCCCCCTCTCTTCATGAGATCAAAAGAGGGTCTCATCTGAGATGCTTATTTGAGTTACAGTTCTGGCCTAGACTCAGATTTCTTTTATCCAACCACTTTCTTAGTTGCAGATTCTCCTCCTGCTCCTTAAAGTCAGTTGCCTTCAAACCTGGCAGTATTAAGTCTTTTGGATTTCAACTGCCAGAATTTCTCAGCCAGCCATGTCTTAAAGTTGCCAGGTTTGGAGTCCTCTGCTCAAGGTTACTCCTTCCCATTACATCAGGTCCCTACAGTTGCCTTTGCAGTGTTGGAGGTTGCTTGTGCCAGTACCTTCTTCCCGGAACTGAATGAGAGCGGCAGGGCCACAGTTACTCAAGCAGCTTTCTGTGCTTGAGGCAGGACTGGGATTCACCACTCTCAACTTCTAATCCAGGACTTTAACCACTAGACCAGCTCTCAGTACCCTGGCTATGCTTTGCAGAACCAGTGAACGGCGATGTGGCAGAGCTCACACGCACACAAATGCATCCAACTGCGAGAGACACCTCCAGGAGAAGAAAGCTCAAAATGTCAAAGGAAGTAACAAGCATACTGGTTTCCTCTTGCTGAGGCAAATCATAGCTTAGCTACTGACATAGAAACTGGAACACTTTCTAAAAGAATGCTTCGTGAGTAATTGGTTTTGTGAGCTGGCAAATGAGCCAGGTGCACAAATATCTTTCAGCAGGGGTACAACTGAAAAACATGCTTCAGCTTTGATCGTTGTTGGCAGCTGCAAGGGATATTTCAGAATATTTAATGTGGCAGCACCTATTTATTTTTTTAAAAAAAGAAGAAGTTGATGATGTGTGGTGAAGCCTATTAATCTAAATATGTTCTTGATTTGCCACAAAATGTATTTCTAGTTTTTCTTGCTGAGAAAAGAAACTTTGGTTAATTTTCTTCTTTTCATATGAAAGGTATTAGGTGGGGGGGGGGATACTTTTCAACCAGTCAACTCCTGGCAACTACTTGGATAAAACTATCAGCAGTTTTCTTGCCAATATTTTCAGAATTGGTTTGCTATTGCTGCCTTCTTCCTAGGACTAAGAGAGAGGGACTGGCCCAAAGTCACCAAGCTGGTTTTTGTGCCTAAAGCAGAACTCAAACTCACAATCTCCTGTTTCTAGCCTGGTGTCTTAACCACTACATCAAACTGGCTATTTGTCTTCAAGCCTAATCCGTCAAACTTAGTTTTATCATAGGTGTATTAAGATGTTCCTTTATCTGTCCGTCCGTCCGTCCGTCCGTCCGTCCGTCTATCTATCTATCTATCTATCTATCTATCTATCTATCTATCTATCTATCTATCTATCTATCTATCTATCTATCTATCTATCTATCTATCTATCTATCTATCTATCTATCTATCTATCTATCTATCTATCTATCTATCTATCTATCTATCTATCTATCTATCCTTATTTATTTATCCCTATGAATAGCTACAGACTGGCAGTCATGTTAACCTATAAGATCCATCCAGATCTATTATTAAAGGGAATTAATTGCCTTCTCAAGGCTACAAAGAAACCAGGGAGACCACTAGATGGCAGAGTTTCTTGTGCCTCTTTGCTGCCATCTACTGGTCATCTAGCCCAGTTATGGCACCCTGGCTAAGTAAAACCATCAGTGTGGGTTCTCAAATAATGTCTCTGAAGAAAAGGACAGAGGATAGCCTGAAGTCTTCTGGCATGAGTTATTTCACTTGAAAATAAGATGGACCAAGATGGCATCAATGCCAAGCAAAGGTATTCATTTTCCTTCTCCCATCTGAGCTGCAGTGTGCTGAAGCAGGGCAGCCAATGCTAGGTGAGTTTGCTCACTGGTTTTTTGTATACAGTAGTTTGCCTTGCCACAATTTGTGGAGGTGTACTTTTCTCCTTGATAGTTCTTCGATTCGGGTTTTCTGATCATTTGTCTGATGTTAATCCTGCTTATCTGGGTGTTGGCTGCTGGAGAGGATATGTTCTGGGCTTTTTCTTTCCTTCATAACTTTTTTCATTGTCTCTTTTGAATGGTATGTAAATACCATTTATCTCTATGTGTCTGTTGATGGCTGATTTGTCTGAAGGCCAACCCTACAGGAATTCCCTAGTGGTTTTGGATTTGGCTTGATCTGGGATGCTCACTATTTCTCAGATAAAATTGTGGTTGAATCTGTTCATGGGTTTTGAGATTAAGGAGATTTCATTGTGTCTTCTGACAGCTAGTTGGTGTTTATGCTTTTCTCCCTGTGTGTCTTACATAGTGGCTGTTACAATTCTTGTTTATTGTAGATGACTCTTGTTTTTTCTTCTTGGGCTCCTGGATCTTTAGGTTTACTTAAAATGTTTGGGAGGGCTTCAGTTGGTTTGTGTGCTGCGGTAATGCTATATGGTTTAAATAGTCTGTTGGTTGCTTCTGAAATATTTTTGATGTATGGTAATATTATCCTTGTCATAGATTGTGCTGGTTGTGCCCAAAATGAGCTGAGTCATGAGGCAGTTTTTGGTATAGTTGTATGGGTATTCATTTTGTTGGAAGCTGTGCGACCATTCTGTTTCCTGTTTCTCATGTTCAGCATTGCTGCAATGTGTTTATATTCCTCTGTCTAACATTCTTACAAAGCTCCTCTTGTGAGATATTGGGTTGTTACTTTGGTAATGGAGCAGTGTGGGTTGTTTTTCGATAGACTAGCATTTCTAACTTGCCATTGTTTCCTCTGCTAATGAGAATATCCAGGAAGGGTAGTGTGTTGTTGTCTTCTTCCCTTGAGAATGTTATTCCTTTGAAGACCTTGTTGACTGTTTCATCTAGTTGTTCTTCTGGTTGTTCCTTTTTTTTTATGATGATGGTGTCATCTACACACCGAATCCACACTTTTGACTATATGAATGGGAGTGATATAATTTCTAGAGCTGCACTGTGGTCTCTGTTGTGAGTCCTGAGAGTGGTGATCCCATGGGTGTCCTTCTGATTTGTCGGTGCTGTATGTTTGTTCATCAAATTGAAAATAGGTGGTGAGGCAGAAGTTGATGAGGTCCATGATTCTGGGTATTTTGATTTCAACCTTAGTGTATTTGGCTAGCTCAGAAATCAGCAGGCATTGTCAAGAGTTTATACTCTTTAATTGCCATATGGTAAGCCTTTCATATTCTTATTTGAATCTGTTGAGCTGTTCTCCGTAGAACAGCTTACAATTTGTACCTATCACTAAGTCAGTACATTCTGTTTTCCTTTAAAAAAGAACTTAATAGGTAGAAAGCATATGCCTCACTTTAAGACTGAATGCAGTGAGCAAAGAACAATATTTTCCCCCTAACAGTTAGATCTTTAGTAGTTTCATAAGCCTCTAGCTTTATTGCCTTTTGTAAACAAAACAGTAATTTGTAGTTACAATGGCTAAATAATACCGAAGATAAATCAAAGGACAAATGTGGGTGAATAGAGACTTTGAGCCTCTCTAATAGCCTCTCACCTAATATTTTAATTGTGACATCATAGTGATAAGTATTATACTTTAATTTATGCATTTAACTCAGGCATAAAAGAACGAAATCTTCTATGATGTTTTTAAAGACACTTTTATTTTACTTCGCCCTAGGTTTTTCCTAATTACTCCCACAATCCATGCATCATTGTCTTACATATAACCTCTCACAGTACTTTTTAACCTGAAATAAAGTTACAAGATCTAGGATAAACTGAAAGTACAGAATCATTTTTAAATGCTCAAGGGGGAACAGGAGCTCCTGTGGGTTTTTTTGTTTTTGTTTTGTTTAATAAAAACCCCCATCCATTCTTATCTCTAGTCCTCCTAATTAGGTTCCTTCACTCTTTATGAGAGTTTCTAGCTTTCTGACCCCTTTTCCATTCTTGTAATATACTTTCCAAAGATCTTAATAGATAGAGTGATAGATAGTCTTAACCTTCAAATCACCCAAGTCGTAAGAAGTGAACACATTTTATTAAAAAATCCAGGCAGCATTTGAGGCATGACAAACATGATATCAAAGTTAAGCCAAGTGGCAGTAAGACGTTCTGCTCTTATAAGACAGCTTGGTTGGAGTCAATGAGACCCAAATACGGATTTGATAGGACTTCAGTCTAATCTCGCACAGCTCTGCTCGTATTTTTTGTGAAGTATTCCAAGACGCATAGTGACAGCTGAAGCCACAGTGGAGACAGCAGGCATGCAAGTAGTATATAGACAAATTATGCACATTTGTCTGGCTTCAAGTTCAGTAGCTTGAAGCCATGAATATAAATATTAAATATCTACCAGACAGCTAATGGTGGTTGCCAAATCCAAAGAAGGAACACAACTGTGGTGGTAAAGCAAGGCATTTTCAGATGTTCAGTTCTTTACCAAAGTAAAAAAAAAAAAAAGTTGCTACAAAGAAGAGGGAGTCAAGCTCTTCTCCAAAGCGCCTGAAGGCAGGACAAGAAGCAATGGATGGAAACTAACCAAAGAGAGAAGCAACCTAGAACTAAGGAGAAATTTCCTGACAGTTAGAAGAATTAATCAGTGGAACAACCTGCCTCCAGAAGCTGTGAATGCTCCAACAGTGGAAGCCTTTAAGAAGAGATTGGACAGCCATTTGTCTGAAATACACACACACAGACACATTTAAGAAAGATGGCATGGTCACAGTTTTTACTAGTATACAAATATATATACATACATACATACATACATACATACATACATACATACATATATGTATATATATATATATATATATATATATATATATATATATATATATATATATATATATACATACATGCATATATGTATATACATACATGCATATATGTATATACATACATACATATTAAAGCTAGTAAAAGCTGTGACCATGCCATCATTCTTGTCTATGTCTATGTCTATGTCTGTCTGTCTGTCTGTCTGTCTGTCTGTCTGTCTGTCTGTCTATCTGTCTATCTAATTATACATATTATATATAGTTTCTTCATCTGATTATGTTCCAATGCTCATATAAGGTTACTACAGACAATGCCAACTTTTTCACTAACATTAATCCTTGCAGGTGTGCATATTAAAACCAGGTGTCCCTCAAACTGATTTGCTTGTCTTTCTCTCTGAAAGACCATGCTCATTTCAGCACTGAAATGCATCTGTCTGCCAGGTCATATAAAGCGTGAGCTACGGCTACAAACTGCAATGCTTTGAAATGCTATATTGAACATTCCTCTCTTGGACTAGATTTCTGCAATAGCAACTTGCTCAGTCTATAACTGCCCGTGAAATCTTAGATCTCCACATGCTGATCCTTATGCCCTCAAGATCTGTACAGGTAGTATGATGGTAATTGAGCCCAGAAATAATGGTTGTAAGTCATGCTGGTCATTAAGCAGGTCACCATATGACCCCGATTTTAAGACTTTTTTTGTGATGGTTATTAAGCAAATCACCATAGTCATTAAGTGGATCCCTGGTCATTAAACAAACACCATAGGTGTTTTCATTAGAAAGCAAGAATTGGTTTGCACTTACTACAGAGAAGATCAAATCCGTCCCGTTTAATTCCACGGTTGGTTTCCATTTGCTCTTTAATGCATTTTCAGCTCAATCTTGTACAATAACACGATTAAGCCAAGAAGCACGGGGAGAAGAAGCATCTCCATGAAGAATCTGACAAGTTTGTGAAGGCCTGGGACACATTCAGGTTCAAGGACAGGAAAAATGGAGGATTCTGTCCAATCATCACATGCAACGCATATTATCAGGCCAGTCCTTGATGATTTTCCAAAGCAAGATTTTAAATCTGCTTTGCTTATGGTTAGTATCAATCATCAATCCTGTCACGAACCCACTGGTAAAGCAACATCCACATTCACACCCAGCACGATCCTGGGCAGGATTATTTTAAATCCACTTTACTTATAAAAGGCTGATTTGAAGTGAAACAACACACACTGCACTCTAAAAAAAATCCTACATCCACCCAAAGATAAAATCACTTATTTTTACCTTTGGTTGGGAATCCATGGGCAAAGCCTTCCTTGTGGCCCCAGGGAGATTAACCAATGAAAATGTATTGGTTTGCTTAAATCGGGTCATCAAAAATCTACCTATAGAATACATTAAACTGGGGAGCTTCATTAGATTTAGCTGTTCCTTCGCCCTTAGTTAGTTTTTCCTCAGCACACATTATTCTGAAGATTCCTGGAAGACTGTACTGCTCTATACTGCCCTAGTGAGGCCACACTTGGAATGCTGCATCCAGCTCTGCTCACTGTTATACAAAAAAGATGCCAAGATCCTATGAAGATGTAGAGAAGAGCAACAAAGATGATAAGGGGTCTGTAGGTTAAACCCTATGATGGAACGGTTAAGGGAACTAGGTATGTTTAGCTCAGGGGTAGGCAACCTTGGCTCTTTTATGACTCATGGACTTCAACTCCCAGAATTCCTGAGCCAGCTATGCTGGGAGTTGAAGTCCACGAGTCATAAAAGAGCCAAGGTTGCCTACCCCTGGTTTAGCTTAACTAAGAGAAGACGTAAGGCTGACAAGATTGCAATCTTCCAATACTTGAAGGACTGTCACAGGGAAGAGGGCACTGATTTATTCTCCAAAGCATCGGAGGACAGGACAAGAAGCAATGGGGGGAAGCTATATCAGAGGGCAATCCAACCTGGAACTAAGGAGGATTTTCCTGACAGTGAGAACCATTAATCAATGGAACAGCTTGCCTCAACAGAGTTGTGAATGCTCCATTGCTAAAGATTTTCAAGAAAAGACTGGACAACCATTTGTCAGGGATGGTGTAAGGACTCCTGCCTTGGGTAGGGTGTTAGACTAGAAGACCTTCCAAGGTCCCTTCCAGCCCTATGAGTCTGTGGTTCTGTGACTTGTCAAGGTCTCTCTTGAGCATGTCCCAAAAGTACCATTTTGACCTGGCAGCAATCATTTAAGACTCACTCTCTCACACACAGAGATGCAGATGCAGATGCAGAAGCAGAAGCAGAAGCAGAAGAAGAAGAAGAAGAAGAAGAAGAAGAAGAAGAAGAAGAAGAAGAAGAAGAAGAAGAAGAAGAAGAAGAAGAAGAAGAAGAAGAAGAAGGAAAGAAAGAGAAAGAAAAAGAAAGAAAGAAAGAAAGAAAGAAAGAAAGAAAGAAAGAAAGAAAGAAAGAAAGAAAGAAAGAAAGAAAGAAAGAAAGAAAGAAAGAAAGAAAGAAAGAAAAGAAATCTGCAATAAGGCTAAAGCATATAAGGAACGGCTGCTGGAATTGGGTATGTCTAGTTTAATGAAGAGAAGGACGAGGGGGGACATGATAGCCGTGTTCCAATATCTCAGGGGCTGCCACAAAGAAGAGGGAGTCAAGCTATTCTCCAAAGCACCTGAAGGCAGGACAAGAAGCAATGGATGGAAACTAATCAAAGAAAGAAGCAACCTAGAACTAAGGAGAAACTTCCTGACAGTTAGAACAATTAACCAGTGGAACAACCTGCCTCCAGAAGCGGTGAATGCTCCAACACTGGAAGTTTTTAAGAAGAGACTGGACAGCCATTTGTCTGAAATGGTATAGGGTTTCCTGCCTGAGCAGGGGGTTGGACTAGATGACCTCCAAGGTCCCTTCCAACTTTATTATTATTATTATTATAAGGCATTCTGATGAAATATATACAATACAATGAGGATCCCCCCCCCCCAGTATGCATATAGCACCATATAGCAAAAGACTTAGTGGAAAAGATGTGAAGCAGTTCTGCATTTTTAAATAAATCCCATCTCTGATTAATGTGTGAAAATATGTTCAACTGTGGAAGCAGTGCAAGCATCAAGCACAATGCAAAAAAAAAGAAAAGAAAAAAGAAAAACAATACAAAGAAGCAAATGCCAGGCCTAAGAATAGACTAACCATGTGTGTCAAATGGCTTGCCTTTCTATCCCTTGATTTCATAAAGATAAAATAAAGGGGGGGGGGCGCAAAGGGGCTGTTAAATAGCAAATGCCAGCTGCTTTCAAATAACAAGCTTTGCTATGCGCCAAAATAAACAGGGTACCAGCTAATAATCTTATGCAACTTCTGTTTTTTACTGAAAAATAATGGAAGGACAGGGATTTTCAGATAGGAAGACTTCCTTCGAATCTTTTGTTGTAATTCCTCGTGGCCGAGGCAGAGCAACCATTTGTTACCATTTAATATCTTTCCACCGTTGTTATGTTCACAGTTGAAATGGTTACAACAATAAACTTCTGCCTAACATTTATTTTCCATCGAAAGCAGAGTTTGTCAGCCCTTAGTAACTTTAAGATGTGTGGAGTTTTGCTTCCAAAATTCCTCAGCCAGGAATTCTGGGAACGGATGTCCGTACATCTTAAAGTTGCCAACCATGATAAACACTGATCTAAAGGATGGGATGGATGGCTTTGTCTTCAGACTTCATCTCGGTTGTGTCCTTTCACCGCTCAGAACTTTTGAAGCTCCTCAACCCTATTCCTCATGTGAGCTTTTCATGTGCAATTAGAAATGTTATTGTAATATTTCATACTTATATCTGGTGAAGTGAACGGGTAGCTTTCCCGTGGCCGGTGTCCTTCAAAAGCCCAAACCAAATGCAAAGAAACATCATGAAATAAGATGGAACAATAGGGCCTGATCTCTCAGGACCAGGAACATTCTGGTCATCAAGAAATTACCAAGGAAAAACAGGATCTACATTGATTCAATAAGAAGACCTTAATTGCAAATACAACTGAAGTATAAGCTGAGTGGAAAAGATGTTATATACTGATATTATTATTATTTCTACAAACACTAGAAAAATACCTATATCTAATTTTGTATGTATCGATAGTACCAAGAACTCTATTTGCTTAATGTTGGTAAAATGAAAATGTTACTTGAAGAAAAGAGGATCAAAGAAATGTATTACTATCTAACACGTTAACTATGGAATTATAGAAATTAATTACTATTAACCATTGTTAAATATGTGAACCCAGGCAACACGTTGTTTACTAAGCAACAAAGATTGTTATTGTAAAAAATCAAATATATATATTTGTTTTATATATATATATATATTTGTTTTATATATATATATATATATATATATATATATATATATATATATATATATATATATATATATATATATATATATATATATATATATATATATAATTGTAGTCTTTGGTATATATGTTTTCTGAGGTTTTCACAGGTGTTTGTATGTAGGTCTTTGGTAATTCGGGTTTTCTCCCGCGTAAAATTGGAAGTGTCTTGGCGACGTTTCAACGAAGTCTCATTCGTCATCTTCAGGCTGGCATCTTCGGCCTCGTGCTTCTAGGAGCAATGTGTGATCGCAGCTGTTTCTTCCTTTTAACTGCCAGTGGGGGTATGAACTGATTGGGTGGGAGCTTGGCTGTGTTCTGATTGGGTGGAGGTGTGTTCTGATTGGTTAGGGGCTTGGCTGTGCTCTGATTGGATGGGGGTTAGACCCACACTCACGAAAACCACACAGGATGTCACCACCACACATCCACGCAAAAAGCAAACCCAAACCCACACAGATGATGAGGCACGACCACAAACCAGAAACCAGACCACAGATGCATCATTAGCCATTTCAAACCCCTCCAATCCATACATGAAACAAACTGACACCCACCTTGATGATATGGCACGACCACGAACGCGAAGCCAAACAACAGCAATGCAGCTCTCCATCTCAAATCCTGCTGCAACTCAGACTAATCCGAGCACAACAAAGCCCCCACCCAAACAGAACACACCCCCATCCAATCAGAGCACAGCCAACCCCCCATCCAATCAGAGCACAGCCAAGCCCCTAACCAATCAGAACACACCTCCACCCAATCAGAACACAGCCAAGCTCCCACCCAATCAGTTCATACCCCCACTGGCAGTTAAAAGGAAGAAACAGCTGCGATCACACATTGCTCCTAGAAGCACGAGGCCGAAGAGACACCAGCCTGAAGATGACGAATGAGACTTCGTCGAAACGTCGCCAAGACACTTCCAATTTTACGCGGGAGAAAACCCAAATTACCAAAGACCTATATATATATATATATATATATATATATTCCCAGGTGTGGACATTTGAAGTCAATAAATAAAATAATGAACTCCGGGATGTTAGAAAAAAGGCTTCTTTATTGCTGAGCTTTCGTTAACAACCTGTTAACATCATCAGAGCAAAGGGCTAAATGGTAAGGGAGCATGTGCATGAATTTATATAACAGTTGAAAAAATGGTTACATCGTGGCACGTGCACATAGCGTGCTTAAGAAGCTCATTTAGAAAAATCACATTGATAACAGTAGGTACATAACAATACATCTCCCGGCAAGATTTAAAAGTCGCGCTTGTCAGCTGTTAGGCGCATAAGCTGGATCGCGACTGTCAGCTGTTCGGCGCGAGACTCTCAGGGCACCACGCGAAGTCTTGTGCCGGCTGGATTCCTTCCGTGGAGAGCAGCTTGGATGTTCGTCTCGCTCTCTCGCATGCAGGTGCTGTTGGACCGGATCTGCAGGGAGAGAAAGCAGATGCCCTCGTGGGGCATGTAAGTGGTTTGCCCGCCCTCGTTCCCCCTTTTTTTGGACGTTGTGGGATCGTCACTGTTATAGGAGACAGTCTTTTGGATTTTATAGTTTCTTTAGTGCAAGGTTGCTGCGTGTGTGTGTCCTGTTGGGTATAATCGTTTGGAATGTTTGTGTGTGGTTGTTTGTTATGTTTGTCTGTTGTGGGTGGTTTTGTAGAATTTGGAATTGGGTTGTAACAGCTTGTTTAATTGAATGTGATAAGTCATGTTTTATTGCAGGGGTCAATTTTAGTCTAGGTCTTAATACTCTGCTGTTATTCAGTTGTTGTTGTGTGTGTGTTTTGTTGTGTGTGAGTGTGCTGTGGGGTGGGATTTGTGTTTTGGATGTTTGTGTCATGGATGTGGTCAGAAGTGTTGTTGTTTATATGTGTGAGAATATCAGAAGGTGTTGTGTTGGTTGTGCAAGCTGTCATGGTTGTGTTAGAGCTGTGTTGTTTATTTGGATTGCATGAAAAGGCTGGTGTTGAAGAAAGGATGCCTGTTGTGTTTGTTTGGGGTTTAGCATGTGGGTGAGGCGGTGTTATTGTGTTATTGTTGGTTGAATTAAAGTGTTTGGGTGTTTTGTGTTGCTGCAAGTGGCTTTTTAGGGTTTGGTAAGGGGGTAGTAGGACGATGTGCCTATTAATGGAATGACCGTCAGAAAACCAAGCTTCTTTTAAAAGGCGGCCGCCTTTGGTGGAGTCTTGGGCAAGGACTTCTGCTCCTTTGAAGTTGAAAGTGTGGCCATGTTCAGCTATATGGGTCCAGACTTGTGAGCGTTGTTCTTGTCTTTTTACTGCTAGAACATGTTCATGTATTCTAGTTTTCAGTCTTTTAGATGTCTCTCCAATGTAGTTACATTGGCATGTGTTGCAGTTAATTTTGTACAAGATGGAAGACAAATCACCTGTTGGTAATGGCTCTTTTGGTCGCATTAGCTTTGAACATAGCGTCTGGTTAGGCTTGTGTGCGATGTTTATGTTGTATGAGGAAAGAATCCTTGCAGTTGCTTCTGAAACCCCATTGATATATGGGATTGTTGCCCAAGTTGTGGTGGTTGGAGAAATGTGGTTTGTGCGTGGTGTCTTATCCTTGCAGCAACGTCTGATGAAGCTTGGTGGGTAACCATTCTGTTTACATACACGGAGGAGATATGTTTTCTCTTTAGACTTTGCTGTTTCTATGCTGCAGTGGGTATTAATTCTTTTAAACAAAGTTCTTATGCAGCTGGTTTTATGGGATACTGGATGATTACTCTGGTAGTGAAGAATTCTATCGGTATGAGTGGGTTTGCGATAGACTGTGGTTGACAGGTTGCCATCTGGGAGGCGATGGACCATTACATCCAGGAAGGGTAAAGTGTTGTTATCCTCTTCTTCTGCTGTAAACTGAATGTCTGGATGGATGGAATTGAGTTTCTGTAGAAATTTGGTGGTGTCACATCACTTAATGATCGCAAAGGTGTCATCTACGTATCTAACCCAAAAACCAGGTTGATAATCAGTCATCACAACACGTTCCAGATCTTGTAACATTGCTTCAGCAATAATGCTTGAGATGGGTGACCTCATGGGTGTGCCTTTTATTTGCTCATATATCGTGTTATTGAAAGTGAAATATGTTTGAAGGCAGAAACCCAATAATTGTATATAGTCCTCTGTGTTAGGAGAATTGGGGTGTTGTAGTTCTCCTTTTTGCAGAAGGTTTCTAAACACAGAGATGGCTAGATTTTGGGGAATGGAGGTGAATAGGGACACTACATCGAATGAGACCATAATCTCATCATCCTTTATCTTTGTTGGGCGTAATTTCATTAAAAAATCCTCAGAGGATCTTACTGTGGTTGGGGAATTACTGATTAGGTGTTTAAATTTCAGGCTTAACCACTTTGCCAGGCCATACATGGGTGTGCCTCTGAAGGACACAATGGGTCTTAAAGGGACTCCTACCTTGTGGATTTTTGGGAGTCCATATATATATATATATATTCTTCTTCTTCTTGTGCCATATCCGTTATCGGATGTTGGCGATCATGTTGACGATCCTGTTTTTATCAGCAGCCGCACGAAAAACTGCTGCTGAGTTTTGTCCAAACCAGTTCCCTTAGATTTTGAAGCCATGATGTTCTTCTTCTGCCTGGACCTCATTTGCCTTCAATCTTTCCCTGGAGGATTAAATTAAATATATATATTGAATGATGATGTTACCTAGTTTGGGTAATGAAAAGTCTGCAAGAAAACAGCCAAGCTCAGAGAGCACCAAGGATCCCATATTCTGGCTACTAATTCCCACTGAGCCAATGATGGACAATGAGTACAAATATAAGTTCTGGCAATGACCTATCAGCCTCAAAGTGTGGCTTTCCCCAGACTAAAGAACATGACATCTCTTGGTGCTGACCTAAAATCGAATGTAAAAACTGATTGTGCTTTCTGTATTTCCTTTTCCACTGATTCATTCTTTTGCTGACCTAGGTAGGAGGACAATATTAGCATATTTTCCCAGCCTCCAAGGCAGTACACTTCATTAATACAATAAAAGGTGATGGCTGCAGCTTTTGGGATGTTTTCCTCCCCAGTTGCTAAAAGAAACCCTTCAGTGATTGGAGTCAGAACATTTTTACTGCTAATAAATGCATTGTTCAGAGAGCAGAAATCCTCCAGAAAGGACCTCTTCTGACCTTCATTTTCTCATCAGTCTGAGGAATGAGACACATTTCTGGGTACAGAAGCGTACCCCAAGGAGGAATATTTGAAGGAACTGAAGTGGTTAATCAGATTTGACATTACCATAGCAACCTGAACAGCTGCAGTACTTTAAAAACACTCCTATGAAAGCACACGTGTTTGCTGTGCACACACAAGGCTCAGATGCACTTGTGATTCTCTCCTGACTATCTCTGTTCAGACAAGAGCATTTTGTGAATTATGTGAAAATAAGAAAGACATTCCAGGCACATTAATTGCTTGGCTTTTTTCAAGAGGTTCAAGATGGAATGTTTTCATAACATGTGTGTACCTACTCTTTATTTTAGTTTTACTTTAATTTATTGAATTTATATAGCTGCCCATCTCGTGCATGTGTCTCTGGGCAGAATAAACAATTACAACACAAAGCTAAGCAATCAACGTAATTCAAACAGAACCGTTTTTTTTTTTTAAAAAACCCGTTAAAAACTACATAACAGAGAGACAGGAGAGAGTGCATTCTAAATTCATACACACAATGCAGCTGTTTAAGGATCTCCACGTTTCCATGGGATCTTCAGGCCCACTGGTAAAACCAAGTTTTGAAAACCTTCCAGAAGATCAGATGGAGCCAAACGTAGCTCGGGAGAATTATGTTCCAAAGAGCAGGTGCCATAGGAAAGGCTCTCCTCCTGGGGCCTACAAAACAAAGGTCCGACTCCAGGACATAGCATGTCCTCCTGCTGGACCTGAAAGGATGGGTAGATGCAATTGGGGAGAGATGACCCCTCAGATAAGCAAGGCCCATGCCATGTAGAACTTTAAAGGTCACAGTCAGGACCTTGAAATGGACCTGGAAGCAAACTGGCAACCAATGTAGCTCGTGGAGCAGAGGTATCTCATGTGAAGTTCTTGGAGCACACCTACCTATCTGCGTCACTGCAATTTTGCACCATTGAAGCTTCAGGATACTCTTAAAGGGCAGCCCTATGTAGAGCACATCACAGTTAATCCATTTGGGAGGTGAGCAGGCATAAGTGATTGATGACACCACCATTACAGTGCATTGAAAGAATAGAATGGAATGGAATGGAATGGAATGGAATAGAATGGAATAGAATAGAATAGAATAGAATAGAATAGAATAGAATAGAATAGAATAGAATAGAATAGAATAGAATAGAATAGAATAGAATAAGAGCTGGAAGGGACCTTGGAGTCTTCCTAGTCCAGCCCCCTGCTCAAGCAGGAGAACCTATACCAGTGATGGCGAACCTTTTAGAGACCGAGTGCCAAAAACTAGCCCCGCCCTCACGCCACCAGTTGCCATGCCCCCGCTCCGCCCCCACCCCGCCTGCCCGCAGGGCCACTCACTGCCTCCAGGGCCCGCCACAGATCGCCCAGGCAGCCCAGCAGCGCCATGGCGGCCATGCCCTCTGCCCGCGCCCTGCAGCATCAACTGTGCGTGATGGGGCGTGAGGGCAGAGTCTTGTCTACGCTGCCATGTCTTTGGCTGCGTTGCTTCGCATGGGCCACGCTCGGGGGCGACTCTCCTCCAGGGGGGCTGCTGGTGAGGGGGTCGCGGCAGGAGGCAAGGCTGGGGCAACGGCACATGTGCCCACAGACAGGGCTCCGAGTGCCGCCTCTGGCACCCGTGCCATAGGTTCACCACCACTGACCTATACCATCTCAGACAGGTGATTATCTAGTCTCTTCTTAAAAATCTCCAGTGATGGAGCGCCCACAATTTCTGGAGGCAAGCTGTTCCACTGGTTGATTGTCCTCACTGTCAGGAAGTTTCTCCTTAATTCCAGGTTGCATCTCTCTTTGATCAGTTTCCAACCATTGTTTCTCGTCCTTTCCTTTGGTGCTCTGGTGAACAACATGATCCCCTGCAAGGAATGCAAGAAAGCTTCTTCAGAATACCTTCTGAATTCATAATATTGATTTCTTTCATTTTATTTATTTACTTATTTGAATTTATACGCCACCGAACTCCAGTATGACTGGCAAACTTCCATCAATGGATGTAGATTGCACAGGCAATTGTGTAACATCTTCTGCTCATGATTCCAAACCATGTAATATACTCAAGAATGTAGGTCTAGTCAATCCAGAACTTTGGTTTATTTTGTATGTAGACTGTACATTCAATGTACAACATCATATCAGATCTTACTGTATAAGCAACCTTCACATGATTATGTCATGGCATTGAACTGCATTTTTCTACTTTTCCCAAACTTATATTGCCACCCGTTTCCAAACGCACAAAATGTGTTCTGAAATGCCATTGTTATTTGAGTTCTAGTGTGAAACATCTAGTGTCTTAAACATCATTTGTAAGCTGTGCTTTTTGCCAAAATGGGCTACCTAAACATTTTAAAATAAAATGCCTTTCCTCAAGAACAGTTTTTAAAAAAACCCCTTTGGTGTCTTTGCATTGTTTCCAAAATATAATGCTGACTCTTTAATATCGATGCATTTCAGAAATTTGACCTTGAGTGCTGGAATTATTTAGCTTTTGATGGATTTAGCCTACACATAAGCTTCACCCCTATGATTTTTCTTTCAGGGGTCAATAATCACAACCCATCTGTAAATGTTGAAGGATTTGGGCTTTCAACCTCAAGTATTTCACACATGCCTTTTAAAATAATGTTATCACTCAGAGCACCATAACTCTCAGGCACATTTATGCTTCTTGACAGCAACGACTCAAGGGCCCCTTAAGGACCTTTTCATGCTCTGCTGACTTGTACAGGAGAAGAAGGTCTCTCTTGGGCCACAGATTTCTGCCTACAGTTCCCCCAAAACACACAGCCTTGAGGTCAAAGCAGAAAGTGGAGAGAAATATTGTAAAGTAGAATCTACGTCTTTAAGCCACTCTCCCCAGTCACTGCTAGGATGGCTCCTGAAATTGAATTCAAGGAATTTGGTAGTTTATATAAACTGTAATCAGTGAAAAAAAGTAATAAATAAAGCCCAAGGGAGAAAAATGACATGATGGAGGAAAGAAAAGCATCAGAAAAACATATGGGGGTATGGATATTATGTGCTGCACAGATGTGCCAGATGCAGCAGTAGTAGTACCAGGATAAAAAGATAATGTTTTAAAAAAATCACATTGTTGTATTGGTGGAATTTGGCAATAAATAAACCCTAAATCTTGAGAATTATGGTATGCTTACAATTTAAATGACTTTTTTGATGCCCCCAAATATTGTTTTAAAATCTCTCTTTCACTGCAATACTTTGTGGGCTATTTGTACTTTCTAAATGATTCTATAAGTCTATGAAAATACATATTGCTTCTTGGCTTGATGAAATATGTTATTTATATTTTTTTCTAGGTTTTCCACAACTCTCAAATTGGGAGTTAAAAACAAAACCCAGCATAATCATCACACAATAGTTTCACTGGTTGGATTTGCAGAACCCAGCCCAGAAGTTTCGTTTTTCCATGTGCTGTAGCCTCTTTCTTTAGTAAACAGATAAACTTATCCTTAAAATGTGATTTCTGAAACCACAATGCCTGGGGCTGGAGGAATGGTGGCAGCAACTGTGGGCCTAAAGCGCTTCCCCCTTTTTCTTGTGTGTGCTCAGTGTGCATAAAGAGGGACGGTGCCTTGGCTGTGATGTCACAGCAGTCTGTTTTGATCCCTCTTGCAGTTGTCTCTGCATTCTGTGCTGCCAGTGTGGTGTACAGGTAGTCCTCGACGTACGACCACAATTGAGCCCAGAATTTATGTTGCTATTCTTAAGTGAGTTTTGCCCCATTTTATGACTTATGCAGTGATTCACTGCAGTTGTTAAATTAGTAATAGGGTTGTTAACTGAATCTGGCTTCCCCATTGACTTTGCTTGTCAAGATAAGATGTTGAGATAAAGATAAGATGAGATGAGATGAGATGAGATGAGATGGGATGGGATGGGATGGGATGGGATGGGATGGGATGGGATAGGATAGGATAGGATAGGATAGGATAGGA
This sequence comes from Azemiops feae, assembly GCA_023970755.1. Classification (NCBI taxonomy): domain Eukaryota; kingdom Metazoa; phylum Chordata; class Lepidosauria; order Squamata; family Viperidae; genus Azemiops; species Azemiops feae. The sequence continues at coordinate 598,878 of JALGBA010000893.1, forward strand.
TAGGATAGGATAGGATAGGATAGGATAGGATAGGATAGGATAGGATGAGATATGGTGAGGTGAGGTGATAAGATTAGATGAGGTGATAAGATAAGGTGAGGTGAGGTGAGGATAAGATAAGATGAGGTGAGGTGAGGTGATAAGATAAGATGAGGTGATAAGATGAGGTGAGGTGAGGTGATAAGATGAGGTGATAAGATGAGGTGATGTGAGGCGATGTGATAAGATAATAATAATAATAAAGTTGGAAGGGACCTTGGAGGTCATCTAGTCCAACCCCCTGCTCAGGCAGGAAACCCTATACCATTTCAGACAAATGGCTGTCCAGTCTCTTCTTAAAAACTTCCCAGTGTTTGGAGCATTCACCGCTTCTCTGGAGGCAGGTTGTTCCACTGGTTAATTGTTCTAACTGTCAGGAAGTTTCTCCTTAGTTCTAGGTTGCTTCTCTCCTTGATTAGTTTCCATGAGGTGAGGTGAAGTGAGGTGAGGTGATAAGATAAGATGAGGTGATGATAAGATAAGATGAGATGAGATGAGATGAGGCGAGATGAGGCGAGATGAGGCAAGGCGAGGCGATAAGATGAGGTGAGGTGAGGTGAGGTGATAAGATAAGATAAGGTGAGGTGAGGTGAGGTGAGATGAGGTAAGATAAGATAAGATAAGATAAGATAAGATAAGATAAGATAAGATAAGATAAGATAAGAGATAAGATAACCTTAATTGTCATTTTTTACTATGAGCACCATGCCCACAAAAAATGAAATTCTGTTGCCTGCTCTCAAAAGAAAATACAGTATATATCTACCCATACCCATACATAGCACACATATACACATGCTATGGAAAGAGGAAGCTTGAAAGTTCACAAGGTTAATGCTATATGGACCAAACTGTGGCTGAACTGGATGTTCTGCTTCGGATACCATGTAGCCTCCTCCCAGAAAGTAACAAGGAAAACAGGTCGTGAAGAGGATGTGTAGTGGTCACAAAAGGTGATCATGTGACCTCAGGACAGTGTAACCATCATAACCAATTGTCAATCATCCAAATGTAAATCACATGACCAAGGGGATGCTGCAATGGTCATAGGTGTGAAAAATGGTTATTGGTCCCTTTTTTCAGTGCTGTTGTAACTTCGAATGGTCACTAAACAAACTATTGTAAGTTGAGGACTACCTGTATTTATTGCAGCCATGTCATGCACTGCAATTTTCTGTTGACATTGCTGGGATGTGTTTTGATATGACAGGTAGAACTGGGATTGAAATGACAGTGCCATTTCCGGGCGAATTCTCCTTACTAAATAATGGAATTTACTAGGGTTGGTTCTTGTTTAGTGACCATGATTGGGACCGGCAATTCAGTCATTTCGCTAAGTGAAACCACAATGTTGTTTAAGGTCTTATTTCAGCTTTCCTTTGCTTTATAGACGTGCCCAGCTTTGTAAATACAAGGATTGCTCGAAAAAATATTTTCTCATCCCCATCATAAATGTGAATGGTCACTAAAGGAGGCAGTTGCTAAATGAGGACAGTGCGTACATTTGTGTAACACAATCAGAAATATTCGGGGAAGGGTAATTTATTATTTTATGCTAATTATATTGAGCACTGGAAGACCGTACATGATCCTGCTTGGGACTCTTCAGAGGTCATGTCAAAAGCTCATACGTGAACACATGACAATGAAACATCTATACAGGTAGTCCTCACTTACAGCCAAAATTGAGCCCCAAATTTCTGTTAATAAGTGAGACAGTTGTTAAATGAATCGTTGCAGTTGTTAAGTTAGTAACATGGTTGTTAAGTGAATCTGGCTTTCCCATTGACTTTTCTTGTCAGAAGGTCGCAAAAGGGGATCACATGACCCCAGGACACTGCAACTGTCATAAATATGAATCAGTTGCCAAGTGTCTGAATTTTGATGTATGTGACCACGGTCACTTTGCAATGGTTGTAAGTGTAAAAAGCAGTCATAAATCACTTTTTTTCAGCGCCATTGTAACTTTGAACGATCATTAAGCACACTGTTCTAAGTCAAGGACTACTTGCATTGTTCTGGTCAGGGAACTTAACTGAAGTGGGATTGTATACTGTACACCAATCAGTGGCTGATTTTGCTAACTTGTTAGCAATTTTGCTAACTTTGCTAACACATTCATTGCTATTTGTCTTTTTTTCACTGGTCGCCTCTCCAGTAGACTATTTTCCCAGATACTGGCATAGTGAATTGACAGGTTGCTATTTCATTTCTTGGCAGCCTGCCTATCAACCATTCAGTCCAGACACAAAATTGCTGGCTGAGAACAGCCTTCAAGGAAGATTACTTTCTACTGCAGAAAAAAGTGTATTTTGTCTAAATCCAAACCAGAATGTGGGTATGCAGCCTGGGAAAAATGAGAGAGGGAGTATTTCTCTCTTAAGTATCTGATGTAACCTACAAGAATCTGAAAAGAAATCTAGGAAAAGCAAGCAGAATTTTTTTTGCAGTGATTCTCTATATGACTAAGGTATAGATAAATATTTTAGTCAGGACTCTGCAGTTAGACCTCTGCTTTACCTTGATGTGCAAATCTGTATTGCTTCTGGTAATCTGTGGTCTCTTATATTTTCTCTATAAAGTCAACAGTTAGGAATACTTTGTGGAAATTCAAACCTCAGTGAGCAGTCATTTTAAACTTAGAAGCAGATCATTATCACTTTGTGATCCAACCACGACTTTATAGATTCGTTGTTTTTTTCTTTTGGAAATCTTTTGTAGGTAGACCTCAGGTGATGAAGGCAATAGGGACCAGGATTCCTGTCACTAAGCGATGTCGTTACATACCGTATTTCCCCGAAAATAAGACCTAACTAGAAAATAAGCCCTTTTGGAGCAAAAATTAATATAAGACCCGGTCTTATTTTCAGGGAAACTCCATAGTACCAAGTCACATGAATCACTTAGTGATGATAACCCAAGCAGTCCCGGTTGCCATCGTAAATCCAAGATGCACAGGTTGTTAAGCAGGAAAAGACACAAATGCCAGGCAAGGGGTGTGGAGGTACTGTAGGAATGGAGGTGGGTGGGGGATGAACGCTAGGTGAGGCTCTGGGGAGCCTGACAAGGCTGCATGTGAGTTGGGGGAGGCCAGGAGAAAGGGTGCTGTGGTGTTGCACAAGCACTAGAAGGCTGTGGAATGGAGGTACAGCAAAGTATGAGCACTGGAAAGTTGGCAGGGTCTTACTGGTGTGGCTTACAACCCTCCCTGCCAGCTTCCGCTGTGACTTGGAGAAAGCAATCACATGGCCATGGCTCCCTGTGACATCATAATCTTGAGCCAGGCACCTGTTTGCCTGGATCATGATCATGGGAGAAACTTTAAGGATTGGTCACTTAGCATTCAAAGTTCTCACAGATCTATTCCGGACCTACGTATGACCCAAATTTGAAGTTCTGACAGTTGCTCCAACCTTATGTTCAAATGACCACACTTTGGATGCTTGGCAACGGGGCCGCATTTGTGGCTGTTTGCAGCACCCTAAGATCATGTGACAGTGTTTTATGATAGTTTTGCAGAAAATTGAAAGTTACCTCTGTTTTGGGGCAAAACTGACCCCAAAGCAAACCAGTGATTCGCTTAATGATTGTGGTGTTCATTTCATGACCACCACAAAAAAGTTAATAAAACTGAGTTGATCATGTCACTGACCTGCGTTATGACCATCATGACTTACAACTGTAATAGTCGGGCTCTATTATAGTCATAACTCGAGAACTACCTGTACCAAGCAGTTACATGAAGATAGGAAAGCTGGGTCAAGGTATGGAGATCCAAAGAGTTTCTGGAAGAAGGTGGTAGAGACCACCTACAGCAGTGGTGGCAAACCTATGGCATGTGTGCCAGAGGCGGCACTCAGAGCCCTCTCTGTGGGCACGTGCGCCATGCCCCGGAGATGGCAACCGTCCCTCTTTAACCAGCCGCCTGCTAACTTGCCGAGGTCCCACTTGCATCTCAGCACGGCTGGTTTCCCTCCCCCCGTCCCATCCCTCATGGCCTCGCATGCTCTCCTTTTCCCGGGCACAACCCACTGCATCACCTCCTCAGCTGTCGGCCATCCGTCCAGCTCAGAGGCGGCTTCTCTGAACTGCTGGTGGGCTGCGGAGCCCCAGAGTGTGCCGGTCGAGGGGCCAGCCGGCTGTAGTTGCTGACGGACACTGTCGGCCTCCATGCGCTCGCTGGCCTCTGTGTGCAGGGGCCGATGGTGTCAGGCAGAAGCCGCCCCGGCCCCTGCCTTGCCTTGCCCTGCGACAATGGCACCCCCGCCCTGCCTCGCCTCACCTCACCCTGCAGGACGAGCCTCCTGCTCACCGCCCCACCTGCCAGAGACCCCCTGGATCTCCCCCAACCCTGCCTGGCCCCCACAGGCATCCCTCCCCACGAGCAACATCAAGGTGATCACGCCCACCTTGGCCACACCCACCCAGTCTGCCATGACCACCACAGCCTTGCCCACCCAGTGGGCCACGCCCACCTGGCACCCGGCGATAAATAAATGGGTTTTGGGTTGCAGTTTGGGCACTCGGTCTCTAAAAGGTTCGCCATCACTGACCTACAGGCTCAGCTCTCCTGTTACAACTCTGACTGTCAAGTTTTTTTCTCCTCCTGGAGAGTTTATCCTGTTAAGATCCCTTCAAACGGTTCTCCCAGTGCGACTTACTTGCTAGTTGTAAATGCTAAGCAGATTTTGCCACTTTATTATATAGTAGAGCATTCATTAATTTTAAATATCCTTATCAGAGATATTTGCTACCTCTTTGGGAATCACAACTTGAACAATTAGGAACTACAGGGAAACGTGTCACCTTACTCCTCACATTTTTGGTCAAATTAAAAAGTGTGGTAATAGTACAGATTTTTGGTGATCCTTCAATGCTCCTTTTTGTTTCTATTGTACTTGTTTCAGGTTTACTGGACTCCACATCAAATCTGGTATACAAAGTATACAAACACACACATACTTAATCTATACAACTTGATGCTTTTTATAGGTTTTATAACCTGAGGTATTTATATCCTTCATTTCCCATCAGATGTCTGATATGCCTACTGCATCAATGTTCTCTTTCAGAACGAACAACTACGTGTTGGTATTATCCTTTAAGTAACAATACACTGCATAAGGATTGTGATACTGGGTTTTATATTGAAACGGCAGAAGAAAGTTTGGAATAACATAGAATAAAAATGTTGGAAGGGACCTTGGAGGTCTTCTAGTCCAACCCCCTGTTCATGCAGGAGACTCTATACCATTCCAGATAAATGGTTGTCTAATCTTTTACTGAAAACTTCCAATGATGGGGCACCACAACTTCTGGATATAAACCATTCCACTGATTGTTTTTACTGTCAGGAAATTTCTTCTTAGTTCTAGCTTGGATCTTTCTTTAATGATCTTCCACTTGTTACTTCTTGTCCTGCCCTCAGGTGCTTTGGAGAATAGATGGACCCCCTCTTCTCTGTGACAGCCCATCAAGTACTGGAAGACTGGTATCATGTCACCCCTAGTCTTTCTCATTATACTAGACATACCTACAGTAGTTCATCATATGGTTTATCCTCCAGACCTGTTATCATCTTTGTTCATCTTCTCTGCACACTTTCTACAGACTCAACAACTTTTTTGTATTGTGGTGACCAGAACTGGATGCACTGTTCTGAGTGTGGTCTCACTAGTGCAGTATAAAGTGGGCAATATCACTTCTCATGATTTTGGCTGGTTTCCCCCCCCCCCCGCCCCTTGAGCTAGCAAATTAAATCCACCCATTATTATTTCATCGCTTGTTCCCTCAAGGTAATGCAATCAATCAATACTGTTCACTTGGCTAAGATTGTAAAAGGTAACCAGGCCTCCAAAGAACAGGGTAGCTGGACACCATCAAAGCTAACACCAGCCAGGGCCTAGAAAAATTCAAAGAAGCAGTGAAAGTTTGGAAGATGTGGAAAGACCTGGCCCATAGAATCACCAAGACTCGGAGATAACTGAATGGATAATATCATCATCATCATGGCTAAGATTGGAGGCAAAAAGTTAATGTTGTTGTGGGGGAAGAAAAGCTTTGCCATCACGTATCTAAAGGTGAATGACATCAAGCCTCTCTAGCTATTCCATGGGAAAATATTTAGAATCACAGAAAGAGGGTGGTTATGGCAAAAATACAGTTAATCAGATTCATCTATAAGGCTTCAACAGCTGCTTCACAGACAAAATCCCTGCAATTTCTCTCAGCTCTATGGAGACAGTGAGGTTGGTTTTCTGTCCCCTTCTTGGCCCCAACCAAGGATGTCTTTTAGTACAGATGATTATTATCTGTTGCTGGGTTTCAGACAAGGCAGGACACACAAACAGAGAGAGAGAGAGAGAGAGACAGAGACAGAGAGCAAGAGAGAAAGGACAAACATTTTTGCCTGGATTATTTTCAGTCTTACATTCTCAGCTTTTCCTTTTGAAAATCCTGGGTAGTTTATTTTGCAAAAGATTGGAATGAAGCCTGACCCAGCATGTTATTATTTAGGAAGTCAACCCAATAAACAAACATCTGCATCTCTCTCTATCTTGAGGATGTTTTTTTTCTCTTCTTCAAATGGAAGAAAGGATTTATTTTTCCCTGTTAGCGAATACTGAAAACATTAAAGTTGTGCAAGCAGGCACGTACTGGAAGATCACTATGCCAAATTAAACATTCCCTCCTTGGTTCTCAGAGATGTTTGTATTGTTTCACGCAGCTGGTCTCTTTCTAATCTTAGTTTCAGGATATTAGGACCTGTCTAAGGGTAGAGACAGATGACAGTGATTTGAGAGGGATTCTATTTCTATCTCAACATGCACACACATTTCTATAGACTCAAGGCCGCCTTGGTCAAAGAGACTTCATAAACCTAGAGAGCTCATCCACACCAAACACAGGTAGTCCTCAGCTGACAGCCATTCATTTCACGACTGCTTGAGCTTACAACTGTGCTGAAAAATATGACTTATGACCAATCCTCACACTTAAGCCTGTTGTAACATCCCCAGAATTAGGCGATCAAAATTCAGGTGCTTGGCGACTGGCATGTATTTGTGATGGTTGCTATGTCCCAAGGTCATATGATCGCCCTTTGCGTCCTTCCCAACTGATTTCTGACAAACAAAGTCAAAGGGGGAAGTTGGATTCACTGAACGACTGTGGGATTCACTTAACACCTGCGGTGATTTGCTTAACAACCAACAATGTCATAAAACTGGGTGTGACTCACTTCACAACTGCCTTTCTCCAAGCATATGCTCTCCCTTCTTTGGCAGTTTTCCTAATACACTGTATCACTGAGCAGATTTTCTCTTTAAAAACTCTGCAAAATTGGAAAAGTTAGAATTTTAAATGATTACTAAGGCTTAGATCATATATAGGTGCCTCTCCTTTAGCAACCACAACTGGGACCAGCAATCATTTTACAATGCCTTGGTAAGGCCACACTTGGAATACTGCATCCAGTTTTGGTCACCACGATGTAAAAAAGATGTTGAGACTCTAGAAAGAGTGCAGAGAAGAGCAACAAAGATGATCAGGGGACTGGAGGCTAAAACATATAAGGAATGGTTGCTGGAATTGGGTATGTCTAGTTTAATGAAGAGAAGGACTAGGGGTGACATGATAGCAGTGTTCCAATATCTCAGGGGCTGCCACAAAGAAGAGGGAGTCAGGCTATTCTTCAAAGCGCCTGAAGGCAGAACAAGAAGCAGTGGAACAACCTGCCTCCAGAAGCGGTGAATGCTCCAACACTGGAAGTTTTTAAGAAGAGACTGGACAGCCATTTGTCTGAAATGGTATAGGGTTTCCTGCCTGAGCAGGGGGTTGGACTAGATGATCTCCAAGGTCCTTTCCAACTCGATGATGATGATGATTATTATTATTATTATTATTATTATTATTATTATTATTATTATTATTATTATTATTATTATTATTATTATTATTATTATTATTATTATTTATGTCACTGAACAAAGCGGTTGCAACGTGAGATCTTGCTTACAGTCTTATTACAGCTTTCCTTTGCTTTACAGACCCAAAATTCAAGGGCTGTTTGCAAAATTACTTTTTCATCAGCATCGTCACTGCAAACTGTCACTAAACAAGTCAGTTGCTAAACAAGGACTACAGTATCTGTATCAGTTTTCAAAATGAGAAATTAGTATGAATACAAATACCGTGAATGTCTCCTGTCTCCCTAAGTCATACATGACAAAACTGGGAATGATGTTTATGGTTGTTCTTGTAAACAAGTTCCAAACCCAACTTTCCCAGATTGTGAGTGAGGTGCCCAAACTGCATTCCTCTCTCTACGCTTTCAGATACACAGGTAGTCCTCAGCTTATGACCATAATTGAGCCCAACATTTCTGTTGTTAAGTGGGACATTTGTTAAGTGAGTTCTGCCCCATTTTAACAACCTTCCTTGCCACAGTTGTTAAGTGAATCACTGCAGTTAAGTAAATCTGGCTTCCCTGTTGATTTGCTTGTCAATAGATCCCAAAAGGTGATCACATTACTTTGGGAAACAGCAACGGTCTTCTATATAAACCAGTTGCCAAGCATCCAAATTTTGATCATGTAACCGTGGAATGCTTCAGAGGTCATAACTGTGAAAAACAGTCATAAGTCATTTTTTTCAGTGCTGTTGTAGCTTTGAATGGTCACTAAATGAACTGTTGTACGTCAAGGACTACCGGTAACAGATAGAATAACAGAGTTGGAAGGGACCTTGGAGGTCTTCTAGTCCAACCCCCTGCTCGAACAGGAAACCATTTCAGACAAATGGTTGTCCAATCTCTTCTTAAAAACCTCCAGTGTTGGAGCACCCACAACTTCTGGAGGCAAATCGTTCCACTAATTAATTATTCTAACTTTCAGGCATATTTGTGCTCTTTCACACATGTATCTTGTACTGATTCCCTCCTAACGTCATAATATAAATTATAAGGAGGAAATCAACCGCTAGTCAACTGAAGGTGGCTAATAGGAACCAGATTTCTTGGAGTCCTGTCATTAGTGGCAGCAGAAATCCATCCTCTGCCAGTCACCTGGCCAAGCTAATTAATTAACCCTTTGGAAATTGGATGAGATCCCTATGGTTCTTCGGCCTGTGCTTTTTCTGGCTGGGTGGGAGATGAATGAGGCAAGGACAAGCAGAGGAGCTCTCCCTTAATTTCCAAAAAGGTATCTCTTTTTAGCCCAAATTATTTTTAATTGTTGATTTCAGTTAAGGAAATAAATGAGCGTGTGGTATTTGTAAGTGGGGTTACAGCACTGAGATCATGCTGTTACAAAGGAGACGAACCACTTCTGAAGACTTCAGGAAGCCAGACTTTGCTTAGGAGTCTGAAAGGGGAGGTCTGCAGATCAAGGCTGTTGTGGTGAGATGCCTTATTTATACACACACACACACTTCCATTTGCAAATGTACAGACGTGGTGTAAAATAAGCTTTCCTGTTCCAATAAAGTTAGATTTCCATGGGAACCCAAGAGTGCCAGAGAATATGCATGGAGACAAAGCCAGCTATGTGCCTTCTTCTCAAGCACAAATTGCTTTGGCTTTAAGCACAGACTTTATTTCCCTGTTCCCTTCATCAGAGAGGAAGAAAAATGAATTAATGAATTAATCAATCAATCAATCAATCAGAATAGAGCTGGAAGGGACCTCGGAGGTCTTCTAGTCCAACCCCCTGCTCAAGCAGGAGATCCTATACCAGGGGTGTCAAACTGCTGGCCCATGCATCACGGCAAAACCGCACCCACCCCATTGACGGCAATGGGAAAAAAGTCGTGATACGTCACGACACGTCATGTGACATTGCGAGTTTGACACCCCTGCCCTATGCCAATTTAGACAAACAGCTATCCAGTCTCTTTTTAAAAACCTCCAGTGATGGAGCGCCCACGATTTCTGAAGGCAAGCTGTTCCACTGCTTAATTGTCCTCACTGTTAGGAAGTTTCTCCTTAATTCCAGGTTGCTTCTCTTCTTGATTAGTTTCCATCCATTGTTTTTTGTCCTGCCCTCTGGTTCTGTGGAAAATGAATTGACCCCCTCCTCTTTGTGGCAACCTCTCAAACACTGGAATACTGCTATAATGTCCCCACTAGTCCTTCTTTTCTCTAGACTGCATACTTCTTCTGTCATCTTCCTCTCCCCTTTTTGTCAGCTAGTAAAAGGGGGGAGGAGAATGGAATGTACCTCCGGCAACTGGGTTATCTCCCTGTTCGCAAGACAAGGTGCGAAAAGCCGACCAAACATCGCCGCAGCCCAGAGACAGACTGATGTTATCTCCCTTTTTCCCACAACGAACTTAACACCTTGGGATTGGCCTGTTTGAATTGACCGGATGAACTATGGGGTGGGGTTTTGCTTGGGATACTTTTTACCTATTGATCTGGTGGGAAACCCTCAGATCCTGTCTATTATGCCTGCTATCAACTTCTCCTAATAAAAGCTCCTTTTGGAAGAAACTGCTTCCACGAGTTCTACTTTCTTAGGATGAGGGTTTGAAGTGGGCCCTGACAGAGGTACTAATACTTCACATGATCCAATCTACTCTCCTGTCAGAGAACCACAAAATCAAAGAGCTGGGAGGGATCTTGGAGGCTACTCTAACCCTTGCCCAAGGCAGGAGCCTTTATACCATCCTGGGCTAATAGTTGTCATCCTTTCTTGAAATCCTCCAGTGATGGAGCACCCACAACCCTGGGAGGCAAGCTATTCCACTGATTAATTGTTTTCATTGTCAGAACATTTCTCCTTACTTCAAGTTCTTCCCTTGATAAATTTCTACCCATTGCTTCTTGACCTGCCCACTGGTACTTTGGAGAATAAGTTAATCCCCTCTTTACTGTGGCAGCCCCTCAAATACTGGAAGACAGCCACACTGACGTGATTTTATGTTTCATGAAGTATGCCACCCAGAATCACTGGTTGAGATGGGAGGCTATAGAAATCAAATAAATAAGGCAGCTTCTTGTATTTTAAGATAGTCATGATAACCAGAGCTGCCAGTTAATGGATGCTGCATTTCAAGAAGCAGAATAATCTTTGTTTCCTGTTTTTAAAATCTGCGGATCTCTTTCAATGGACCCAGTGTTATAAATTCAGCTTTCTAATTACCCTAAATCTTAAAAGATGCACCAAGTTCACGCCATGTGATCTGCTATCTGCTTTTCCTACAGCTACTCAATAGTTCAGATTCAGAATATACTTGGAACCCCAACCTTATAGAGCAGTGATGGCGAACCTTTTAGAGACCGAGTGCCCAAACTGCAACCCAAAACCCACTTATGCATCGTCGAGTGCCGGGTCGATGTGGCCCATTGGCTGGGTGTGGCCAATTGGGTGAGCGTGGCTGTGGTGGTAATGGCGGACTGGGTGGGACTAAAAAGTTCAATCAATCAATTCCAACGGCGGCGGAGGCCTAAAGCGAAAAGGTTTTATAAAGCCCAGCTGAAGGCCTAGGACTGGGGCGATGGCGCGTGCCCACAGAGAGGGCTCTGAGTGCCGCCTCTGGCACTCAGTTATTGTGCTTCGTCATGACTCGGTCTCAAAAACTGCTATGAATGCCTGCCTTTTAATTTCATGAAATTGCGCTCTTTGAAGCAGACAGTTGTTTGTGACATTTGCAGAAAAGACCCCAGTTTTGAAATTTTACAGAAAAAGTTCATTTTATTACAAGGCCGAGACTCCATTTTCTTTTCTCTCTCTCTCTCTCTCCACCCCCCACCCCCCCTTTCCTCTTTTCTTTTAATTGGCACAAGTTGATGGTTTTAAGAGCCAGAGCAAATATTTCTTTGGACTTCCACCTACATCCAGTATGTTTCTTATTACCCATTAGACAATTTGAAAGAGAAAGCTGAAAGGAAAGAGGTTTTCAGAACTAAATTAAAGAAAAACCCTTGTTTGAAGAGACCGAGAGCAAAAAGAGCCACGGAGAAGCAGAGACAAGATTTCTACAATTTTTTTTAAAAAAGCTTCAATTCCATGCACCAGAATGAACAAAAATGATCTTTCAGGTTATGGATATTTTGTATTGAAGACTGAAACAACTGAAGAAAAGTTTATAAGAATGGTTGAGAAAACACAAAGATGCTGATATCACAAAGCTATCAGAACATAAGGCTGAAGGTTATTAAACCTAATCACAAATTTGGCAGCAAGGAAGTGAAAAAAGACAGTAGTGATGGATTTCTGCTGGCAGCTTTATATTTGGGTTCAGGCTTCTAATGGTGCCAAGGGAAACAAATAATGAAATTGCTAACATGCATATGGGAGAGTGTGATTTGTAAAGCATTCCAGAAAGACATCAGTTTAAAAGGTCCAGGGTGGGAATTATTTTCTAGCTGTTATTGTTACTTAGCTGGGCATCGAAAAAAGCCTTGTGGGTTTTGGTAGTCACCCTACCCTCATCTGTCTTTGGGACAAGGGAGTGAATTTTTGGACATCTGGCAGCCTGGACAAAGATTTCTAGAACATGCATAGAATATAAAACTGCTGTGAGCTCATTTCCTGATTGTAGTGTGTTTTTCCTGATGCTGGGGCTAATGTGGAACAGCCTTGCAATCAACCAAATAAGTTATTTTCCCAGAGCTACTTGATATCACAGATGGGTGAACTTCCCAGATTTAATTTCTCATTATTTCAGGGAATTTGAGTTTTTTTTTTTTTAAAAAGAAACCCTAATCCACACAATTCGTCGGTATTGTGATTTGCATTTTTTCTTAAATGATCTTTCTTGTTTGCCTTATGTACATGGTTTTAACACAGCTTTTTTCCTCATAAATTTTTGTACATTGTTTTCCTAAACACAGGCATTTTTGTACAATTTTTCCCCTAACAAGCTTTACGAAATTAACAGAGTTAGCATTGCAAAATTCAGATACAGGTAGCCCTCAACTTACAACAGTTCATTTAGTTACCAGAGTTACAACGGCACTGACAAAAGTGACTTATGACCGTTTTTCACACTTATGACCGTTGCAGCATCCCCAGGGTCACGTGATCAAAATTCAGACGCTTCACAACCGACTCATATTTATGATGCTTGCAGTGTCCCTGGATCATGTGATCATATTTTGTAACCTTCTGACAAGAAAAGTCCATGGGAAAGCCAGATTCACTTAACAACCGTTTTACTAATTTACTAATTGCAATAATTCACTTAACAACTGTGGCAAGAAAGTTGTAAAATGGGGCAAAACTCACTTAAACAACTGTCTCGCTTTGAAACAGCAACTAAAATCAAGGACTACCTGTAACTGAAATTTGCTTAGTTCAATTTTCTGTATTGGTTAGAGATAGCAAAATGTGGTTAACTTTGCATTTAAAAGTGTATTAATATTTCTTATCACTATTTGGGATTAAACTGACACAGGCATTGTGCAGAACCAGCATTTTCTGGAGAGTATTAAGTTTGGGGAGCTGATAACATGAATGCCTTTGGGGGAAGGATGCAATTTAATTGGGAGACCTCCTAATCATAATATCTTGGCTAATGTGCAGTTTACGAGCCATGAATTTATCAGTTTACGAAAGACAAAGTAGAGCAGAACCCAACTAGTGAATAATGTATACCTAAATTTATAATTATATAGATTATATTTAAATATAAATTATATTTAATAAATTAAGACATTCTGATTTTATGGGTGGCCTTGACACTGGAACACTCATTCCTGTGTTCCAACACATTTAAAAGGTTGGGAAATGTTGGCTATGGCAGCAATTTGGAATCAGAAGTGTTTCCCAAACTTTTTCTTCATTACCTAAGAGTGTTTATCAGAAAATCTAATTGAACTTTAAAAACCAGTTGTAAGTCCCTTCCTTGTAACTTTGAATGATCACTAATAAATCGCCGTAACTTAAGGACTACCTGTACTATGAAACAATAACACTGAATTATCTTTATGTTATTGCAACAAATTACTATTGGTTATTTCATTGTATTTTTGTCTTAAGTAGGAATACTTTGGGAGATTTTTGAATATAGTTTAGTACACGAAGCAATCTTTAATTCAATTTAAATGTCCTTGTTGTGGTAAGTAAGGAGTTTGTGTGACATTACCCAAAGAAAAACCACTTATTACCCAATCTGGGGTAATTTACCCAGGTATGTAAAGCACTGCTTTAAACTAATACTTTTAAAAAGTGGTCCATTATGACCACTAGGATTAGAAGTTATTATAACTTATCTGCAGTTGTAGTATAAAGTTGATTAAAAAAACCTGTCCTGCTAGATTTAATCCTAAAAACAAACAAGAATCACCCAGAATGGACAGTCAGAAGTGGTTAGGACATACCATAGACATCTGATGGAAGCCACCTTTCTTCCACCAATCCCCATCATGCACAATGATGTCATGACATCATTATTGCCTTCCCTTGTTTTCCCATGGATGCCCACGGCATAACACTGTTGCAATAAGCAGCTATTCAGGAGATTATCACTTCATCCTTCACAGCTCAGTATACAGCTCCTGCTTGTGCACAACAATTCTGGCCATTGTCCTCTCTTCCTTGTCTCATCTTCCTGTGGAACGCCATTCAAAAATTCTCATTAGCTTTTGCTGTTCATTTACTCAACATGGAGGGTCTTCCAATGAAATGAAGTGACAGGTGTACTTCTCACACCAGAAAGAAATATGACAACTTCTCACAAGATGGTTACCTTGTCAAATGCACAGCTACAATATAGGTGCTACCTTGCTCAGTAGTAAAAACTGTGAGAGCGATCTCGGAGTCCTAGTGGACAATCACTTAAATATGAGCCAGCAATGTGCCGCAGCTGCCAAAAAAACCCCAACACAGTGCTGGGCTGCATTAACAGAGGGATAGAATCAAGATCACGTGAAGTATTAATACCACTTTACAATGCCTTGATAAGGCCACACTTGGAATACTGCATCCAGTTTTGGTCACCATAATGTAAAAAAGATGTTGAGACTCTAGAAAGAGTACAGAGAAGAGCAACAAAGATGATTAGGGGACTGGAGGCTAAAACATATAAGGAACGGTTGCTGGAATTAGGTGGGTCTAGTTTAATGAAGAGAAGGACGAGGGGGGACATGATAGCAGTGTTCCAATATCTCAGGGGCTGCCACAAAGAAGAGGGAGTCAAGCTATCCTCCAAAGCGCCTGAGGGCAGGACAAGAAGCAAAGGATGGAAACTAATCAAAGGGAGAATCAACCTAGAACTAAGGAGAAATTTCCTGACAGAACAATTAACCAGTGGAACAACCTGCCTCCAGAAGCGGTGAATGCTCCAACACTGGAAGTTTTTAAGAAGAGACTGGACAGCCATTTGTCTGAAATGGTCTAGGGTTTCCTGCCTGAACAGGCGGTTGGATTAAAAGACTTCCAAGGTCCCTTCCAACTCTATTATTATTATTATTATTATTATTATTATTATTATTATTATTATTATTATTATTATTATTATTATTATTATTATTATTATTATTATTATTATTATTATTAATCATCGCACAGTCAGCCAGATGTTCAGACTGGATTTGGCATTTTTGTCTACCTATCGAGTCCTTACCAAGGACCTGGGATAGGCAGATGTGGATGTTTGATGGTATTACAGATATCGTCGCAGGATGGAAGCAGTTCCTAGTAAGGCCGCCTTTTGCAATTGACTAATGGTGAATTTGTCAATGCCAATGGTGTTCAAGTGGTGCTCCAGTTGTTTTGGGATTGCACCCAAGGCGCCTATTACTATTGGTACTACCCTTGCTTGCCTTTGCCACAGTCTTTCTATTTCTATTTGTAGGTCTTTGTATTTTGTTATCTTCTCCAGTTCTTTCTCGTCTATTCTGCTGTCTCCAGGCACTGCCACGTCCACTATCCAGACTTTTTTGTCTTTCTTATCGACAATTGTTAAGTCCGGGGTGTTATGTTGCAGGTGCTTGTCTGTTTGAATTCTGAAGTCCCAGAGCAGTTTAACTTTATCATTTTCTATGACTTTCTCTATTTTATGATCCCACCAGTTCTTGCTTACAGGCAAATGATATTTCTTGCAGATCTTCCAATGCACCATAGTTGCTACTTTGTCATGCCGCTGCTTGTAGTCAGTCTGTGCGATCTTCTTGCAGCAGCTTACCAGGTGGTCCACTGTTTCTTCAGCTTCTTTGCATAGGCGGCACTTACTGTCTGTTGCTGTCTTCTCAATTTTGACTTTGTATGCATTTGTCCTTAAGGCTTGGTCTTGTGCAGCCAGAATTAGTCCCTCAGTCTCTTTCTTCAACTTTCCTGCTCTTAGCCATTGCCAGGTTTTGTTATTATCTGCTTTCCCAGCTATTTTTTTAATGTACTGGCCATGTAGTGCCTTGTCTTCCCATGCCTCTATTCTGTTCTTCATTTGGTCTCTCCAGTAGTCAGTAAGCCTTTCTGATATACTAATTTCAGTGCATCTTCATCATTGTCCTTCAGATATTCTTCCAAAGCCATTTTTTCTTCTTCAACCATCTGATGGACTTGCAGCATTCCATGTCCACCTATTTGCCTTGGTAGATAGAGTCTGTCAATGTCACTGCGTGGATGAAGGGCATGATTCATTGTCATTATTTTTCTGGTCTTCCTATCCATTGCTTTTAGTTCTGCTTGAGTCCAGTCCACTATTCCAGCTGTGTATCTAATGACTGGAATTGACCAGGTGTTGATTGCCTTCATGGTATTTCCTCTATTGAGTTTGGACTTTAAGATCTTCTTCACTCTCTTGATGTATTCACCTCTAATCTTTTTCTTGACTTCAGTGTGCTTGATATTGTCAGCTTGAAGGATACCCAAGTATTTGTAATAATCTTCCTCATCCAGACTCTTAATGTTATTTTCGTGGGGCATCTTGATTCCTTCAGTTTTCACTATTTTTCCTTGTTTGACAGTAAGTGTGGCACATTTGTCCAAGCCAAACTCCATTGCAATATCTTGGCTATATAAGCACCAATTCACTGCAAGAAACAAACCAACTAATGTACAGCACAGCTGCAGTTATAACTGAATACCTGGGATGCAAAATCAACAAAGAAGAAAAACAAACAAACAGTGCACCACAAAAATGGAAGATTAGACTAGAAAATAAGATCAGCAAGTTAAGATCACATGCAAGCAAGCTAGAGCAGATGAAAGAAAAGAAGCTGAAGAACAAGAAGACCAAAGAATTATTATTATTATTATTATTATTATTATTATTATTATTATTATTATTATTATTATTATTATTATTATTATTATTATTATTATTGTTGTTGTTGTTGTTGTTGTTGTTGTTGTTGTTGTTGTTGTTGTGGTTGTTATACTAGGTGAATGTAAACGGAAGAAAAAACAAACTAACCGATGATAAGCTTAAGCTAAAGCTTGAAGATCAGAACCAGTATGCCTTTGAAAGCCAGTTGCTTGGGAACACTATAGGACCAGGTACAACATGATAGCCAGGCAACAGAGTTGGATTATCTAGAGGTGGTCCTCAACTTACAACCATTCATTTAGTGACCGTTCAAAGTTACAACGGTACTGAAAAAAGCACCACTTATGACCACTTTTCACACTTACGACTGTTGCAGAATCCCCATGGTCACATGATCAAAATCCAGGAGCTTGGTAACTGGCTTATATTCATGATGCTTGCAGTGTCCTGGGGCCATGGGATCACCTCTGTGACCTTCTGACAGGACAATTGCAGTGATTTACTTAACAACTGTGGAACAAAAGGTCGTAAAATCAAGCAAAACTCACTGAACAACTGTCTCACTTAGCAATGGAAATTTTGGGCTCAGTTATGGTTGCAAGTTGAGGACTACCTGTAGAGTCTACATTATCAGAAGATAGGTTAGATGGGAAGGAGATACAATTTGCAGCAGAAAGCATATTGTCCAGTTTTTATTCAGAGTGGCCACCAAAGTCTTGGAGGAATCAATAACTTGTTGGAGGATAAGCCTATCGAGAGCTATCCAAATGGGTACGTATTGTCTTCACTATATGTGAAGACTATATTCTTCAAAGCCAATATGTGTCCTAATATGAATAGCTGAGTATTGAGCTGAATGGGTGTGATCAACTGCAATTATGCCCTGTGGGTGGCCTTCTCAGTTGCATCTCTTTGCAAAGAGAGAAACTTCGATGGCCTATGGCCCAATCTGGCATAGCTCTTCTTCTGTTTCATAACATCAACGTTGTAGTAGAAACTTTAGAATGTAATTTGATGCAATCAATACGTGCATCCAAATATGCTCTGGGTAATGATCAAGGCAGAAATAAGATGATCAATGGCAATTCTTCAGTGTGTGACAAAAGAGAAGATAAAAACCAAAGCACTCTGGGCTAATTATTGATTCAAATACAAGACACTTGGAATATGTACAAAAAGGACTAATAGCTGAAATGGATCATAGGGACTAATTACATGGATTTCCACTACATTGTCAAAACAGCAAGGTAGAAATTGTCATTCCTTATATAAAACAACAAGCCTCACCTAAATACACACAAAGACAAAAGAGTCATTTTTTTTACACATGCTTAAAATGACTTTTTTTTTTAAAAAAAGCTAGTTTTGCTGTCACAATCATGCATCTAATTTCAAATGTTCGCTTGCTTCCCTACTAAAGATGGACATAAACACATTTGATAAACCGCAAAAAAAATATCGAATAGATGGAAAATAATGTAAAATGACATTGTGAAGAAGACTTTCCTTCTTGTTGTTTTATCGTGCCTATATTATTTCAGATGGTCTATTGTGACGAATAAAATGAACGAATGTTTGTTGAAAGAAGAAGAAAAAATAGCTCTGAATAATGGCATGCTTCTATCCATTTGGCTATATGGAAATGGGTATATCAGGAGAAGCAAAGTAAAATGAATGCATTGAAAATGAGGTATCTTGTGTAGTAAAACAAGAGGAATTAGGGCCAAGGATGAATAGATTCTGAATTGATGTGGTTTGAATACAATAGAGCGTGAACAGTTCAAAAGAAGTATATAACCAAATAACAGAAGAACAGAGTTGGAAGGGACATTGGAGGTCTTCTAGTCCAACTCCCTGCTCAAGCAGGAGACCCCATACCATACCATCCAGTCTCTTCTTAAAAGCCTCCAGTGATGAAGGACCCACAACTTCTGAAGGCAAGCCATTCCACTGGTTAATTGTTCTCACTGTCAGGAAATTTCGCCTTCGTTCTAGGTTGCTTCTCTCCTTGATTAGTTTACATCCATTGTTTCTTGTCTTGCCTTCTGGGACTTTGGGAAATAGGTTGACCCCCTCTTCTTTGTGGCAGCCCCTCAAATATTGGAACACTGCTATCAGGTCACCCCTAGTCCTTCTTTTCATTAATTAGACATACCCAATTCCTGCAGCCGTTCTTCATATGTTTTAGCCTCCAGGCCCCTAATCATCTTTGTTGTTTTTCTGCACTCTCTCTCTTTTATAATATAGTAACCAGAAAGATGTTGGGTGTCAGGAAAGAGTGCAGAAAAGCGCGAGAAAGATGATTGAAACCTCCAATAGAGAGTTGGCATACTAATAAAAGTTTTTAAAAACTCAAAAGCACAGAAAACAAAGGGGACATGGCAAAAAGTCATTGATGTAAAGATGGATTATCATGTGGAGACAATGAATTGCATAACAAATATATGAAGGAAGAGTGAACGTGTCCAGAGAAAGGGAAAAGACTAACGAAGATGAAATCTTCAAAAACAGAGGTGAACTGTTTAAAGAACGAATAATAATGTATGGTAGGTCTTACTTTCCCCAAAAGTAAGGCCTACCCCGAAAATAAGCTCTAGCTTTATCTTGCAGGGTGGGCCTAATATAAGCCCTACCCCAGGGGTAGGCAACCTTGGCTCTTTTATGACTCGTGGACTTCAGCTCCCAGAATTCCTGAGCCAGCCATGCTGAGGAGAAATGGAGAGGTTTCCATGCTGAGCCATGCTGGCTCAGGAATTCTGGGAGTTGAAGTCCACGAGTCATAAAAGAGCCAAGGTTGCTACCCCTGCCCTACCCCCAAAATAAGCCCCAGTTTTGGGATGAGGCACATGCCTAAAATTCAAATTAGGGCAGGGGTGGGGGGTTGGAGCTTACAGTTGCAGCCAGGCCTCCCATGGATCAACACCTGCCTTGCCTCACTGGCCCACTTCTTCTGCGGCACCCCCCAGCCTGCATTTTGCCGACAGAGGCCTTCCGGAAAGCTATGGATTCAATCCATAGCTCAGTTCTCGGCTGCAGAGGCTTTCCAGAAGGCCTCTGAGGGCGAAATGCAGGCCAGAACTCCATTCTCAACTGCAGAGACATTTCCTTTGGCTGCAGAAGAAGTGGGCCTGCTGGGCAGGGCTGTCTTGTCACTGCTACCCCCCTCGAAAATAAGACCTGGTGCCTCTTTTGGAGGCAAAAAAAAAGAGACCGGGTCTTATTTTGGGGGAAACACGATAGAGATGTTAGGTAGCTTGCAAGAATAGAAAGATATGGCGAGATAACATGAACAGTGGGATATAAACAAGGTTGAACTATGTTTTCTTCTCCTTTTCTTATCTTGTCTTCCTTCACTTATTATTTCTTAATCATTTTTTTAAAGTATAAAATTCCATTCCCCAGAAAAAAATAATGTAAAGAACTATTTACACCTACATACAAGTAGTCCTCAACTTGCAGCAACTTCGCTTAGTGACCAGTCAAGGTTATAACGGCACTGGAAAAAGTGACTTATGACCATTTTTCACACTTATGACCATTGCAGCATCCCCAGGGTCACGTGATTTACATTTGGATGCTTGAGAACTGACTCACATTTATGACGGTTGCAGTGTCCCAGGGTCATGTGATCACCTTTTGCAACCTTCGGACAAGCAAAGTCAATGGGGAAGCCAGGTTTGCTTAACAACCGTGTTACTAACTTAACAACTGCAGCGATTCCCTTAACAACTGTGGCAAAGGTTGTAAAATGGGGCAAAACACACTTAACAAATTTCTCGCTTAGCAACATAAATTTTGGGCTCAATTGTGGTTGTAAGTCAAGGACTACCTGTATATAATGGTGAGGAGTGCAATGTTGGTAGACCCGGAAGATCAGGTTAGGGACAAATTGTCATGGAAAAAACCAACCTCGGTGGTCACTAAGAGTCAACCGCAGCTTGATGGCATCTAATCAGTCACTATGTATGAATGAGCAAGGGACGTATTTATGGAGCCTTCATTATCAAACAAAACTCCCAAGCAAATAAGAGAACAAACATTGCTTTGATTTTCAAGCCAGCATGCCTCTCTCGGCTGAGGACACAGAACTCTCACATTTTTTTCAGAGTAAGGCAGAAAGCTGGTGAATATAAATTGCAAAATAAAAAGCATTTCTTTGATATATGCTAATTGTTTGCAGAGTTTACAAACCGACCTTTTGAAAATTGTTTAGATTTTCCAAGACACTTGCTGAACCTAACTCTTGAACCTTCAGCAGCCTGTTTCAGTTTGTACTGATAATTGTAGAGCTTTGGAGCATGAAGAATTAGTCCCTGAGTTTTTCTTTTATCTCCCCATCTCTCTCTCTTTTTTCCCCCCCCCTGGCCATTTCCTATAGTTTTGGATTGTAGGCCTGACAGCAGAGACCTTTTTTTTTAGAATTAATCTTTGACTCCTTTTTCGGCAAAGAGCGGGCTATAAATGCTCCCAATAAATATGTACGTGCTTTGTCTGCAGCATTTCGAAGGTTAACAATGTCACAGATGCACAATGGAAAGTGCCACCCTGGAAATTGTCCAGACATGGCCATAGCTCTCGTAGAATCCTCTACAAAGCACATCCCAAAAGCTTTTATAAACTCTCCAGAGCCCTGAGCCAATTAATCCTGTAAAGATCCCTGAAGGTAAGAAATCCACTTTTTACCAGGTAAGAAAAGACTTCCTTTTAACCCAGAAATCAAGAAAGGAGAAACTACCTTTTGACCTCTCAAACTGTAGGAGGTACAGGATAATTCCAGCTTGGCTGAGCCATAAGAATAATCCATCATGGTTTCAGGTGAATCATTTGTTGTACCTTTCTGATACAATAGTTTGGATTGAATTTAAAGGATTGCGCTATTATTGTTATCACACAATTGCAAGCCACAGCTGTTCTCCTGAGATTAGCATACACATTTGGATAATGTGATAAAAGACCAAACTTAAATAGAATTTATATAACACTTCTCCTGGGGGGGGGGGGGGGCTCCTGTCTTCCTAGCAGAGTGAAGGAGCAGTTTGGTTTCATTTTTGTAAGAAAGAAGAAAAATGGAAACTCCACTTCTTTAACTTGGAGGGAGAACTGATGGTAAGAACTGGTCTTCATCAATCTGGTAAGTAAGAAGCAGACTCTAGGTCAGAGTTGGGCAAGCTTGGCAACTTTGTGGAATTCAACTCCCAGAATTCCCCAGCCAGCCATACTGGCTGGGGAATTCTGGGAGTTGAAGTCCACAGGTCTTAAAGTTGTGAAGGTTGGGCACCCCTGCTCTAGGCTGAAGGAAGTACTTCAAGTTAAAAGCAACAGCAAGCAAGAGCACGCACGTGATCAGAAGAAAATAAATATCAAGTTTGACGAGATGAAGGAAGAACACAAGTGGGAAGGAAAACAGTGGGGAAAAGATTCCTGTCCTTTTTGTGTCAGAGGCACAATTTAAGGGACTTCTGGGTTGAAAGGATTAGCTGGTGTCATCATCGTTGCTCAGAGGATACCTGTGGGGGCTCCTTTCATGTCCCTGTCAAGGAGCTGGAGTGAATGACGGGAGCTCAACCTGCCACGCAGCAGCACTTGGGTCTCGAACATAGGTCTGCTAAACTTCAGCCCAAAGTTCTAACTACGTGAGCCCCCCACACCCCTAGGGAAAAGACTGAAGTCATGCCCATGGCTTATTAGGAATATTTCAGAGGGAACCCACCATTAAGTGTGATTTTTGTTGTTTATAGTGGCTTTTCATTTTCAGAGTGATACTGTGGGAAGTCAGCCCCCCAGAGAAGGAAATATTAAAAGGGCAGGAAAATATATTTCCTCAAAGGATCTTAAAAAGGCAGAAAAGCATGCCCAGTTTTTCTTAATAGCCCCAGGTCTCCCTTCCCCAAGCAGAAACCAGCTCTGTAGAAATGAAGATGTAAATCCAGAAAGATTGGAGCTAGAAGATTAAGAAGACAAAGACACCTAAAATCTACCTAAAGTCTAAGACAGGGCATAATAGGATTAACTCACAGATGCCAAAGGGACACAGGTCAAAATGAAATTCAATGGTGAAAAAAGCAAGGTTCTACATTTAGGTAAGAAAAACCAAATGTACAGGTATAGTATAGGGAGTACCTTGCTCAATAGTAGTAACTGTGAGAGGGACCTCGGAGTCCTAGTGGACAATCACTTAAATATGAGCCAGCAGTGTGCTGCAGCTGCGAAAAAGGCCAACACAAGTGCTAGGGTGCATTAACAGAGGGATAGAATCAAGATCACAAGAAGTGTTAATACCACTTTACAATGCCTTGGTAAGGCCACACTTGGAATACTGCATCCAGTTTTGGTCACCACGATGTAAAAAAGATGTCGAGACTCTAGAAAGAATACAGAGAAGAGCAACAAAGATGATTAGGGGACTGGAGGCTAAAGCATATAAGGAATGGCTGCTGGAATTGGGTATGTCTAGTTTAATGAAGAGAAGGACGAGGGGGGATATGTTAGCAGTGTTCCAATATCTCAGGGGCTGCCACAAAGAAGAGGGAGTCAAGCTATTCTCCAAAGCGCCTGAAGGCAGGACAAGAAGCAACGAATGGAAACTAATCAAGGAGAGAAGCAACCTAGAACTAAGGAGAAACTTCCTGACAGTTAGAACAATTAACCAGTGGAACAACCTGCCTCCAGAAGCGGTGAATGCTCCAACACTGGAAGTTTTTAAGAAGAGACTGGACAGCCATTTGTCCGAAATGGTATAGGGTTTCCTGCCTGAGCAGGGGGTTGGACTAGATGACCTCCAAGGTCCTTCCAACTTTATTATTATTATTATTATTATTATTATTATTATTATTATTATTATTATTATTATTATTATTATTATTATTATTATTATTATTATTATTATTATTATTATTATTATTATTATTATTAAATACATGACACAGGAAATAGCCTCAAACAGGAACAGGAAAACTCCAAACAAAGGGCTCAAGAGGGTATAAAAACTCACTCCCTACATGTGCTCACTCTCTTTTCTGCCAGAGTCATCTTTCTGTCTGGCTCTCCTCTTCAATAAACTGCAACCTTCTTTCTAAAGCAGTCGCCATGTTGTTTATCCCCGGCTTGGACTGAACCATGATGAAGACTTTTCTTTCAACAATACCCATGACTGTCCTAATTGTGAAATCTGGAATGGATTTATTAATTGAATTTAGACCCAACCATTCTGTGTATTGCCAACCCTTGCAAGTTACATATTGGCCTAACAATAAAAGCATAGAGTATAGACATTGATTATGTGCCATTAAGTTGTTTTGAGCTACATGACATTTTCTCCATTTTAATGCTTGCTTTAAAACAGGGGTCTTCAAACTTGGCCCTTTTATGACTTGTGGACTTCAACTCCCAGAATTCCTCAGCCAGCAAGTCAGAAGTCCACAAGTCATAAAAGGGCCAGGTTTGAAGACCCCTGCTTTAAAATTTCCATGGCACTCTTCAAAACCAAGCTCCTCCAAGGAATCTTACAAAATACATTACAATCACGAGATAATGTTTTGAAAATTAAAATGCGGTGTGTATATGTATGTCAATGGTATTCCTGGCCACACAATCAGTACCTAGAATATAGTTTAGGTCTTGCAAAGGAAGGGGAGAAAAGATGGACCTTGGACCATCCTGCATTGGGGGTGAAGAGAGGCCAGGGAGAATCCTTTTCCTTTGGACAACTGAAAAGCAAATACAATCAGTGAGAACTTCTGAAGACCTTTGGAATCATCCAGGCCTGATGAAAAGCGTGCAATTAAAAGTAAATGTGGCAAAACCTCTCTACTTAATTACACAGCAAAAGGTTTAGAATTAACTAACCTGTGAATGCAACTGGTGGGACTGTAATCAGTCATCATTTAAAGTGCTCAGGGGGGAAAAAAGGAGAAAAAGGAAACAAATTCTCCACAGCAAAACTAACATTCCAAAACTAGTGCCAAGAGAAAAAGAAGAGGGACATTGTGATCCTAAATTTAATCATACCTTCATGCCTCTTTCACCTTGATGCAGCCCCAGATACCTTTGCTGAGAGTGTTCACAAATTTACTGGATGAATTCCAAGGATGTGTTTCCCTTGTTACTCTGCTGAAAATGTCTTCTGCATTTTCTTAGCCATGCCTCAATTAGGTGGAGAAAGAATTTTCTCTGAAAGCAGTGAAATGATGAGGAGAGGGTTATGCATTCTTGAACTTTCATAGTTATAAGTCTTTGGTTCAATGAATATCTCTAGGGCCGTCTGATGGGGAGGGAATGAAAAAAGACAAAATGGCCACCATGACTGTGTCATCAAAATCCCATCCGCCTTTTTACGTGTGTTGTTCAATTCATATAAAAACTAGTTGGGGCCTCAATCATTTGGTTGCAGTCTCTATTTTTTGAGCCTCTGTGGATGCCCCTGAAATTTCTTCGATGTTGTGCTGCCTTTCTCACAATTTTCCCATAAGGAGGCAACTCTTACCTTGCATTTTTTTTCATATTCATAATCAGAGATTTATTACCAAAAAGGCCTGCACACAATAGCAACATTCCTTCCACTTTGTAGCAAGAATGGAATTCCACTAAAATAAACCCTAAATCATTTTGAGAATGCGATAAAAAAAATCTGAAACTCCTTTCTTGGGAGGAAACACACCAATGACTCCCCACAACAATGCCATTTTGGGCCAATTCCAGAGGAAGCATAGGTAACTCCCACATCTGAGTTAGATGGGGGGGGGACCCACAAAAACAACTACTCCCTCCCTTTGCTTATCACATGAAGATGATGGAGTTTAAGGTCATAAGTTAAGGTTTGGGGCTCATCAATCACATGTGAAGCCAAATGACATAATCGTGGCTGATCATACACATTAGGTATCTATAGAAACTTACACAAAGAGACGGATGCCATCTCATCATGAGTTATTGAGGAATACTGATTACTGTGCTAAAACAATTTCTTATTTCTGTATCTGCCATAGGCTGAAATTTTAGGCAGCCGCAATCACATGGAAAAAACCCACATAAAGGGAAAACCGTCTCCAAAGTTTTTTTTTTGTCTAGTACTTTAGGGATGCTACAGGTCCTGTCAATCAAAAAATGCTGGCTGGTGGAGACTAGGAGGTGTATCTTCTTGGCAGTGGCCCCTTCCCTCTGGATTATCCTTCCTTTAGAGTTTAAGATGGCCCTAAACTTGTTAGTCTTTCATGAGACTCTAAAGATCTGGCCATGTGCATGAGCCTAGGATCCTGAAAGTGTTAGGGGCCCTGTGACCTGGTTGTGTTGTTAATTTTAATTTAATTATCATGATAATTCTCAGTTGCCTGTGTGTATATTTTGTAACTGGTTTTATGTTTTAATGGTTTTAATTGTTGTGATATTGATCGCCACCAAGAAACAATTGGATTGAGAAGGGCAGCTAAAGAAAATGAATGAATGAATGAATGAATGAATGAATGAATGAATGAATGAATGAATGAATGAAAAATTGGTTACTGCAACTGAGAAGGAAAACTGCATAAGAGGGGAATGGGTTAGAAACAGGCAAGGGCCTTGCCCCTTCAGAAAAGTGACCTGTTCTCCAAACATTTCAGCCCTAGTAAAATCCGAGATTATAGTTGTAGCATCTTGCTGATATTAAGGACTAAGGATAGATCTGAATAGCTGCTACTGGGCCTGAGTTATTCCTGTTGGCCTTCGCCATTGACTTCTGAAAGCAATGAAGAAGACTTGTAGAATAAGGTGGTCTGTTTTAGCAAACGTATGCAATGTTTTAAATCACCCAGAGTCGAAAAGAAAATCTTATCAGTAAAGTTGCAGCCATAAAATTAAATAAAAAGCTTTGACTGCCTCAAATGAATGAAAGTTATGAAGCTATCTCATAAAAATAAGATCTAATAAGATTTAATCAAGTCATATGACAGGTCCTGATAGATATCCTCCATCTCTTATCCCTGCCAACTTTCATCTCTGTTAAATTGCACTGTTACAAAGGAACGATTTTTTTCCTCCTCGAGAAGATTATTAGATTGAATATAATTGTGGATTTAAGAGAATGTGGTTAAACTCTGTTGGCTTAATTCCATCAAAACCAATAGAGCTAAAATGCCAACAGAGCGTTTTGCTCAGCACATCTAAGTTTATAACAATTAAACAGTATTATTTTTGGATGTGAACACTTCCATGGATTGTAAAATGTCAACAATAATTAGTTATTTAAACAGACAGTAATCTTCTAGAAGTCTTTCTCAGAATATTTCAGCATGAAATACATCCTTTGGGTTTAAAAAAAACAATGCAGAGATATACATTTATTAGACCTGAAACATAAATCAGGGCATAGCGTTATTTTTCAGTGCCTTTAAAAGCATGAAGTGAAAGAAGAAAACAAGAATGAAAAATGGATCTTGAATATCATTTGGGTCATGCTCCCTTTCCCCTGAATTGGAGGTAGTTTCAGGGCAGCTTCAGAAGATCAATATGATTACTACACCTTTATTGACTATGTAGTAAATAAAATATGTGGGTTCAATTGTCTAGAATAGATGATACAAAGCAATGGAGATGCATAGCAAACAATTCTAGGCTATGTTGCTTTGCTTTCTTACCCTTTTGGACTTCATTTTCCACACAGATTGGACAAAAAACTTTTAGTCTTCTTTCACAACTCACCACCAGTCACCTAAAGGTCCAAAATGTCCTGGTTTGATAACCCTCTCATTCGTATTCAGTGATTTTAGGCAAATCACTTCAGAGCAAAAGGCATCCTGTACAATTCATATGTCCATGGAGATTCTCAGTCATCTAGGTCATGGTTGTCCCAAAAGTACTTTTTAGGAGGCAACTGGACTTTCTTGTTTTTCTTTACTTGAATGGTGCGGGAGTATGAATGGATTTCCAGAAAACATTGCAGACTACAGGAACCATTTGCACTTCAGTTTGAGATGCACACAACACAGACTCATTACCCTAACCCTAACCCTAACCCTGCGCCTGTCTTCAACAGTGAAGGGACACAGGGCAGAAAACATCCTGCAGCCCAGAAGGCGCCACACACATTTGCACTGCTCAGGTGACCCTGAGGACACAGGTAAACCTCCAAATGACCTCAACGACTCTCTAAAAGAATGCAAATGACCAGCTGTCTGCAAGGAGTATAAATCCTTCCATTCCCCACCATCCAGTCAGAGCTGAAGAAGCTTCTTGGATGAGAAGCGAAACGTCTTCAAAGAAAAACAAGAAAGTCCAATTGCCTCCTGAAAAAAGCACCTTTGGGATGTACAATTCATAGAATTAAACAATGAAATTCTTTGCCATCAGGTGCAGGAATAAGGTAAAAATAATTTTAAAATAGGATTTAGGGTTGAAGGTAAAAAGATCTTTGCTAATACATGAGAGTACAAACCTAATTCTTTAAACCCTACAAATCTTTTCTCAGGTTCAAGTAGCAGCTGTGGAAGTCAACCACGCAATTTCAGGAAAGGATGTGGATGCTATAAAGAGCTGCAGATGGGAACAACATCAATCCACCCACATGAGCCAAAGCACATTTTGGCCTTCAACCCCCAAACACTGCCACAACTGACTTCGCAACTAACAACAACAAGCCATTAATCTTAACAGGTAGCACTGCATAACATAAATGCAGTAGATGGGAATCATACACATGAGCTTTCTTTAGGCACTCAGCTGGCTGTTGTGTGACTCAGAGTATTGACTTAGCTGGGGTGATCCAACAGGACTCTTGATAATTTTTATGAATAATAAGATGGCGTTCCTATACTGTTATTATTCTAAATGAAATGAGGATATACTGCATATTTCATGGGAGGGAGGGAGGGAGGGAGGGAGGGAAGGAAGGAAGGAAGGAAGGAAGGAAGGAAGGAAGAGCAGGCTGCATACTTTATAGGCAGCTGTAATCTACTCAGTGCCCTCTGACAAAGAGGACAAAATAAATGAACAAACAAAATTCTTGCTTCTCACACTACAGTCTGTCTTATTTTCTTCTTTCTCCTTTCTGCCTCCAGTTCACTCCTTCCTCCTTTTCATGGAGATAAAAGAAATGGTGAGGAAATTATTTTTAATTCTCCTTAGTAGTAGAAGGATATTTTCAGGCAGGTTTATGCTTTGTGCCTCATTCAAAGAAGTTTACAAGCTGGGAGAGAGGGGATTACAGATAACTGTCATTTCATTATGTTTTCTTAGCTGCTTCTTTCTTTGTGGTTTCACACAACAATACAGAAGATATAGAGAACAGTTTCATTTTTCTGTGTTCTGGCTTCAGTGGTGAGAATGAGGGAGTCCCTCTGTGAGTGAAATAGGTGGTTTCAAAGATAAATAGATGAGAGGGATGGATGGATGGATGGATAGATAGATAGATAGATAAATAGATAAGAGAGAGATGGATGATGGAAAGATATAGATGAGAGAGAGAGAGATGGATGGATGGATGGAAATATATATATGTGTGTGTGTGTGTGTGTGTGTATTTGTGTGTGTATTTGTGGGTGGGGTGAATGTACCTGCATGCAGGGCTTACCGAGGAGCTAAGAGACCAGGACATGGGGACAGAACTTGATTGGAGAAATAGCAGCCGGGAGGTGAGGGGAAAGCATTAGGAGAGTTCAGGTGCAAGCAGAGTGTGCAAAATAAGGACTTGCCAGGAAGAAGACTGTAAGAATGTTCACTTATATGCCAAGCTTATTGGGAGTCCAAGTGGAGATCTAAAGCTAGGCTGAGTTGTCCGAAGTCAGAGAAACAAAATGAACTCTGGGAAATGCCAATTAGAATGTTGGAATTGTGAAAGGAATACTGGACTCCACCATACAGGGTAGCAAAAGTCAGTGTAATGGTCTATGGGAGAGCTCTTGGGAGACTGGGCCCAGATACTTTGCCTAAGGAACAGATAAGAGACTGCACAGCCTGCAACTGTATAGTCAGTGGCAAGAGAGTCAGGAGGGATTCTCCCTATTTTCTCAGGAGATCGGAGAATTGTATTTTCATATTTTCAAGATTCTGTTAATTTAACCTTACAAGAAAGTAGAATCAGGAACAAAGAACGGGAGGTACAAAGCAAAAGGCCAGACACCCATGTTGCTTCTACAAGGTAATTGTAGTGGCATGATTTAAATCCCTTCCTTATGAGGGTGCACCACTGCGGGCTCCTCTCACACAGCTTCTCATGAGGAGGTAGCTGAATGGCCTAAACCAGGGGTAGGCAACCTTGGCTCTTTTATGACTCGTGGACTTCAACTCCCAGAATTCCTGAGCCAGCCATGCTGGCTCAGGAATTTTGGGAGTTAAAGTCCACGAGTCATAAAAGAGCCAAGGTTGCCTATCCCTGGCCTAAACATTCAGGAGCACGACGCTTGTTGCCAGGCATTAACTTTGGGGGACAGTGCAAGGTCTTCAAGCCAGGGCCAGGGAAAACTCCCACGCCTCCTGACATCTGAATTGGTTGAGGAGGCTTCTGTGCTGCCAGAGAAGAGGCCTGGCAAGGCACTGAAGAAGTAGAAGGCTCTGCAGCCACTCATCTTCTGGGTACCAGACTGACTGCACAGTTATACAGCCAATGGGGAGAAATATGGTCCGTTTTCTAGGCAATGAAGAGATTGCTGAAGTCACTGTACTTGGTCGGCAGCTGTTTGGGCACCTGATTTGTTAGGGGATGCCATGTAGCCCACTGTCTCCACAAGCAGCTGGCATTCACTTTCGTGAGGCACATGCTGTCTCCCACACATTTTGGCACCAGCTACATTCAGGGGCTTCTACATTGCCAATAAAGGAGAATATTTGTACCTCGGGGTTGAAATAAGGGAGTCCTTGGTGCTCTCTGAACTTGATTGTTTTCTTGCAGATGATTCATTACCCAAACTAGGTAACAACATCAATCAGTCCTCATCAGCAACTGATGATGTTACCTAGTTTGAGTAATGAAACATCTGCAAGAAAATATAACCAAGCTCAGAAAGCACCAAGGACCCCTCATTTCCACATTGGCTGAGGCCATTTTGTAAGCCACCCAGAGTCGTCTATGCGTGCATTGGGTGACTGTATGAATTTGCTAAACAAACAAACAAACAAATATCTGAGGAAGTGGAGATCTCTGCAGCACCTGGGCAATGGCAAGTCTCTTGCATCTGAAACTACCCTAATGTTCCCATTAGTCAATGCACAAAGAAAGAAACGTGGGGAATACTAGTGACACTTCCATTGCTCAACAGACACAATAATCAGGCCCAGCAATTAATCTGGGGGGACCTCTCGCGTGGGAACATGAGCAATGGTGCAGCTAGAATCGGATTCTAGGATCTTAATTGGATCTGTGAGCCCACAGCCAGGGACGCTCCCAAATGACGATTTTTTTTTACTGGTGCTGCTGGAGCTCTCCCCCCCCCCTACATTTTCTTAGATTTTACTCAAGAGTTTTTGGAAGAGAGGCTTTGTCCAAATCCTACTCAAAGCACCACACTACTCTGTGTGGTGCCAATGGATCCATTGCATGGTCAGTCACTTTGCCCCACCTGGCTTGTCTATTTGGCCATGCCATTATGGCAGCTGTATGAAAATGAAAAAGTGTGAGAAATACTTCAGTGATGGAATGGACATGCTGGATATGTTTTGCCTAATGCAACATCTTTTTTATTCTTTTAAAAACATTTTGTAGTCAGCGATTAGCTAGTTTGACTATACCAGGGGTGTCAAACTGCCGGCCCACGGGCTGGATGCGTCATCCGCAAGCCATGCCCACCCCATTGCCGGCAATGGCAAAACCGTCCCAATACGTTGTGCGACATCCCGTGATGTTGCGAGTTTGACATGTCTGACCTATACAGTGATTACCTTGGTACTCATTGGTTCTGGGAGGCACAATGGGTATCAACAATGATGAGTACCAAATTTTTCCCACAAGGAATAATCAGTCACAAGGGAGCCAACACCAACAAGTTCTAGCTTGTGCGTTGAGTACCAAACAATGAGAACTGGAACCAAATTTTCACGTCACAATGCGTTGAGTACCAAATCTGATGAATTTCAAAGCAGTTGAGTACCAAGGTACCACTGTCCTTACTTAGAGTGGTTCATTTTCTTATTTTTTGCTTTTCTATCTCTGAATTCTTCTTATTCCCAAGCAGAGTTTAGCATAAGGAGAACAGAAACAGACTCTCTTTTATTCCAGAAGTCTTAGCAGTGCTATAATTTCAATGACTTCAAAATAGGAAAACCGCACAACCTCAGAAGTAGTTCTCCTTTATTGATTAAACGTTGCCCAATGGTCTTGCTGCTTTGATTACAGTGACAACGTTATCACCATTTGTGACCTTCCCAGCTCGGTTATGACAAAGTCAATTGGGGGCGACGGAGATGGATTCGTTTAACTGCACTATTCACTTAACTGCAGTGATTCGCTTAATAACCATGGAAAACAGATTGTAAAATTGGGCAGGATTCACTTAATTGCTTTGCTTAGCAATGGAAATTCTGGCCCCCAATTGTGGTCATAACTTGAGGACGTAAGTACCTAATCTAAGTTACCTACCTACAACATTGGATATGTGTTAGTCTATCATCCTCTCTTTACCCTTTTAAGTCCTTTATTCTTTTTTTTAAATATGTTTTATTAATTTTTTAACATAATCACCTTAATATTTGGTAAACAGTGTGTTGTCTGGGTTTACATTTAAGAAACATTCACTAACAGTTGATTTCTATAATCTATAATCCACACAATAACTTTACTTGATTTCCTCTTTTTCCCATAATGTTCTCTTTTACCAACCTTAAGTTAATATAATTCTTGTTGTTTTAATGAATGATGATTGAGTATAAAAGTTTTCTAATATTTCTACAGATAATAATCACATCAATATAATACTCCTTTTCTATCTAGTCATTCTGGTTGTCTCATCATAGATCCTGTTTACAGTTCTTGTTTACATTTGTTTTCCCCACAACATTCAAAACATTCTTACTGGTTAAGATTTTCTCAAAGTTAATTACATTTAAATATTTAAGTCTATTTTTTCTCATGTAAGCCAACCCAATACTTTTACCTTTCTTAAGGAATAAATAAGACTAAAAAAATAAGAATAAAAAAATAAATAAAAAGATAGTATGCTACTTAAATCCCTATTTCCTATAAGTTAATACATATTTATTTCCCCCCAAAAATCAGTTTTTTACCATAATTAAAAATATAATCTTTAAATATTCCATTTAATAAATCTAGTCCTCTAGTCTTTTAACTCTTATTCAAAACATTTTTAATCCATTGTAATTTTCTTAAAGTCAATCACCTTTAGATATCTAAAACATTTCCTTTATATAAGCCATTCCAACTCTTTTATATTACTCATATCAAGAAATAAAATAAAAAAAGAAGAAAAAGAAAGTACTATGTTACTTGAGGGGCTCTTTCCTCTTAAAGTCAAATTCACATCCAAAATTTTTCTATTTCTTTAACCATATTCAAACAGGTGTTTCTTTTTTAAATATTCTCTCTGATAGGCCCCATTTTCTTAATTTTCACTTTAGCCTTTTTCTTTTGCCCAGTATCTTTCTTAATCAATATGTTCTGCTGAGTCAAAGAATATTTCCATATTCTTGTAGGTGTTACTGTAGATATAAAAGGTAAGTCAAGTACAATATCTTTGTGAGAGGCATTTGCCCATTCATTTTTGATGAAAATCTTTTTCTTTCTTTTTCTCTCTGCTTCTCTTATCACTTTTTGTCTCTTCAGTTCTAGTGTTTTTCCTGGCATCTCTGCAGTCCATTTTGTCCAATCTTTTTTCTTATCCTCAAATTTGTTTTGTGATGTTAAAGTATAAGTTGTCTTTTCCAAATCCAGTATTTCTTGTAAATTCTTTCCCACTTGGGTTAAATCATACTTCTTTGTTTTGTTAGGTTCCATCTTTAAGTCTCTATCCTCAGATTTGTATTCAGTTGTCTGTTTTATCTGTTCCTTCTCTGTTGTTGTTTCCTGGGATTGTTGTTGTTGTAAAGTTAAATTGGAGATGAATTGGTTTATATTTTCAAAGTTATCTTGGATTTCTTTGTGGTTTGAAATCATTGTTATTTGAATTAGTTGCAACATATCATATATCTCCTCTTGAAAAATATTTATTTTTTCTTGATAGGTACTTTCTATAAATCTTTGATTTTCCACGATGACCAAGAATCCAAATTTTCTTTTCTCTGCAAATAGCTTTGGGGTCAGAGTTAAATAGATACTTGTAATCCAGAAAGTTCAAAAACGTTTTTTTTTTTTGGTTCCCTGAAGTTTGTAAGTCTCACTTTGTCTGCAGCCCAGATTGTTTTCTTTTTTGTCACAGCTGTTCTCTATTGTTAGAGTTTTGAAGGTCACAAGTAGAGATTAGTTTTTTCCAGATTTTGCCAAGTCCTACATGAAAACCATAGCTGTTGTACTCTTCATCCACCACTAGATGTCAGCACTGGTTTATTTTTCAAATTTTCAAAATGAACAAATTGCCTTTAAAATGAGAATCTTAACCATTCAGTAACTTCAAACTTATCCAAATTTAGGTTTTATAGTCATTTCATTTCAATACGTTTTGGTCCTCCATAAAAGGTTTAATTTGTTGCTTCCGTTAGTAAAAGGGTGGGGCAAAAATTCCCCTCCTTCACTTTCGGAGGTTTTTGCTTCTTGGGATTTTTTTTTCCTTCAGGAAAGTTGATAAGTAGGATAGAGAAAATCGATGTTCTTACCCAGATTCAAACGTGCTGTTTACAATCAGCTTTTGACTTCGGTTGCTTGCAGCTTGGGCTAGACTCTGAAGTTAGGCTACCTTTTCTCCTGTTGGTTTCTGGAAGGCTTCTCCTAAACCGATTGGGTCGACCGCCATCTCTGAGGTCCCCAGGACTTCCTTCCTTCTTTGCCGCATCTTTGGGGTGGCTTCTCGCCCATTTAGGGTCCCCTAACAGGAAGAAACTCAGCCGAAGGGCACAGAGTCCCGAACCCCTCGACTGCTGCACTGCTGCGCAGGACCGGAAGTCTTAAGTCCTTTATTCTTTGCTTCTCTTATGATGGCTGCGTCTCTCTCTAGAATCAGTGTATGTTTTATCCATGTTTTCCACACTTCCAGCAATGCCTAACGGGTCACACATTGTTGTTTTTAAGCAACAAGGAGTGGGCATGTAGTAATAGACATTTCCAATTTATGCGAGCGGTTTTTTTTGCACCAAGCCCAACTCTTTTTATTCCCCTTGTTTTGAAAAAACACACAGTACAAACAAGTCTGCCCTTAATAGGATTTTCTTATTGTTTAGAATTTAGAATATGTAGGACTGCAACCTAAACCTTTATGCCATCACGTCATCTGTATTTTATTTTTCTGAGTCTGTAAATTTTGTTTCTTTTTTTAAAAAAAAAATTGTTCCAATGCTTTTTTATAAGCTACCCTGATTGCATTGTGATTATCTTAAAAAAAATCAGATCCTGGTTCAATATAATTCCTGCAAAAATTCTGCGTAACGTAAGAATTTTCAATCTGTGTTTGGATTGCAATTCTTGGCTGCATAGAAGAAATAGACAGATCCCTCCTCTAGTACTTTGTGTAGTTTCTTTTATCTCTGCTCTCAACTTTCCTCTCCCTCCAAGCATTTATACTACATCCTCAATAAGGCAGATAATATTAGCTCTACAACTTTCTGTACTGATGCCTATCTCAAACTATACTGCTGATTCTGGGTCCTTTTTTTAAACAGCAAATTAATCTTTCTCTTTTAATGTTTGTAGTTCACTCGCTTTACTCCTCAGATAGTTAATCTTGGTCACCAAACAAGAAAAGGAAATGGAGAACCAGTTTAAAAATGAAGATGCATTTCATGTGATTCCTACAAAGAGAGGCAGTTACTGCTTGGAACATTCTTTTGTGTGTGTGTGTGTAAGAGAGAGAGAGAGAGAGAGAGAGACAGACAGACAGACAGACAGACAGTTAGAGACAAAGAGAAAAGAATGTGCAAGTGTAAAGGAAAAGCAGTGGGAGAATTACATTAGCTCTGCACTAATAAAGTGACTCAGTGTAAGGATAAAGAAAAAAGAATCTTAGTGAGAGAAGTAATAAAGCTGAAAAGATACCAACACATAGGCAATAGACCATTGCATACAAAATTGGATTCTGAGCATGTGCCTTAATGCCCAGATTATAATATATCCTCTCTAACCAGTCTAAAAGGCTCAAAAGAATTAATATTTAGCAAGGACTGCATTTGAGAACAAAACAGAAGCTCTGTGATGTAAGACAGGATTGGAAGGGACCTTGGAGGTCTTCTGGTCCAACCCTCTGCTCAGGCAGGAAACCTTATTCCATTTCAGACAAGTGGCTGTCCATTCTCTTCTTAAAAACTTCCAGTGTTGGAGCATCCACAACTTCTGGAGGAAATTCTTTCCACTGATTAATTGTTCTAACTGTCAGGAGATTTCTCCTTAGATCTAGGTTGCTTCTCTCCTTGATTAGTTTCCATCCTTTGCTGCTTCTTCTGCTTAAGGTGCTTTGGAGAATAGGTTGACTCCCTCTTCTTTGTGGGCAGTCCCTGAGATATTGGAACACTGCTATCATGTTACCCCTACTTCTTCTTATTATTAAAGTAGATATACCATCCAAAATGTTAGGAGCAATTTGTAAGAACTAACAAACTTAGAATAATAATGCACCTGGCTATCAAATAGGTACATTAAGAAAATTTACACTATTATTTTAATGAATCATAATTGATTTCCTCGAACATGACAGGACCTGACCCTGCCTGATCTTGCACAAACAAGGTTAGGTTTACTTAGTGCTGAGGTAGAATTGAAGGCAAAAGGTGAAGGGGATGGCAGAGGATGAGATAGTGTCATCGATGCAATGAACATGAACATATAAGGAACGGTTGCTGGAATTGGGTATGTCTAGTTTAATGAAGGGAAGGATGAGGGGGGACATGATAGCAATGTTCCAATATCTCAGGGGCTGCCACAAAGAAGAGGGAGTGAAGCTATTCTCCAAAGCGCCTGAAGGCAAGACAAGAAGCAACGGATGGAAACTAATCAAGGAGAGAAGCAACCTAGAACTAAGGAGAAACTTCCTGACAGTTAGAACAATTAACCAGTGGAACAACCTGCACCCAGAAGCGGTGAATGCTCCAACACTGGAAGTTTTTAAGAAGAGACTGGACAGCCATTTGTCTGAAATGGTATAGGGTTTCCTGCCTGAGCAGGGGGTTGGACTAGATGACCTCCAAGGTCCCTTCCAACTTTATTATTATTATTATTATTATTATTTGGGCAAACTCTAAAAGACAGTGAGGACAGGGGGCAGGTGGGTCTGTTGTGCTATGATCTATGGGGGTTGCAAAGTGTTGGACATGAGTTAGTGACTGAACAGCAACAGCAAGCTATGGTAGAATACCACTAGAACATTCCACGTGTATAGACTAGATCAGGGGTGTCAAACTGCCGGCCCGCGGGCTGGACGTGTCACCGGGAAACCACACCCACCCCATTGCCGGCAATGGGGAAAAAGCTCCGATACGTTGCGCGATGTCATGTGACGTCGCGAGTTTGACATGTCTGGACTAAATTGTCAAATTATTATACTTTGGACACATTATGCAAAAATGTAGTTCTGGAAATCTCTTTGATGCTGAGAAAAGTGGGGAAAAAAGAGAACAACCAGGAAAAAGGTGGATATGGGGTCAGTCCCAGTAGCAAAGAGTGCACCTTTAGAAGATCTGAAGGATCAAGTTGGAGACAGATTGTCCTAAGACCCGACACCAACTTGATAGCACATAATCAATCAGGAGAGATTGGAAAGTCCAAAAACCTTCCAAAAGAAGGCAATGGGAAACCACACCCATACTGCTACCAGAAAAACTACAGGTAGTTTTTGAGTGCCAAAATTCTGTTGTTAAGTGAGACATTTAAGTGAGTTTTGTCCCATTTTACAATCTTTCTTGCCACAGATGTTAAGTGAATCACTGCAGTTGTTTAGTAACACGGTTGTTAAGTGAATCTGGCTTCCCCATTGACTTTGCTTGTCCAAGGGTTGCAAAAAGTGATCGCATGACCCCAGGACACTGCAACTGTCGTAACTATGAATCAGTTGCCAAGCGTCTGAATTTTGATCACATGACCATGGGGATGCTGTAAGAGTCATAAGTGTGAAAAATGGTCATAAGTCACTTTTTTTCAGTGCCGCTGTAATTGCAAATGGTTACTAAACGAACTGTTGTAAATCAAGGACTACCTA
This sequence comes from Azemiops feae, assembly GCA_023970755.1. NCBI lineage: Eukaryota > Metazoa > Chordata > Lepidosauria > Squamata > Viperidae > Azemiops > Azemiops feae. Next base: position 637,379 of record JALGBA010000893.1, read on the forward strand.
GATATAGGGGTGTCTATGGAGTCAAGCAGGAAAAATCCCATTGTGTGGAAGACGTTTCTATGTTATAATTTTCCCCAGGGACACGGAACGGGATTCTTGGCCATTGTATGATTATATAAAAGTATATTAAAATTACCCCCAGGAAAGATCTCGAGCAGATAAACACACGCAGGCAGGCAGGAGATACTTCACCAAAATGAACTGTGTGACTACGGAATAAGCTTGCAGCAAAGCCAGCATGAAAACAAACAAAAGAAACATTCGAGTTCTTCTTTCTAAAAAAAAAGACAAAAAAAAAAGTAAGGAAAGAAGCAGAGGCACGCAGCTTCTCCGGTGACCCTTTTCATCACACATGCTGGTGATTTTGCCATTTATGCAAAACAAATTCCTAAATCCTTTATTTCTACCAGCAGGAAAAAACACCACCGCCAACCCGGCTCTAAACGCCGCCGGCCGATAAATACGAAGGCAGCGCCATCTATCGGTCACAGTCAGGATGCGCAGGGAGGCGTGCAAGTGGCCGTTATTGGTTACTTTCATCAAGGAATGCAGAAAAACAAGAGATCTTGATAAAAACCGGAGCCTTTTTTCTGGGCGATCATTTCCTTCTCCTCCTACATCCAGGGAACCACCCGGGTGGATATTAAATTGGATGGAGCAAAAGGGGAGAAAAGGACGGCGAGCAGTTCCTTTCCCCCTTCGTGCTTTTGCAATTAGCCCCCAGATACAAGTAACGTTTTGCGGGAGACGCTTTAAAGCCATTTGGAAACTAAACCCTTTGTGCCCGAAGCCACGCATTCTCTCGTATGTCGTGTCTGCTCATGCTTCAGCCTTACGAGGGCCGCATCCCTTTTAACCCTTTTTTCCTCCCTTCCAGCTGTCGCAAACCACGCGAGGCTGTATAAACCGGAAGAGGCGGATAACGCCGCGGCGACTGTAACTCTTGGTCGCGCCCAGGCGGATGTCGGAAGCGGCCTCCGGGACCGTTCCTTCCGTTTCCGGGTGGCGGGCTGAGTCACTCTGTAGTCTCTTCTTCGCTGCTCGCTGGCTATTTGGCTTCCTTTCCGTGCCTGTCACCGACCGGCCTTTCTCTCTCTCTCTCGCCTTCCTTCCTCGCCGGGATGCCGCTGGAAAACCTGGAAGAGGAGGGCCTCCCTAAGAACCCCGACCTCCGGATCGCCCAGCTCCGCTTCCTGCTGAGCCTGCAGCCGCAAAGCCCGGACCCCGCCGTGCGCCAGGAGCTCATGGCCGCCATCCGCCAGCACGGTAAGAAAACGGGGGAGACAGGCTTTGGCTTCCCGGAGGTTTTGCCCGCCCGCGTCCATTTAGGGCAACCTTTGGCGATCCAAAGGCCGGAATGAACAAGGGGGGAAACCCCTCTTTAAGTAATCCTTAAGGAGAAGCTTAAAAGTTTCTTAAAGATCAGAAGGATGGATTTGTGACACACCTTTCGCAGTTTGGAAAGCCTGGCTTAATCCCTTGCTGAGTAAGTGGGAGTGGGGAGATTTCTGTACATGCTCAGAGGTATGGGAAGTTGCGCTAAGTTGAAGCGTCGCTCCCGGGGGACTATTCTAGTCTCTCTGCTTGAACCCATCTATCCGAGGAGTGGAAATGGACCGCCCTTCTCCGCTGTCAAACCTGCCATTCAGTGTCTCAGAATTGTACCTGCTAGTTTTGGTCTCTCTGGGATCATAAGGAAGAAACTGCGTCCTTATTCTGTGTAACATCGCTTTGGGTGCTTGAAAAAAAAATGTAACCACCTACCCCCCTGGTTTTCTTAATGTTGCCTCAGTCTTTTCTGTTCAGACCTCGGTTTCCAGTCCCCTCAACATCCTTACTGCCTTTCCTGCACTTGGATTCTCTGAGTCCTTCTGCAAATGCAGTGCCAAGAACTGGATGTAAGATAAGACAACCTTCATTGTCATTTATTTCTGTGAACACACTGGCACACATTAAAAAATGAAATTCTGATGCCTGCTCTCAAAAGAAGATGTACATGTGTGTGTATATATGTATATGTATATGTGTGTGTGTGTATACACACACACATATCTATATACATATCTATATGTATATGTATGTGTATGTGTGTATATATACACATGTGCATGCATATATGTGTATGTGTGTATATATATGTATATGTATATATACATGTGTATGTATACACATATATATGTATATGTATATATACATGTGTGTATGTATACACATGTATATGTATGCACATGTACGTGTGTGTGCATGTATATATGTATACACACCCGTACATGTGCATACATATACATATGTGTATATATGCATACATATATATGTATACTATATACCGGTATATATGTATATGTATATGATACTGGAGATGGGGTCTAAGCAGGGCAAAGTAAAATGGCTGCTTTCCAGGATAGGGAAAATATACTTCTGCTATAGATACTTAAGGGCAGTCATCGTCTTAGCAGCTATGTCACACTGCTGATGGTTATTCAGCTTGTATTCAGATAGGTAATTCCCAGAACGTTTGTGTAGATGCTATGACCAGGGCACGTAGAGTTCTCACCCTATTCTTGAGCACTTTTCCCCCCCTTACATGCATTGATTTTGCATTTATTTTTTAAGTGCATTATTTTGTTTTCAACACATTGCTAGCATTTTGACTTTTGTCTTTGGTTTTTAGATCCAATTTTATTCCTTACCTCATTGTTTTTCTTCATAAGAAGATGCATGAATACTTATATACCAGTTGCCCTTCTGACTACCTTTTGGCAATAAATATCAACATTATTCATTACATTAATTTCCTCACTCTACAGCTGTTGAATGCCTATTGCTCAGATTTATGTATTGCAGCAAGTAATTCATATAATTATCTCCTCTGTTTTTGAGTTTATTGCTTTCTTTTCCTTGGCATTTGTCACGTGCTCTTCCACACCGTCATCTTGAGGAAACTATTGTGTGTATATTCCTTTGCTCTAAGTATTATTATTTAATTTAGCTCACTTTCTTCATGAATTGTCCTCTTGTGCATGTGATCAGTTGGATATAAAAAGTCTGTTCTGAGAGATATGCATGGTGACAGAAACTTTGCATATTTATTCAGAAGAAATCTTTTTTTAATCTTGTGAGGGTGTCTCCCTGCTTTACACATGCAGTAAGATGTAATAGAAAAACTTCAAGTTGTTAGATGTACCTCCAGGGAGTACTTTTTCTCCCTTGGATAAAGCAAGCTTACGGAGTCTCTAGTCACAATCACCTAAACACAGATTTGAAGCATCTCGGTCTAATCAGGGCTTTCCACTGGCCCTTTCTGGCAACCGTATGCAGCTGGATACAGTGCTTATTTCATTTCCTTTTATGTTTGTTTTTGTTACTCTCGTTCTCATTGAGGATCTGATTTTTTTTATCATATCTTTTCTGGTGATTCTCTTTTCAGATATGGCTCCATATTATGAAAGCCTCTGCAAATCCCTTGACTGGCCGGTAGATACAGATTTGTTGAATAAGATGAAGAAAGCAAATGAGGACGAGCTGAAACGCCTGGAGGATGAATTGGAGGATGCAGAGAAGAACCTGGGAGAAAGTGAAATCCGTGATGCCATGATGGCCAAAGCTGAGTATCTCTGCCGAATTGGCGACAAGGTAAGTGAAGTGTTCAGATTTCACAAATCGCCTAATGATTTAAACCCGGGTTTTCCTTTAGTGATATCCATATTGAAAATAAGTATTAACTGCCTTGAAACTGAGGGCCGTGCATGGCTTTTGAATATTATGCTGGGGCCACAGTCCAAAAACGAATAGAACAAAACCTACACTTGATTTGTTTTACATTGAGTTAAAGTTAGTAGGATTAGTCTCTAATCCAATATTTCATGATTTTCTTCAGCCACATTAAAAAAAAATTACCATTTAGTAATATTGCTTAGTAGTTTCTGGGAATCCCACTCAAGGTTGTCTCACTATATCTAATACCAAACAACTTGTTTATAATGGTTTCAGAAGCTGCTATTATATATATGGAGGCGATAACAGTATGTTATAAAATATAATAAAATGACTTTGGGTTATACTAGGAAGTTCAGTGAGAATGACTATGTGTCAGATAGTATCTTCCCACAGATTCTCATTGGATTGCTGAGTTATTCTGAAAAGGCTACAGATTCCCTACCTCTTTGCTAAGAGTTTTGTTTCAGAGGAAATACTTGTTATACTATGTGGAGGGAATTGGCTGGTAACCTGATACTCGTAATTTAGCTAAATAGACCCAGAATACATATATTTTGTCTTCCTTTTAACTAGATTGTTATTTTAAATGTCAGGTTTGGAGGAATTTGGACACCTTCTGGTATTGAATAAAGTGAAAATGTAGTAATAAGTAAAGCTTGATGATAGCTATGTATAGATTTTTTCCCTGTTTTTTTTTTAAACTTCATTCCTGTGGGTGAAGAAAGACCATTAATGCTATTTCAATGGGAAATGGACAGAAATAGAACGATCTGCCTGGGATGCTTTAAGTTGGATTCCTGCACTGAGGAAGGGATTGCGGTCTTTAACCCAAGTAGTCCATCCTACTCTGTGATTGTGAGATGTTGCAGAAATGCCTGCTGCAGTTCCCAGATCACAGTCTAGTTGGCTTCCTAAGCTGGTATATGACTGTCAGCTGGGCTCAAAAACCCACTTGTTTTCTTGTGCTAGCCACTGAACCTTCTTGTCTTTCAAGTCCACTCTGCTCGCCTGGTGTTCTCTTACTGTACACTCTAGAGAAGGAAACTTTTGCCTGCTTTACAGTTAAGGGCACAGGTGGTAATTCTTGTTGTGTAACTCTGTACCTTCCTTTTGGGTTTTCTGAAATTGGTAGGGGGTAATTCTAGTAACATGAACTACTGGAAGTTTGACCTTCACTCAAAACATAAGCATAAAGATTGAATTGGAAAATGGTTCTTTTTAATTTGAGGGGATAGTGTTGATCAATTACAATTCAAACAGTGAGCGATACCTCTATGACAGTATAAAACAGGGGTGTCAAACTGCCAGCCCGCGGGCCGGATGCGTCATGGCGAAACCATGCTCACCCCATTGCCAGCAATGGAAAAGTCGCAACACGTCGCGACATGTCACGTGACATTGCGAGTTTGACACCCCTGGTATAAAACATGTTTGGTGTCCCTAGGGCAGGGGTAGGCAACCTTGGCTCTTTTATGACTCGTGGACTTCAATTCCCAGAATTCCTGAGCCAGCCAGAATTCTGGGAGTTGAAGTCCACGAGTCATAAAAGAGCCAAGGTTGCCTACCCCTACCATAGGGCAAGTTGTATTTGAGGCCTGGTGGCACAATGGTTAGAATGCAGTATTGCAGGCTAATTCTGCCAACTGCCAGCAGTTCGATTCTCACCGGCTCAGGGTTGACTCAGACTTCCATCCTTCCGAGGTCGGTAAAACGAGGACCCAGATGGTTGGGAGACAATAGGCTGACTCTGTAAACCGCTTAGAGAGGACTGTAAAAGCTCTGCGAAGCGGTATATAAGTCTTAAGTGCTATTGCTGTATGTAGTCATGCCCATCTCTCTTGTCTGCCCTTACCGTGTTTTCTGTAGGAAGCTGCTCTAACTGCCTTTCGGAAGACATATGACAAAACTGTTGCTCTAGGACATCGTCTGGACATCGTCTTCTACTTGCTGCGAATCGGCTTGTTTTATATGGACAACGACCTTATTACACGGAACACTGAAAAGGCCAAAAGGTATCATTTCTCTTAGAATGAGAGAATCTGGAGAAGCTCTTTATCTAGGGCATCTCAACATAATTGTTAGGTCGTCAGATTGCAAGCGAATGGGCCTTTATGTCACCCAAAGGCTGACCTTCAGAAATGCCCAAATCAGTGAAAAAAATGTCAGAAATGCTGAAAAACGCAATTTATCATTTAAAAATTAAGATTTTTTGGCGGGGGGGGGGGGAATGAAATCTAGTACAGGATGGTTAGGAAGGGCAGCTTTACTTTTAAAAACCGAAATGCGTTTTGTATCTGAAGAATGTTATTTTGTGGGTTTATTAGGGTTTGTTCATTTTTAATTAAACGTAACGGCTAGCAGACATGTACAACCTGCTCGTATGTAATTAGGTTATTTTAAAATATTCATAAAGTGTTGCACTCTTTGGACAGTTGTTAATTTTTTCATTAATAATGCCTCTACCCCATTTTTTCCTACAGGTAAATCCTTGACGTACGATCATAACTGAGCCTAAAATTTTGGTCGTAATTTGTGATGATCATAATGCAGGTCACCACATGATCTCGTCCAATTTTATGCCTTTTTTTTTGCAACAGTTGTTAAGCGAACTCTGTAGGCATTAAGCGAACCCATTATTCACTATAGATCTTTTTTTTTTTTTTTTGCTGGAAACCAGAAGTAAACAGCAGTTTCTGGAAAAAAAAATGTAAATCAGGGGTCACATAACCACTCGACACTGCAAAGGGCCATAAATGCACACTGGTTGCTGAGTGCCCAAAATGTGATCGTGTTACTGAGGGTGGGATAGGGGCGGACTCCAGAACTTTGAATCCGGGTTATAAGTCTCTTTTTTGGGGAGGTCTGTTATAATTTCAGTTGCTAAGCGACTGGTTGTAAATTGAGGATTACTTGTATTCTGGAAACAGCTTTGAAAAACTACTTTTAACTCCGATTGCTTGTGTGGTGTGCCATTATAGCTGACAGGTCATCCTTTGATTGGCAGGCGTAGCAGAAATAGGTTGCTTTATTCCCCTTCCTTAAAAGCCCAGGTTTGCAGCCTGTGAGAAGAAAGTGCTTCAACTGGGACAGGGGTGGGGAAACCTTGGCTCTTTTATGACTCGTGGACTTCAACTCCCAGAATTCCTGAGCCAGCCATGCTGAGGGGAAAGGGAAAGGTTTCCAAGCTGAGCCATGCTGGCTCAGGAATTCTGGGAGTTGAAGTCCACAAGTCATAAAAAAGCCAAGGTGCCCCACCCCTGAACTGGGAGCTTGTTACTGAATGAATAACCATAACCTCCACTCTGAGTAGAAGCAAAAGAGTTACGTGCCAGAACGCACAGATTATAGACGTGTCACGTTTCCTGCAGCAGAACTGTACCGGTGTTTTCTCTCTTTACGGCCACAATTGAGCCCCAGTTTTCTGTTGCTAAGTGAGACATTGGTTAGCTGAGTTTTGCCCCGTTTTTTTACGACCTTTCTTGCCAGAGATGTCAAGCGAATCACCGCAGCTGTTAAGTTAGTAACACGGTTGGTTAAGTGAACCTGGCCTCCCCGTTGACTTTGGCTTGTTAGAAGGTCGCAAAAGGGGATCACGTGCCCCCCCCAAGACAGTTCAACCGTCGTATATATGAGTCGGTTGCCGGGCCTCTGAATTTTGGATCACCTGACGGGGACGCTGCAAAGGTCCTAAGTGTGAAAAAACGTCATAAGTCATTTTTCCCCCCCAGTGCTGTTGTAACTATGAATGGTCACTAAATAAACTGTTGTAAGTTGAGGACTACTTGTATTTATCTCCTCAGTATTTCAGATGTAATGCGGGCTGCAGATTAAGGGGGTATTTCTGTTTTCTTTGAAAGTCTTATAGAAGAAGGAGGAGACTGGGATCGGCGAAATCGGCTCAAAGTCTACCAAGGCCTTTACTGCGTGGCCATTCGGGACTTCAAGCAGGCAGCCGAACTTTTCCTGGATACCGTTTCAACGTTTACATCTTACGAACTTATGGATTACAAAACCTTTGTAACATACACCGTTTATGTCAGCATGATTGCATTAGAAAGGCCGGACCTAAGAGAGAAGGTAGGGCAAACTGTTAGTAGCCTAGAGAAGCCGCGGAGCTTGTGTTCTCCTCTTGTTCTGCTCTGATTTCTGCTCCTTTTTTTCTTTCTTTCTTTCTTTCTTTGAACCTGCTTTAGGTTATCAAAGGAGCTGAGATTCTGGAAGTGTTGCACAGCTTACCCAAAGTGCGGCAGTATCTTTTTTCACTCTATGAATGTCGGTATTCGGTTTTCTTCCAGTCGTTGGGTAAGAGATAGTTTAGCTTTTATGATTTTCTGTGAATTCCTAAATGGGCGTGAACACTTAATCTATCGCAGGGGTCTTCAAACGTGGCCCTTTTATGACTTGTGGACTTCAACTCCCAGAATTCCTCAGCCAGCAGTGAAGAATATGGGAGATGGTTGACAGATTTAGTACACTATCAGTACTTCCCAGCTCCTTTAATGTTGCTCAAAGCTTATGGACAGCCTCTCAGATCAGTTTCCTTTTTTTCATCGATTTTGGGGGGGACATCCATTTTTTTGGTAATGTCAATTGTGCCATATTTTCCCCACTTACTGCTGACTATCTTCACTGTGTTCCATGTTATATCCAGTGCCTGGGAAAAAAATTTCAACCCCCTCTCCTGACTGATACGTCCCAACAGTGGGATCCATTTGATGCTTTGTAAGCTCTTTTTAGAAAAATCGTAGTAGGCCAGCTAAACTTTATATGGGCTTGATCAGAATCACTTTAATGGATGGCAGGTGTACACTGACTACTATTTAACATCAGTTTGAACGTGATTGGTTAATTCTGAGGACGGCCACATCCCTACTTATAAGAGGGTGTGCACAGATATGCAATCGCGTTATTGTAAGTCTTTTTATCTCTCCCCCCCCCCCCAAAAAAAAAAAAGATTTCAGTTTGTTTTTCAATTGAATGGTACATCTTATATATTAAAATGGGAAAAGTCGATTTATCTTGGTCTGACTTTTTACATCTCAAAAACCTGGCATTTTAACAAGAGGAGTGTAGCTTTTTTATATCCACTGTAGCTGTATCCTTTTGAAACTTTTGAAAGATCAGAGGACAGCAGTCTTTTCAGGAAGCTGGCATAGTTTTATCTAGAAAATTCAAACATCTACAAAGTGTCCCAGATCTCATGCAATAATAGAGAAATCACTTTAGGATTTTTTTTTTAATCACTTAATATTATTTTCTAAAAGTTTAAAGGCCAGCAGGCACCAGTGATGTTGCAGGTGTTGTATTACTAACCTTCAGTCTGAGCGTACAGAGAAGGATGCATTTCTCCTATGTCAGGGGTAGGCAATCTTGGCTCTTTTATGACTCGTGGACTTCAACTCCCAGAATTCCTGAGCCAGCCATGCTAAGGGGAAAGGGAGAGTTTCCAAGCTGAGCCATGCTGGCTCAGGAATTCTGGGAGTTGAAGTCCACGAGTCATAAAAGAGCCAAGGTTGCCTATCCCCGTCCTAGGTGAAATAATCTTTGGGGGGTTACGTTAAATCATATTTGCATGCAACTACTTCTGTAAGGTATTTCCACCTTTGCATGCTGTCTTTCTATGTCTTTCAGCCAGTGTAGAACAAGAGATGAAGAAAGATTGGCTGTTTGCACCGCATTATCGTTACTATGTTCGGGAAATGAGAATCCACGCCTACAGTCAGCTTCTAGAATCTTATCGGTCACTCACCCTTGGTTACATGGCAGATGCTTTTGGAGTCTGTGTAGAGTTCATAGATCAGTAAGTATCATTTAAAAATATTCACATCTGCATTTTTGTGATATGTCCACGTTGAAATGGAAGATGGCAATCAATTTATATATTTAATTTTTATAATCACAAGTGCTTAATATTTTATCAGCAACATATTGTCTGAGTTCCAACATTTAACTTGCTAATACATATTAAGTTCCTTTCTCTCTACCTCGTTTTTCTAGCCAATGATAAAAGGTATCTCATGTTCTAAAATAAACTGAATCTTCTTTCTCTTTCATTTTCAATGTCAAATCTATCCATTTCTGCACACACTTAAAAAAATTTTTAATTAATTTTTTAATTTTTTCCGTTGGTAAATCTTCATTTTTCCAATGTTGAGCGAATACAATTCTTGCTGCAGTTAGTATATGTAAAATTAAATATATAAACTCTTTCTCATAATTTCCTACAATTATGCCTAACAAAAATAATTCTGGCTTAAAATCTGTATGTTTTTTAACCATTTTCTCTAACCCTGCATGTATTCTTAACCAGAATCTTTTGGCTTTAGAGCATGCCCAACAAAGATGGTAATAAGTGCCTGGTTTTTGTTTACTAAAGTTCTAAATAGTTACGGATTAATGTAATTTAGTTGAAGAGGTTCATAATGAAGATGCCAAGGTTACTTTCAGTGGTTGGATTCTGTCCATGGTGGAACCATGTGGTTCTTTTTATTGAGAGAGCCAGTCGGTGCCTGGTGTCAGAATGCTGAATCATTTACAAAAGAAACCTGATTGAAATGTAACTTCATTAACAAGTTATAGAAGAGAGGAAAGACCTGTTTCATTTTTGATGGCAGGACATTTCTTCTCTGTGGCTTTCATGTGACAATACATTTTCACGGAGGCCAGGAATAGGAAGTCCCAACATGTGATAAATAAATATAGTGTCATCAGTGGAACACAAACCATGAAAAAATAAAATAAAAGTAGTAAGGATTGGGCATTAGCTAAAGGAGAGGGTAAGCCAGAAATGTAACTGTTTAGGACACGGGAGTCAAGCTCGCCGCGTAACGTTGTGACTTTTTTCGCATTGCGGGAGCTGGGGTGGGCGCGGCCTCCGCATGATGCAACCGGCCCACAGGCCAGCAGTTTGACACCCCTGGTTCAGGAGATTTTGAGAAGTATCTTTATGAAAGCTAGTAGCTACATGTTTAATCTAGGTTCATTGTGGCCAGTTAGATTTAAGAAGGGGAAATTTTTAAGATCTCCACCAAATTATTTAAAATTCCGTTTCACTCCGTGGTGAGCAGCTCTTGATAGACCAACTCAGACTGCAGAAAGCTTATGGAGGTGGGAGTGAGGAGTTACGCTTTATGAATGGAAATAGAAGTGGTTTGCTTTCCTTAATTTGGGGCAAAAAAAATCAGGTAGTTGGCCATAAATCTTACATCCTTGCAATAACTATTTTTTAAATAGATTAGAAGCTAAACACTATAAAACAATGAAATAAATATATAGCCTAGGACAGGGGTAGGCAATCTTTTCACCGACTGTACCACTTTTAGGATATGGCAATATTTGAGTACCACCTAGCAAGGTGTCAAAAATCTGATGACCAAACAAACAAACAAAAAAACCTGTTCAAAGTTGCAATTGCACTGAAATGACTTATGACCACTTTTCACACTTATGACCATTGCAGCATGCCCAGGGTCATGTGATTTACATTTGGATGCTTGGCAACTGATTCATATTTATGGTCACAGTGTCCCAGGGTCATGTGATCTTTTGACAAGCAAAGTCAATGGCAGGGCTGCTGGTGGCCAAGTGCTAAGGCAGGACTTCCCTCCCTCCTTCCCTGCCTCCCTCTTTCTCATGCCCACCTCCTTCTGAAGGAAGAGCCTCCAGAGACAGAAAAGACAAGCTGCTGAGTGAACTAGCTTAAAAAGGCTCATTCCCTTTTAAGAATTAGCTACTGGCTAGAAAGGAAAGTTAAGGAGCGCAGCCGGCACTTAAGGAAGAAAAAAAATGTAGTAAGTATTGGCTACCGGCTAAGGCAGCCTCGCCAAATGGCTCCATTCATAAGTAAAGGAATGCTGCAGGCAAAATCCATTCAGGAGAAAAATACTTCAAAATCCCTTGCAGCAAAACGTACAGCTAACAATAGCAGAGCAATAGAAGCTAACACGAGATATCAGCCATCAGCCAAATAGAAATTGCCAAACACTCCTTAAGAACACAAAGCCCACATTGCACAACTCCCAGAACTTCAAAGTCACAAAAGCACATAAGAATCTTTCCACTCTGCATCTCCCTCCCTCCCTCCGTGTCTCACCTCCAGCTGATGCTACCTTTCTTCATTCCTCGTGGAGGGCAACCCCTCCCCTGCTGCATTTCTTGCCTGTTTGTTGCTGCCAGCACAGGTGGCTGCCACAGAAGTTGTAGATCGGCTCATGGCCGGCCTGCTTGGCCTCCTCCTCCCACCTTCAGTGCAGCTAGAGCTGACTTCACCTCCTTGCAAGGCTGCTGCTTTTTTCCTCCCTCTCCTGCCCAAACTGCCTCCTTTTATAGCCTCTCCTGTCTCCGCCCCCCTCCTCCTCCTTTCTCATGGGGGAGGGTGAGCCTGAAGTGAGCCTGGGGCCTTTGCCACTCTGCAGCTCCAGAGGACTCTCTCACAGTAAGTCCTTGTCTGTGCTGGCTCTTTCCCTCCCCCACTACACTTGGCTAGGCAGGGCTGCGTGCCACCTGCCACTCATTAATGTACCACAAGTGGTACGCGTACCACCGGTTGAAAAGCCCTGGCCTAGGACAGTGGTGGCGAATCTATGGCACGGGTGCCAGAGGCGGCACTCAGAGCCCTCTCTGTGGGCACGCGCGCCGTCGCCCCAGTTCTAGGCCTTCAGCTGGGTTTTATAAAACTTTTTCACTTTAGGCCTCCGCTGCCATGTGCAAAAAAAAAAAAAAAAGGTTCAATCAGTCAATTTCAACTTCTCGCAGGGAAAAAAAAGATCTTGCAAAGTTGGAATTGATTGAACTTTTTAGTCCCACCCAGTCTGCCGTTACCACCGCAGCCATGCCCACCCAATTGGCCATGCCCACCCAATTGGCCACGCCTACCCAATTGGCCACACCCACCTGGCACTCGACGATGCATAAGTGGGTTTTGGGTTGCAGTTTGGGCACTCAGTCTCTAAAAGGTTCGCCATCACTGGCCTAGGAGGTATTAAAAATATCTAAAATCACTATCCCAGTCAAAAGCTAAGGTGGTTTTGCAAAAAAGAAGAGTCCTAATAGCTCTCATCTGCTATTTTCTAAAGGCTGTAGTTGAAGCAGAAGCCAATCACCTCTTTGTAAGAAGATGAGTTTCAATTTGGGTTATGGGAAATCATCTCCAATTTTTTTTTTTTTTTAAAAGAATGGTTTTCTACTGACTTTTGAGTTTGAGAGGGCTGTCCTAAAGACATAGCGGCTGTGGTGATGGATCTGTGTTTTGTGTTCATTGAAGGGAAGTGTTTCATTGTTGTACAGAATAAAAGGTGCTATTAGAATCATAGAATTTTTAAGCTAACTAGGTAGGATATATAAGCTGATTCTTCATTGATTTAAAGGTTTTGGATTTGATAGCACTCACAGTTGTTGCAGAAAGAGAAGAGATAAAGTCATGAAAATTGTCTCTGATTCTATTACCATGTAGAGGAGGTTGCAAAGGGTGATAATCTAGATATCTTCAGCATACAAATAGCAGGGGATTAACAAAACAGATAGGATCCTATTGTTTCACTGTTAACCAAAGCTATGAGGAGGTCTGCTGTAGCTCACGAGTCAGAAGATACTACTTGATAAATCTAGTAGCTCTAGAGCAGGGGACTTCAAACTTGGCCAGGCACGCTGGCTGAGGAATTCTGGGAGTTGAAGTCCACAAGTCATAAAAGGGCCACGTTTGAAGACCCCTGCTCTAGGGAAAACTTACATACTTGTGGGAGAAAGGAATTTGCAGCACAGTACCTTTTGTAGGATACAAGCAGAGTTGACCATCTATTCAAATTATAGCTTTTACAATATGTTGCATAGGAGATTGATTTGGTTTATTTGGTTAATCAAAGGCTATAGGAATGTGTACAGCTCACTCTGAAGTTAATTGTTCTGGCTTCCTTTGAACTACTAGACCCAGATCAGAGTACTGTTTTATATTTTCAAGCTTTCATTGGTTAGCATCCTCCTATGGTTATCCAGTAACTATAGGGCCTATTGGTATGTTCCTTGATTATGAAGAACAGAATCGAGATTAAAAGCCATTGTGGATAATCTGTTGTTATAACATGCTGTTACATTTGTCACTGTGCTATGCATAACCAGTAGTGGTCAACAGAGTGTAGATCATTACTGAACATTCACAGGTTAAGCAGCAAAAACTGAACAGGGACTGTGTGCTGCCACTAAGCAATTTTCATTCCCATGTGGTTTGCTAATTGCAGGTCTTATGTTTCAAAGCTATAAACAATCAGCAGAGCAGCATTTAATTACGCCCTAGCTGCAGCTTTGAGCATATTCTGACATGTCTTTGAGGAGGAAGAGAGACTGTTGACTGCACGGTATTAACATTGGCTGCACTAGGTCAATATGGCAGGCTTCCTCTCCTCCCAGTCTTTCTAGGACAGTGGTGGCGAACCTATGGCACCAGTGCCAGAGGCGGCACTCAGAGCCCTCTCTGTGGGCACCCATGCCGTGCCCCGGAGATGGTGAGGGACTGGCCCCCGCCGCCCTGGCCCCGCCCACCCAGTCTGCCATGACCACCGCGGCCACGCCCACCTGGCACCTGGTGATAAATAAGTGGGTTTTGGGTTGCAGTTTGGACACTGGGTCTCTAAAAGGTTCGCCATCACTGTTCTAAGAGGAAGAGGTAGAGCTTTAGACGGGTCCTAAACCATCAGACACTTTAGCTGTGTGCTGCTACAAAGGGACTTTGCAGTGGGGTTGTTAAGATGGTGTCCTGAAATAATCAATCTAAGTATAATGTACTGTACAAAAGGATCTTTTTTTTTTTCTTCCCCCAAACAGGGAACTTTCAAGATTTATTGCTGCTGGGAGACTACATTGCAAAATAGACAAAGTCAATGAAATCGTAGAAACCAACAGGTAGCTGTCAAGCTTCTTATTGAATATTGTTTAAGGAAGTGGAATTATCTGGACAATAACAGTTAATTATTAATAATTGTAACAGTAGCATTACAAGATTTGCAGATTGTAAGTTGCTATCCTGCCAAATTTATACCCTTCAGTTACTCTCTCATCTGGGCCAAACTTCAAATAAGCATAAGTCTGATAACTGTAAAGAAAATGCTTTTAGGGGAGTCTTTATTCATAGAGTTCTCTTATCACAGTTTGAAGGCCAGTTGGTGTTTGAAAAATCTCTCAATAAATTTTCTTCTGTTTTCTTACTGTAGGCCCGACAGCAAAAACTGGCAGTACCAAGAAACCATCAAAAAAGGAGATTTGTTGTTAAACAGAGTGCAGAAGCTTTCCCGAGTAATTAACATGTGATTTTGAAAAGTAAAACAAAGGATTGCACCATTCAGTCAGAACTTTTCTGGAAGTAATTATCCCTATATTATATAATTTGTACTGTAGGTAAGGAAATGTAACCATGATGTAGTTAGGGCTTTTGCAGTCTATTTCATTGTGTAAGCAACTGAACTGTATGAATATTCATGTTTTTCTGATCATTGTCATTAAATGTACAGTACGGTTGACTGTTTTGTTCTCGAGTTACGGAGTTTAATTTAAAGCTTAGTATTTTTGTTAACCAGAGGCTGAGCTGTTTTGGCCTTTGTGTTTTGAGAATGCGAGTCTGATCTTTCACAACTTTTCTTACAATGGAAGCAGGACCCAGCAGGGCACTTGTCTTCTTTGGCAAATTGGCAGGATCAATAGATTGTTGTGTTACTACACTCCATTGATTTTTCAGATAAAGATACTGAAATTCATAGGCCTCATATAGCAACAATCATTTATTCAAGTCAACTTTATGCTAGGTGATAAAAGATATTTTATCTGTTCTCAAATATTTGCTTTATTGGATAAGCCCAAAATCTAACATGAGAATTTTTTCCCCTCAGCCAATTTCATACCATATGTAATCTTAGCTATGTGCATTTTTTTTAATGATCTGGAACCCCCATTTTTCATTATAATACCTTTTTGCAATAAAGAGAAATCTTCTTTTGCTTCATTTTGTGTTAAATACAACCATCATTATACTCCTAAATTCCATATTGTTTATGAAGATATGAAAAAACACAACTATCCTTCGTGATGCCACAACCCCTTTTTGGGGGGGGACTGGAATTACAGGTTTGTAAGGCCTTTCCTTATTGCTCAGGAGTCTTGGAGAAATGTTTTAAGACTTGAGTAACTTCTAACATTGTGTAATCAAGTCTTGCTTCTCAAACTAAAAAGCTGCCAGAGACTTTCGGTATCACTTTTATTTGCATTCAAGGAAGCAGGCCAAGAACAGAACTGGGGTTATTGTCACAGAATTATATTTATTGGATTTTTTACTTTTATAAATAACCCAAGGTCGTAAATGTACCTAATACTCCTCCTTCTGTTTTCTCCACAACAGTCCTGTGAGGTGGGTTGGGTTGAGACAATGTGACTGGCCCAAGGTCACCTGGCCAGTTTTTCATGCTTAAGGCGGGACTAGAATTCTATCTCCCGGTTTCTAGCCTGGTGCCTTCACCACTAGGCCAAACTGCCCTTTTCAAATACATATACCCTATTTGCATAAGTGTGCATGGCTATTCATTGGCTTATCTTACAGGCATGCATCACTAAGGGCACAGAGATCTTTTGGATCTCAGTCCTGATGTATTCCGATAGGATCAGCCAACAAAACTACATGGCCAATAAAGCAGCGTTCAAGCATCTGATGAACTGATTTGGCTTCTGTTCCGTGGGCTTCTTTTCATTACCTAGAACGTGGCTTCTCTGCTACCTAGAAATGCTTAAGTGAAGTGCTTCATGTCCTAACAAGGCAGTGTGATAACATTTTTGATAACATGCATTTTCTTCACTGCAATTTCGTCTAGAAAATTTTAACAGGCATTGGCAGATGCGATTCTTGTAGCCTTGGATTTGATCAGTTTGATCATTCAGAAGATGGAGGAAAGATCAGATTTACACGTCATACGATCCATCAAATTATTTTAAAAATGTTTTTTTTAAAATTGAATGGGAAAAAATGTTATTTTGTTTTGCCATCAACTACACATCTAGAAGGAAATAGCCTCCAGCCAACTAACCATTAATACACTTTACTTTTCCTTAAATTGGACAAAATCTCCAGGTAGTTTAAGTACTGCATTATTGTGAACATACAACTACAATGCATTCACTAAGGTTCCCACAGTGATTTTTAAGAGCAGTGCTTTTATAGGAGAGACATATGGTGAAGGTACCTGGACATTATTTGGCTGCTGGATTTTCATTTCAAAGTACTTGGGAACAGCACCTACACTACATGAAAAGGCTAGATATTGAAAGAAAGAAACCAATATTTCATCCTCAGTGTGTCCTTGTAAGTCAATTAAAACTTTTATATAAAATAATGAGTTAACATTTTGTGCTGCATTTTCATTGGGTTATGAAATGACTTCCAGGAAAAAAAAGCAGGAGAAAAGTTGGTACAATGAATTCCCGTTTTCTGTTATTTTCTGGAGGACATTTCACTTATTATCCTGGTCTTGAACAAAAGCAATCTGTGAATGCTCCAACACGAAGTTTTTAAGAAGAGACTGGACAGCCATTTGTCTGAAATGATCTAGACTCTAGGGTTTCCTGCCTGAGCAGAGGGGTTGGGCTAGAAGACCTCCAAGGTCCCTTCCAACATTATTATTATTATTATTATTATTACTACCTTGGATACAATTTTCAATTTTCAACACCTGTTAAGTGAAGACATAGGTTAGTTCTCCCCATGTCTATTTCCAATGATTTGGCAAGACTGCCTGTTCTCCATGATAATTTATAATTTGAGATGGTAGATTTATTCATTTGTCATTTGAAGTCGTCCCCCCCCCCTTCTACTACTCTCCAAACAGCTTCAAATTAGCAATTAGATACAGCACAGGTGACTGATGTGTCCTGAAGTTTAGAGCAGACAAGAGACTACTCAGCCTCTATCCTGTTGCTTACTTAACACTGATAAATCCTTTACAAGTGTCCAGGAGGCATTAGGACAAAAGTTTAGCATCTAAATTTCTAGATATGCCCACATCTACCTGATTAGAAATACAGCTGGGATTCTTCACAGACCAAAAATAATGACACATCCCTTAGCTCAGTCCAGGTTTTGTTGATTTCACTGTGAAACAGAAACATTGTGCATCTCATAAAGAACCTAATATTTTTTTTTTATTATCCTGGTTAAGTCACATTTTGTTTATACGGCAAGCTTACTTTTCTGGTTATGAAGCAAAAGCACAACTTTTTTTTTATAAATAGTATAAATTATTTTATTTACAGAAACCTGTTACAAAACAAATAGACTATATATTTTCTTTTTAAATATCCAAAGTAATTTTTTTCTACCCCATGACATTTGTTCATGTACTATACAGCAGCCAACACAAAAGTTCAGCTCTGAGCAGATGCTCTTGAATATGTATACAAATTATCAAACTATTCACACATTTTACACAGGAGATTGCTTTTCCCCCACCCTCTCTATGGAGCTAGGCTCAACTCCAAAGCAAGAAGCTTCCATGGCCTACATTCTCATTGACATTATGTAGTGCTCATTAAAAAATAATAATAATAAACACCTTTCATAAAAAGTAGAGTATTTTGCACAAAGCATTTAACATAGGTTTTTTTCTGCTGAAGGAAAGCAGAACAATCTTCAAGTCCAATCCCCTTCACTTTACAATTACCAGTCCCCAAAAGATAAAGAGACAAAAAGGATACTTGGCAATAACAACTCTTGCCGGAAGACAACTTACCGGGAAAATGGTTGAAAAGTCACACAATGAGCACAAGCTCACTGGGGCCAGGAAGTCTTCACTGAAATGAACGGGGATTTGAACAGCTGCCAAACTCCTGTTCATTTCGGTGAGGATTGTGTATAGGACAGCGGTAGTGGCTTTTGTGTAGGTAGCTCGTAAAATTGCTTTGAGAGGTAACTTTTTTTTTCAGTAATACAAAATGTCAACAATCTGTATCCTTAAAAAAAGTTCTATCTGATTACAACAGAACTACGGTTCTCTGAATTCGCTTGTTGACACCCAGGCGCGGAAGGAACCCTTGGCGTAGTTTACGAACCGAGGACGTGTTTCCAGTCGGATCATTTGCAAGTTTTATTCTATCTCATTCCTCTGCATCCTCTCTTCCTCATTAATGGAAAGTCACATGGAGGTGGGAAAAGCAAGCTCGACTTTTTTTTTTTTAATTTTTTTTTTTAAACAGAACATTCAAGTCTTTAAAGGAGAAGCTGTCTAAAGAACAGTCCAAGCTTAAAATCTAGATATATAAATCAGGCACTTTCAGTTTTTCCATTAGTTTTTAAACCATATAAAGACTCATACCTGTGTGCACATATGTGGGCACAGAGGTGCGCACATACACATACACACAAATGCTTACATGAAAAAAAAAAAAAAGCAGTGTGTCACAACTAAATGTAGTCTTCTGGAAATCAGGCAATTGTAAGCTATGCTGTATATACCAGAGTAGGTCAACAACATTTGACCCGAAGTGACCTCGCCTCGCTACTAAGACTATGGGGGAAGCTGGGGGGGGGGCACAGGACTTTCATCTGTAGGTAGCGACTCCAGAGACAAGGGGCAGAATGCCCTCCTCCCCACTCCGAGGCATGCAAAGTAGGCATGTTAGCTATTGGCTTGGCAGTGAACCACTTCAAATGATAAAAAAAGGGTATTTGCTTTTTTTTCCTTTTTTAATTAATAAATACTAGATGATTTTCAATTGTACCAAAATTGGATATAAGAAAAAAAAAAAAACGACCTGTGCAAAAATACATATTTAAATATGTACAATCAATTAACAAAATATGTCTTCTGAAATAGGGATACTTCAATATTTATAATAGAACAAGAAATTCCAAAATAAAGGTACAAAATTATGGGTTTCGTTATTTTTGTATATTTCTTTGTTCACCATTGCAACGTATTTTTTTTTATTATTATTATTATTATTTTTTTAGGTTAAGAAAACTGCAGGAGTCATAATGAGAAGCAGGGAAGGTCTATAAAAACCGTATCTCTTTAAATTAAAATCATTCTAACAACCCAGTCACTGCAAATTTTGCAAGATAAATTAAATTTGAAAGTTCCTTAATTATTTACAATGAGAATGTTGTCAGACAATAAAAGATTCAAAAACAATTACTCCATTCATTACTAAGCTCCCCCAAAAATGGAATATTGTTTGCCTAATAGTTAAGCAAGTCTATACTTTTGAGGGCAGGCATAAATTAACATCTTCTGCTTCTATTCATAGCAAATTATAAAACTATATGCCTTAAGAGCCAGATGCAAGACGTAATTCCACCTTGGAATGCCTTTTATGCAAGCCCTACTGAATGCACTGGGCGAGCTCTGTGCAACAACATGGCTGTGTTTGTGTGAAGTTCCCAGTGGCTTTCAAGGTAGCTTGCAGCGCAGGCATTCACGGTGGGAATTGGGTCCGTATCTGTGCAACCTATTTAAATTAAACACTGTTGAACTTTCCACAAGAGATCTGCATGTTTTAAGGAGTTTGGGACTTGCTTCGATATGCTCAAGAGTAACAGAATATTTAAAAAAGAAGTATATTTTTGAGTACTTAAAGCCACTAAGATTTAAACTCATGGAAAAGGTCAGCCTTCAAAGGTAAAAAACCAAATTGCACTTGTGATTGAAAATACCTAACACATGGGATGGAACCTACGTCTACTTTCTCTGCCAGGCAGATTACATTACTTTGGTTGTTCCTTCCCACTTTCCAAATAAGCCAATTAAGAGGTCTTAACATTTTACAATATTCTCTATCTACTGAAGGGTTCTTTAAAATTCCCCTTTCTCCAGAATGCAGTCACTTTTAATATTTGCATAATCATCAGTGTCCATAATATTATTCCGTTACTTTAAAAAAAAACAAAAAAAACACCCCAACATGATCTTTTGTGAATTCAAGGCTTTAGAGTTGTCTGCATAGAGTCTTGTTTCTTCACTGTGTTTTTTTTAAATAATTCACTAACAAATTTCATGTTGATTTGAAAATCTCAACAGGTAAAAATCAACCAAGGACAACAACAACAACAACAACAACAAAAAAAAAAAACCCCAAGCATCTACTGCTTGTGGTGGCTTTAGAATCCCTGATGTGCAATGCACCACCGTAGTAAGGGAGAGAGGCTGGGCTGTGTGAATTAGATAGGCTCAGATTGTCTAATCTCAGCAAAATCTGGTGCCCATTTAAGGCAGAAGTCTACAGGCGTGTTTTCATTGAGAACATCTTCACAAGCCCTGTTGTGGGAAGATTCAGACGATCTGTTTTCTCCCTCAGTAAGTGTTAACTTTTTTTTGACTATGTAGTTCAAGTGACAGGCATGAGATGGAACTGAATAATCTGAAAGGTTGGGTGTGAGTCCACAAGTGCAACAGATTTGCAGGTGCATCTCCCGAGAAGCTGTGAAAATGCAACTTGCTAAAAAATCTGGGCTCGCTGAATGATTTGCAAAAGTAAACTCTCACTGGGGAGGAAATGACGGTCTGAATCTATACTCCAAAAACACACACTATTACAAAAGGACAGGAAGTGCATTTTTTTTTAAAATAGAACTGCAGAAGGAAAATTCCCCATGGATTATGTCCTATGGTTTGGATTGATCGTTTCCTCTCCCTTTCGAACAAAATGCATAAAATTCTAGGTTGTTTTTCAAGGTTCACTACTCTTACAATCAACCAGATCACACAGTAGCGTTAAAAGCCCTTCCAACTTTCCAAAAGAAATCCTTTTTTTTTTTGTTTTAAAAGAAAAAGATACCAGTGGAGACTGAATGACACATTACCCCTCCCCACCCCCGTTTAAAAACTGGTAATGCAAGGGGTAAATTTAATACTGAGCTCAGAACCTGAACTGGCACTTAATGCAGCCATCAGAAAAATCTGAAAGTGGACTTCAGAAAAAGGTGAATCGGTTGTGTGAACAAAGTTATCAACTTACTGGGGGAAAAAAATCTTTCAAGAAAAATAGCACAGAAAATTTAGTGTTACAGATGATTGCAATTTAGTTTTTTTTTTTTTTAAGGATTTTTCTCTCTCTCTTTTTGGTTTCATTTTTCATCCTTCCCCACCCACATCTCCCCAAAACAACAAAGGCGTATGGCATACAGTATAGGTCAAGAATATATTCTTTGGGAATAAGTTTTAGAGGTCATTCACCATTTTGGATTCAAGAGTTTTGCATCGGTCTGTGTATCAGAATCAAAGCAATTTTATTTCAGAATCAAGCAGGTGCCATCCTCCTCCAAAGAACGCCACTGAGCAACCTTCATTCATTTCAGTGGGTCGCGTACAGAAAGCCCTACACAACCTCCACTGGAAGGAAGGAAGGAAGGAGATGAGGCAGCTATGCTTGATGGACAACTCCCATTAAAAAACCATGTGGTTTCACAATTTAAATATGCTTTGTAGTTTTTGAGTGATGACCCCAAACTTGTGTGTTGTTTTAAGAACTCCTGTCAGCTTCTTATCCCAAATTACTTATAAAAGGCTGGGCAAAATGTAGACTTTCATTTCTAAATTGTGCTATTTTTTTTTTTTGTATTCCAATCAAGGAACATTGCTATAAAACACTAAAGCCATATTCCCTTCTGGAGGGCTTTTCTGTCTGTTTTATTGTGCCTAACACATTTGTGCCCCCTTCTGGAAGGGTTTTCACTAGGACAGTGCCAAAAGAGCGGTTAATTAGGCTTATGACACTATCGGTAAAGAAAAGAAAACACAAGTCCAAGTAATATCCTTTCCCAAACACTGCTTTGCCCAACCAATCTTGTTTAAATTAGTGGCAAAAATGATGTACTCCTGTAAATAAAAACCTCACAGGGATGTGTAGCAAGCAGTCCAGACCACTGGTAACACTGATAGGAATAATCCTGTGGCTGAACGGCAACCCAGTGTCCATTTCCAATCTCTGTTGCTACAGACATGGCTTCAGGGAATCTCCTTGATTGTGTGACAGACTAGTAGATTTCCACACCTGAGAACTGTGGGAAGCTGGGAGAACTCAAAAGGCATCAGGGAGTCCAGAATTTCCAGATGGAGAGTTTTTTTTTTCCTGCTTGTAGTGAAAATAATCCAGTTCTGTCATGGTACTGTCAACTGCTAGGGACGTGCCTTTGGCTTTTACACAAATGGGAGATGGAGAGAAAGAAAAACAAAAGATAAATATAATGTCTCAGACCATACCTAGTTACACAATTTGGGATACAAGGATCATACTTTGGCAGAATCTTGGAATGAAGGTAACAGTCAAAAATGTGGAAGAACAAGCTTTGTTTTGCTTATTTCCACTGATCATCATGAAATGCTTTTATATAGGACTATTTGTTACAGATAAGTACAGATACTATTTATTAAGTCCAGAAAGCATTTAATTGACCCTTTCTTGTAAACCCAAAGATAATAATCTATCAAAATAATCTATTAAAAGGGTCAAAAATAACAGAAAGATTTGTAAAATAGTAATAAGTTTGCTGATCAACAGCATGAAGACTTTTAAAAAAACATAATTCAATATATTCCTCTAATCTCCTTCTCTTACTTAATTTATTATGATTTGCTACTGTCACTTCTCATATCAACAAAAGTTTCCCCCCTCCCCCCCATTACTAGGCCATAGTCATTCTGGCTGCAGAGTTGGTACCGGTTCAGAAATTACTGATCCATGGAGTTATAATATTCATGGGATTAATATAATAATAGTTATCACAGTGATTTTCTTTAATTTTTCAGCAGTTTCTCAGACATAGAATCTACTGATGGCCATGAGAAGGAAAAATCCAGAAATGCACATGAATTTTTTCCTTTCTATAGCTGGTGAAAGAAAAGCCAAACATAAAAAAGGGCCCCTGGCAAATTATGTCATTTCTCTTCTCAAGACATCTATGCCGCACTGGGAAGATTCAACAAATCTGAAAATACGGAGAGCATTACATCCAACTTAAGCTAAAGAATACAGCGAAGATATCTAAAATTTAATTTTATAACAAGTCTTTAACAGAGTAACAGAGTTGGAAGGGACCTTGGAGGTCTTCTAGTCCAACCCCCTGCCATTATACTTTCCTGCTTTCAAATATAAGCAACGTTTAGAATGGCACCACCACCGCAATTTAAGTCTGACCCAAGTTAAGATTTCATACCTGATGAAGAATAGAATTGTTCATCAATCCTTGTGTCCCTGGGATTGCACCAGTGTGTTTTGTGTGAATGTTGTTCACTGGTGGCAATTTGGCAATCTTGCTTGCTTTGCTGCTGCTGCTGCTGCTGCTTAGGCTACTTGAACCAGGCGCACACTTTCTTTTTTTTCCTATGAGTTTATCTAGGGAAGGGTGTGAGTGTGAAAACCCGCCGTGCGAGTTTACCGTCAGTTCGCTAGACTGGTGAATGAACGGTCCCAGCGAGAGGGTAGAATCGCCACTATTCACCATCACGCTCATCCGTTTTATCGATTCTGCAGGGCTCCCCGTTGGAGGCCCCCTCCCTGATTGGTCATGTTTGAGGCTAAGCGAGTTCGCTTTACTAGTCATACAGTTGAGGCCAACACTGTGGGGTGAAGACATCACAGGCGAGTGAAAAGAAGCCCCCGAGTTTCCAGAGTTAACGACACAGTTTTTCCTAAAGGACTCTGTGGAATGAGAAGAAGCTGCCGGCAGCACGGAACTGTTTTTGCGCTTCTTTCCTGAGCTGCCGCTACCGCTGTTGCTACTGCTACTGTTACTGTTACAGTTGGCGCTACTAGCAGAAATTTCCTTAGGCTTAAAAGACTTGCTGGATTTAAATTTCTGAGGTTTGCTGGACAGAGGTGAAGGTATTGAGGAAAGCACTGGAGGTGTTGAAAGGGATGTAGACCCTTGTCTTGATTGCATACTGCAGGCAGGTTCTGCTGCACCAAAACTGGCAGGGTTGGCATTGAGCGTAGTCCCATGGGATGGTACTGATTTGCCACTCAGAGATAAACAAGAGGGAGACACAAGCACTGGAGGGGACACAGCGGTGGTGGGTAACGTGGAACTCGTCGTGCTGACACCGTACTGTGACGCAGCCATGGCACTTGTCCGGTGGGGAGCGCGGATGGATGCTGAGTTGCTTGTCGCGGGAGGAATCTTCCTGGAAAGCAGAAAAATCAAAGGATATGCTTCAAAGACTGCATTATTTTTTCCCTGTGTTCAAAGGTCAGCTGAACGTGACTCAGAAGATACAGTGAAGACACTTGCATAACCCAAGTTCCTTCTGCAGGCACATGTGGGTGTGAAACAGAACTCTGGAAAAACGCTTTAAACCTAAATTCATTGAGGTTTGTCCTTCTTAGGATAGATCCTTGCTTTCAAAAAACAAGTGCTGAATTTTGAATAAAGAAAGGTTCAATTTTCTTCTTTTAAGCATGGTGGATGCTGGAAAAGAGCTGCTATAGGAAAAGGGTATGCATGTGTAAATAAAAAGAAGAGAGAAAGAAATAATTCTAGGCCCTTGGGCTGTAGAATTTCTATGTTAGGGGGCTACATGTTAGATCAGGGGTCCCCAACCCCCGGTCCGTGGACCGGCACCGGGCCGCGGCATGCCAGAAACTGGGCCGCGCAAACAAGTGAAGCCCCATCCGCGGGATACCGGCAGTACATGAAACCACGCCCCCTCCGGTCCGCAGAAAAACTTTTCTCCACGGAACCGGTCCCTGGTGCCCAAAAGGTTGGGGACCTCTGTATTAGATCCACCATCTGACAAATACTATAGTATGTTTCTTGCTACCCAGTATCTGTAAAGATGAGTAAGATAACTTTTATGTTGCAATAAAAAAATATCTAAACAGAATTTTAATCAAAGAGGACTCGATTGTTTTGTCTCCATAGTCTTTTCTCTCTCCCCTCCAAAACCAGTTTCATTTCCAAGAAATGATCAAAGTCTGTAGCAATATGTTAAAAGAAATTTCTTGCTGTTTCCCATCCAATATTCTACACATTTAACACTTGATGTTCTTAAAATTATCGTAATATTCATCCCAGGTCCAGAAAAATAATTTCTACTTATTTAGAAATTGCTAATAAGGTTGAGAGAACTTTTTCACGTCTTTGGTCTTTACATGCAAATAAAAAAAAACATTTAACGGTGAAATACATTAGAGACTCTTCAATGTCAACTCACTTCCACATCTGTGAATTAAGATGCTTGTCCACCATGACATTAAGTGCACATCGGATATGGTTCCACCGCTTATCAAACACGTAGTAACCTCTTCCGATTTGTCGACTACCAAATGTGCAAAACTGGGAAGGCAAGGAGAACAAGAATATCATTTTAATTTTACTAACCGCAAGATGTATTTAACCAACAGACAATGTTTTAGCAAATAAAGTCAAGTCAAAATGACACATGAAAGCCTTAATTTCTGCAATTAAGTTACAAGAAACATCCACCTAAGGGATCTTAGATATAGGCCACTTCAACTCACACCTCATAGGATTTCTTATGTAAGTCTTCTTTCCCAACCTTGGCCACTTGAGGATGTGTGGACTTCAACTCCCAGAATTCCCCAGATAGCATTGCTGGCTGAGGAATTCTGAGACTTGAAGTTCACACATCTTTAAATGGCCAAGATTGAGAAACACTGCTCTAGAATACTAGATCTCCAATGAAGAGCTTCTTCTATTCTGCTATCATAATAATTTATTAAACCCCAGAATAATCTAATCTGTATTACACCAATCATGACCAACTCCAGTATCCGTCATCTGCAGCAAATCCTTACATGCATTTCCATCTTCTCTAACAAGGCAACTAAAGCAGCTGCTAATATCCAGCTTTTAAACACAACACAGGAAAGGATTGACTGAAACATACAGCAGCTGCTTGAGGATGATGATCCGAGTAAAGACAATCCAGTTTTTCAACAGGCTCTTCTTTTTCATCGCATTCTCCCTCATCACTGGATAACCGAGATGTTGGCTCAGCTGCAGGCAAGGGAGCATGTGGAGATTCATGGAGTGATGGAGACTCACTAGGGGCATTCCCACTGTGCTGGCCAGGACAGCCTGGAGGCCTTCATACAAAAGGAATCGTTGAATAAAGGTAATATTAGAAAATGATTTGCAAGCTTGCATTAACATCACTATTAGGTGCCATAGATTCCATCATATTAAATAGTTTATCTCCTTTGTAAACCTTTACATAAAATAATTGTCACACTGAATTTTTAGTAATAGAAAATGAAATATAAGGGCCCACTGAAGTGATTCACTAATCCAATGCAAGTGTCAGGGGAAAAAAGAGATAAAGGCATTAACATAATAACAGAATAACAGAGTTGGAAGAGACCTTGGAGGGTCTTCTAGTCCAACCTCCTGCTCAAGCAGGAGACCCTATAGCATTCCAGACAAGCGTCTGTCCAGACTTGTCTTAAAAGCCTCCAGTGATGGAGCACCCACAACTTCTGGAGGCAAGCTGTTCCACTGGTTAATTGTTCTCACTGTTAGGACATTTCTCCTTAGTTCTAGGTTGCTTCTCTCCTTGATTAGTCTCCACCTATTGTTTCTTGTCTTGCCTTCTGGTGCTTTGGAAAATTGCCTACTGAGAATCAGTTTGGTGTAATGGAACCAGGCGAGAAACTGGGAAAGTAAGTTCTAGTCCTGCCTTAGGAATAAATCAGCTGAGTGACCCTGGACCAATCACTCTTTCTCAACTCTACAAAGCAGACAATGACAAACTACTTCTAAAATCATGCCAAGCTGCAGGGAGTTGTTCAGGGAGTTGTCAGGAGGTTTTTTCTTTTTTTAAACTGTCTTTAAGGCAATGTAGATCTGGTAAGGCTAATGGTAAGATCTGAGCAACAATAAAGCAGTCTACCTATGGGTTTTTCCATTAATCTCTGGAGTTTTTAGGGAGGATAAGAGCTACCTCTCAGGGATGCTTTAATTAATTATCCAAAGAGTTGAACTAGATGATCCTTGTGGTCCTTTCCAACTGTAAAATTCTAGGATTCCTAGACTATGGTCTTGGTCGTGAACTTAATATGACAGTGTTGGCCATTACAGTCACTTTGAGACTGACTACTAATAGCATAGTAAGAATACAATAGCAGTGATGAAAAATCGTGGCAGAATAACAACTTCCTCTGAACAATAAAGGTCAGGGATAGTTATTGTGGCTCAATGGTTTTTCCAGTAATTTATTTTTACACAGAGCCAATTCTTTATGGAGTAAAAGTAATGGGAGTCTATTTCCATCCTCCCTTCTCACAAGCATATTCAAGCCAACTGTGAAATTACTTCTCCGTATCATAGACAAATTAAAAGGATCAATTATTACAGGCACAGCAAAAAGGAAGAACCAGGAAGATCAGAGAAATGTTTTTGTTTTTTACATCCCTCACTATATATTTTTCCATCTTTCTTTCAGAAGTTCTAGATGGGGTATGCAGCCCTTGCTTACAGTTGATTGGCCTGTACCACTGAAAACATATTGATTATCATTTATCTTTGTTAATTTATTGTGCTAATTTCAGAAGTGGAGTGTTTGGGCAAGCGCCACATAAAAGCATGTAGTAAAGAGAAGCGGTGGTAAAAGTGGCAAACAATTTGGAGGAAAATAATTCAGCACATCACTAATTTCTTGAATTCGTTCAGGAAAAGACACCCATTTTCACGAGGTATCATCAACACACCACTGTGATGGTATTTTTTTTTTTTGGAGATCACAAGACACTCATCACAACATGTTCAGGACACTTACCTTGGAAGACTGGGGGTGTGAGGTTTGGGTTTATTAGGTACTAAAGGCTTTGATTCTGTAGGAATAACTCCGTGAGAATTTTGGTGCAGCTCCTGGGAAGTTCTTGAAGGTGAGGGATGTGGTTCCCTGAGAAGGGGCATCTGCTGATGATGATCCAAATGGCGGAGTAATTCTTTTTCCCTGGTTTTGCTTTTGTGCTCAGCTAGTAATAAATCAAATCGTTTCCTCCGACCCTGTACAGCTCTTCGCTGAGTTAGGGAATGTGTCTACAAAGTACGAAATATTAAATTAGTTCAGGCTGTAAAAGGATCGTAGAAATTATGCACACACGAGAGATTTGAGTGTGCAAAAAGGATTGGATTCTTCAGCAATCCACCAATAAAGCACCAAGGCCCACAATTTATTTATTTATTTGTATCCCACATATCCAACACACCTTCCTCCTCCTCATCCTGCAACAACAACCCTGTGAGGTGAATTGGGCTGAGAGAGAGTGACTGCCTCAAAGTCCCTCAGCCAGCTTTTATAGCTAAGGCAGGACTAGAATTCTCCTGGTCTCCTGGTTTCTAGCCTGGTGCCTTAAGCACTAGGCCAGGGGTCTGCAACCTTGACAACTTTAAGACTTGTGGACTTCAGTTCCCAGAATTCCTCAATCAACTATGCATAGCTGGCTGAGGAATTCTGGCAGCTGAAGTCCACAAGTCTTAAAGTTGTCAAGGTTGCAGACCCCTGCACTAGGCCAAACTGGCTCTCTCAAATGGATGGATTCTATGTGCCTTTAGGAAAATAAAGCCCACGGGATATCGGGGAATCCTAAGGAATGTCTTTCATTTGTCCCCACTGTAGCAATATTGCAAGATAACGACTGGCCCAAAGTCAGTGTATTTTTAAAACTGAGTGGACTTGAATTTGGGTCCCTCTGTTGTAGTTCAATGCCTTAATCACTACTTTACATTAGCTCTGACTAAGCAAAAAACCTAACTATTTTATAGTATTATTCAGGACCAAGCATGTATCTTTATACATCATGTAATTTTTACAAAGTCTTCTAGATTAACCTTGAGTTTGGGGTGAGTGCTAAAGGGAAAAGGAAGTTATGGAATAAAAAGAGAGGGAAATATCCATTTTATATAGCAGACCTCTGGCCTGCTGTAATAGATCTAAGTCTGTCTTGCCCGACTTTCTTATGAACATATTATGGCATTTAAAAATAGCATTAAACTAATAAACTATAATCATACTGTGTTTCTTACCTCATGATAAATCAAATTCATTACATGTGGCAGTTATACACAGTATAAAAGTGTTCAAAGAGCTCACATCTGCTCATGTCCCCATAAATCTGCAGTGACTACACAATCTCTAAATTTAGAACCTGATCAAGCAGAAATATTGTAACGGTATGCATTTTTTTCTTTGTTGTGCCTTTGAGTCAGTGTTAATGCCTGGCAACTGCATGGACAAATCCCTGCAGTTTTCTCACTTATCAGAAATAATTTGGCATTGCTTCCTTCCCAGGTCTGAGAGAGAGAGACAGGCTGAAGGTCACCTAGCTGGCTTTGTGCCTAAGGCATGACTAGAACTCTCTGTCTCCAGGTTTCTAGCCTGCTGCTTTAACCCACTACATCAAACTGGCTCTCTAATGGTATGTGTTAAACATAATTAAAAGTGTCTAAGAAACAGATACTATTTGTGACTGGCTAGGGAATTCTGGGAATTGAAGTCCATCTGTTTTAAATTTGCCAAGGTTGAGAAACACTGTTCTAAACTATTTAAATTGTTTCCACTGTTGACGATTGAACAGTTGCCCATATAATTAATGGGTGTTATGATTTAAGAATTACTTTTAGCACACATAATAATTATGAGGTAGTACATGTGGAATACCTAGTTCTACTTACAAATTCAAACTAAGAAAAATAAAAAGTTCAATGTAAAGAATGAAATACTAGTCTAGCAATGGATGGGAGAAGTATGAATGAACCCCCAGACCAATTCTCACATGTATTTTTCACTGGTATTACTGAAAACACCTTTTTTTCCTATGTTTTATGTTATTTTATGAATTTATTTTTTTATGAGAATTCAATGTATACATGCCACATATAAGTTCTTTTTGTTGCTGTTGATAAATGTTTGGTTTCAGCTTTAAAAAAAACAGATTGTCAGGAACTGAATCTTGTGTCACTGGCCATAACTTTTTACAATATGCTAAGCAATCTTATAGATGCATCTGCATGATTCAAATATATTTTCACAAGGCTGTTAAATTTTTAAAAAGTACTCAATCAGCCTATGCTGAAGTTTCTCAAGTTGTCTTTGCAGGTTGTTCAAATACGCTAAATTACTTTGGATGTCTAATACGGGCATCTTACCTTGCATGTTAACGACCTGGTACAGGGTTTCTTGGTTTCTGTGTCAATGACTCCGCAGTAGATATCAGGATCAAATTCTCTCTCTATTAAAGGCAAGGTAAAAATGTCATATTTGGACCATATTGGTTTGTGCTAATGTATAATTAAACCCAAAATTGTTTTCAGCTTTCATATATGTTACCATGTAGCTATCAATAACATTGGATTTTCTTGGTTTTTAGAAAACCTGATTAAATCTGTAACAGAATTTAAGAAGGTAAAATTCACATGAAGACTCTCAATTAGTAGATACTCTTCTTAGAAAAAAAGAGTAAAAAAATAGCAATTAACTGAGAGTTAGCATTTGTAAAAGTTGCATCATATTGCAACAGTGCTACTGTTGCCACAAAAATATTCTATGTTCAGCTAAGCAGGTAAGAATGTCTTTAATGATTGTAGTACTGCACAGAGTACGTATGAGTTAATATATCTTTGTACAGGTGCATCTACCAAATGTTATTGATAAGATGAGAGTTAATCATTCTAATTCCAAAAATACTGAAGATTCATTTGGAAGGATGAAAATAGGCTGTGCCCTTCCGCGTAGTTGTACTATTTGCTATTATATATATTGTTCCCCTATTATATAGAAGACTAAACAGCATTGCAGAATTCATGGACAGATTACAAATTTGTTGAAATTTTCAACAGAACAGCCCCTTGCGACATAAAATCAACTCAAAGCTTGTATCATAAAATTCAAAGAATCCATGTGTGCTTCTTTTTATCTTAACTACCAGTATTAATGCTTTACATTTGCATCGTTATTATGATTAAATACATGCTTTATACCACGGGTGTCAAACTCACGACGTCACTTTTTTCCCATTGCTGGCAATGGGGTGGGTGCGGTTTTGGCGTGGCGCATCCGGCCTGTGGGCTGGCAGTTTGACACCCCTGCTATACTATTGGCTAGGATCCTTTAAGTGTGATCACAGAATATGTATGGCTGATTTTTCTTTTCAAAAGCTATCAGAAGGATTCACAATGGGGAAGGAGCAGCTATCAGAAAAGGTGAGATGAACAGCACACATGCAGATCACTTCACGTGACACTCTGGATTCTGGTTAATCAAAGAGGGCAATGATTAACTTTTCTACACCATTTCTAGAGTTCAGGATACCTTCAAACATGTACATTTTACTTTTACATTTATTATAAAAATGCATATGCCTTTTTTAGTTTAATATTCTACATTGACATACATACATACATAAGAATTACCTGACAATCTTTTGTGTAAAAATTTCCTATTATTTGTACTCTCGTCTTGTTTCTTTTCTGTATATGGAGGCACAGAGAGAAGACTTTTACCATTCAGTATCTGTCCAGGGGAAGGCAAGGGTGGCTTTGGTATTGAGGGATTAAGGCCAGTCTTTATTGAGGAGCTCACAGTAGTAGAACAGGTTGGACCAACAGCAGGCTTCATTAATGCACCATCTAACTTTGGATGTATTTTTTCCATTTTGACAGATGGAGTCATGCTAGTAGAGAGGAAATATAAAGCAAGGCCATATGTAATTGTTGTACAGTAAAGCCTTGCTTATTTAGACATGATTTAATATTCAGTACACCCCAATTTAACTGTCCTTCTCATTTAAACACAAGACTTCACTGCAGAAACAACATGGGTCTTGGATATGGAGGGATTTTAAGAAATAAAAACAGGGAACAGTCGCTTCAAAAGATTCTGCTGTCTTCTGTTCAAAATGAGTACATAAATAACACAATTTCTTAATGCTTAGCTTTCTATGCAACTCAGGGCAAGTCAGAGCAATCTGACATTATTTGAGGTCATATCCTTCTTCTTCCTCTAGAGAAATTCTGGGTAATTGACTGTCTGAGAAAGGGTGCGTTATGTGTAAAGTGAAACCTTGCCATATGGTATTGGCTAGGCTCTGAACAGAAGACAGAAACACACGTTATGTGTGTGAAGAGGCTTTCCTTTTTCATTACAATGGAAAAATCTTTCAGGAACACTGGCATTTCATTTTCCAGAAGTGGGAATGAATCATGACAGACTATCTCCGAATTGACAAGATTATTTCTGGAGCACTGGATCTGAGTCAAAAAACAAGCTGGTGTGATCTCTGCACAGCTCTGGTTAATTATGTCATTTTCAACCTTATAAACAATTATTCCACCCTTAATCCAGATCTACAGCTTGTTACCTGATCTTAGTTTTCTTATTTTTGGCCACTATGTTCTAGATGACAGACCAATGGTGCAGACCTATTATTTGAGGAACAAATCCCTCTTTTTCTTCCTCCTCCTATGTGATTTTTCCTTTCCAGTCTTTCTCAGCATTAATTGTACTGTTGTGTTCTGTCTGCACCAATTTTAGGGTTAGCCACTACTTTATTTAATAATGACTTGCAAATCCAGTGTCTGGCTTGGTTTAATAGTTCCTATTAATTCTTAATGCATGTGTACAGCTCTACAATGTTACTGATCAGGAAAAAAAAAAAAGAGAGAGAGAGGAAGTGTCATATAGAAGGGCATTTCTCCCAAATCCTAGTTTATAGTTGAAAAGTAACCGAAGATCAAAATAAAATATTGTGTTTAAAAATGGACACAACACAGTTAGAAACAAGAGTGCTTGTCTCAGTGCTAAACTTTTCGATTTTCAGAACAAAGGCAGGCAGAAATCAATAAATAACTCACATTTTGTCATGGAGACCTTTGCTATGTATTAGATGCATTGGCCTATTGTTTCCACCAATTGGCAGCTTGTCTTTGGGTGATTTCAATAATTTTGAACTGGATGAGGACGATGCACCTGCCCCTCCACCACTGGATGAGCGATTGCTCCCTCCTCCGCTGCTACCTTTACTTTTTGAAGACAGAGATGAATACAGGGAGAATACTGAAGAGGAAGGAGGTGTCAGAGGTGGCTTGCTGGAGGAGCTGTGTCTTCTTTCTGGGGCAAAAAACAAAAACAACAGCAAAAAAAAAAAAAGACACGTTAATGATCACACAATACACTGTGATAATTCCCTCCAAATTATTTCCTATTTCAATGTACTTGGGTTGAAGCCTCGCCTTAGAGAGGTCTCCAGGATCAACTCCTATTAAATATTTACAGTGTGCTGTCGTGTCTGCTTCGTTTTACGCATTCCAATTACACGAGTCCTCGTTGCAAGGGCCTTCTGCATCAAGACTATATGTAATCCACCTCTTTCTGTGGGGGATCCTGGCTTTTAAAAATATTTTCGTAACAGGATACTTTAAAAGTGAATTTTGGTTACAACAATAAAATTAGAGCATCTGGGTATAA
The DNA here is from genome assembly GCA_023970755.1 of Azemiops feae. Classification (NCBI taxonomy): domain Eukaryota; kingdom Metazoa; phylum Chordata; class Lepidosauria; order Squamata; family Viperidae; genus Azemiops; species Azemiops feae. The sequence continues at coordinate 671,542 of JALGBA010000893.1, forward strand.
AATGCATGTTAATTTATATCAGAAAGTTTCTACGCTGGATAATTATTTTAAATTTAGTCTGCAACTACTTGAGCCTACAACTGTAACCATAGGTTACTGTATTGAAGAGGTACCTAGGTAGGTTATAACTTCAATAACTATACTGCTAACAAATATTTATCATAATGAAAGAAGAGATTATTTGAAAGTATGAGCAGACAGTTTCATGTTAAGTTATTTTGGACTACAACTATCATAATCCCTGACTTTTGGGGCTAATCAAGTACAATATCTATCTACTGCTGTTGGGAAGGACTCAATAAGTGTATTTAATATGCCAAGTCTGGCTGACTGCATGATGAACCATAATAATAACAGCAACAGACAGCAAATGCCACCTCTGCAAAGAAGCTGAAGAAACAATGGATCACCTGGATAGCTGCTACAAGAAGAACGCACAGACTGACTACAAACAACAGCATGACAAAGTAGCAACAATGGTGCATTGGAAGGTCTGCAAGAAATACCATTTGTCTACAAGCAAGAATTGGAGGGACCATAAAATAGAGAAAATAATAGAAAATAAAGAACCAAAGTGCGCTGGGAGTTTAGAATTCAGACAGACAAGCACCTGCCTCATAACATCCCAGACTTTACAACTCTTGATAAGGAAGACAAAAAAGTTTGGATTGTGGATGTGGCAGTATCCAGAGACAGCAGAATAGAAGAGAAAGAATTGGAGAAGATAACAAAATACAAAGATCTGCAAATAGAAATAGAACGACTGAGGCAAAAGAAAGCAAAACTAGTACTACTAATAACAGGCGCCTTGGGTGCAATCCCAAAACAACTGGAGCACTTGAACGCCATCGGTATTGACAAATTCACCATCAGTCAATTGCAAAAAGCAACTTTACTCAGAACAGCTTAAATCCTGCAGTGATACCTCTAATACATTACACATCAATATCTGCCTATCCCAGGTCCTTGGAAAGACTCGATAGGTGGCTAAAATGCCAAATCCAGCCCGAACATCGGGCTGACTGTAAAACAAACCACCACTACCACTATTGTTAAATTGACAGCTAACAAAATTCATTCACACAACTTCACAGTTTTAATACCCTGAGACATTAAAAGATATTTCAATTTAGAGAAACAAACCATGCTTTTTGATTATAATCTTACTTTCTAAATAACTGTTCCCAATTTTTCTCCTAATAAAAGTGATATAAATATTTATTAAGTCCTTTGGGATTTGACCATAAATGTCCAATATGAATAACATCTATTTAGTATAGCATTACTCCTAGATGGTGGCATATAGGTGACAGTATGCTGATTTACAAGACAGTTTACAGATTAGCAATCCAAGTCTATATAGAGTAGCAAAAGCAAAGGTGGCATAGTGGCCAAATGCACTAGTTTCCTTCTATGATAGAATGATGACCTTTTTATGACTTGTGGACTTCAGCTCCCAGAATTCCTGAGCCAGCATGCTTGGCTCAGGAATTCTGGGAGTTGAAGTCCACAAGTCATAAAAAGGCCATCATTCCCCATTCTATGAGTAGAGAATATTTCAAGTTAATCGATCAGAATAGAGTTGGAAGGGACCTTGGAGGTCTTCTAGTCCAACCCCCTGCTCGAGCAGACGACCCTATACCATTTCAGATAGGTGGCTGTCCAATCTTTTCTTAAAAACCTCCAGTGATGAAATACCTACAGCTTCTGGAAGCAAGCTGTTCCACTGATTAATTGTTCTCACTGTTAGGAAGTTTCTCCTTAATTCCAGGTTGCTTCTCTCCTTGATTAGTTTCCACCCATCGTTTCTTGCCTTGCCTTCTCTCGTGCTTTGGAAAATAAGTTGACTGCCTCTTCTTTGTGGCAGCCCTCAAATACTGGAATACTGCTATCATGTCACCCCTAGTCATTTTTTTTTTTTAAAGTAAGTTGCCTTAATTAAACTATCAATGGTTATTAACTTAGCAAAAAGTGTCCAAAAATAGCCTTGACTGACAAAGCTAGGATGGGCAGTTAAGGTCAATCCCTATTAAATCATCTTGTAAGATCACTGTGCACAGACTTCAAATATAAGAAGAATAAATGGTAAGGAGCATGAAATCAAGAATATTTTTGCAAGGATAAAAAGATAGGGAGGGGGTTTAATGAATGGTGTTGGTATGAACTGGATTAAGTTTTATGATTCATTCTTCCCCCCGCCCTCCTAATTTTTTTCGTTTACTATTTCTTACTCCTTTTCTGCAAACTGTGTAACATTATCTCTCAGAAAGGAAATAGTATGTGATAAATTCCAGGGTTGGGGTATACTATACCCATTGATATTCCAACTTTTTTTGTAACTTATAAAGAGCTCCCTTCTTAAGTAAGTATCCAGTAAGATAATTACTGCATTTACAAAAGTATGAGCTATGTAATATATGTGGGCTTTATATCCTAAATTATTTCCTTCTACAAAGGATAACAAACTAAGGTATAAAATGTCCTTTTATAATAATGGGGTTTGTTAAGATATAATTGGAGGCTCTTAAAAATTTGGATGCTTGGCAACTGATTCATATTTATGATGGTCAGAGTGTCCCAGGGTCATGTGATCCCCTTCTGCAACCTTTTGACAAGTAAAGTCAATGGCAGGGCTGCTAGTGGCCAAGTGCTAAGGCAGGACTTCCCTCCCTCCCTCCTTCCCTGCCTCCCTCTTTCTCATGCCCACCTCCTTCTGAAGGAAGAATTTGAACCCCCCCCCCATATTTTCCCTCTTCCATATATTCATCAAACAAGGAAAAGCCTCCAGAGACAGAAAAGACAAGCTGCTGAGTGAACTAGCTTAAAAAGGTACATTCCCCTTTAAGAATTAGCTACTGGCTAGAAGGGAAAGTTAAGGAGTGCAGCCGGCACTTAAGGAAGAAAAAAAAAAGTAAGTATTGGCAGCCGGCTAAGGCAGCCTTGCCAAATGGCTCCATTCATAAGTAAAGGAATGCTACAGGCAAAATCCATTCAGGAGAAAAATACTTCAAAATCCCTTGCAGCAAAACTTACAGCTAACAATAGCAGAGCAATAGAAGCTAACACGAGACATGAGCTATCAGCCAAATAGAAATTGCCAAACACTCCTTAAGAACACAAAGCCCTCATTGCACAACTCCCAGAACTTCAAAGTCACAAAAGCACATAAGAATCTTTCCACTCTCCATCTCCCTCCGTGTCTCACCTCCAGCTGATGCTACCTTTCTTCATTCCTCGTGGAGGGCAACCCCTCCCCTGCTGCATTTCTTGCCTGTTTGTTGCTGCCAGCACAGGTGGCTGCCACAGAAGTTGTAGATCGGCTCATGGCCAGCCTGCTTGATCTCCTCTCCTCTCCTCTCCCCCCCACCCTCCTCCTTCCCCTTCGGTGCAGCTACAGCTGACTCCACCTCCTCCCAAGGCTGCTTCTTTTTTTCTCTCTCCCTCTTCCGCCCAAACTGCCTCCTTTTATAGCCTCTCCTGTCTCCGCCCCCCCTCCTCCTTTCTCATGGGGGAGGGTGAGCCAGAAGTGAGCCTGGGGCCTTTGCCTTGCCCCAGCCGCTCTGCAGCTCCAGAGCACTCTCTCAAGTAAATCCTTGCCTGCGCTGGCTCTTTCCCTCCCCCACTACACTTGGCTAGGCAGGGCTGCGTACCACCTGCCACTCGTTAATGTACCACAAGTGGTATGCGTACCACCGGTTGAAAAGCCCTGATCTAGTCCACCCCCATAGTATCATCAAATGTCCTATTTCAATCTGCAAAACATAGGCTTAGATTTTATTTCTGCAACCACAGGTAGTCCTTGACTTATGACCACGATTGAGCCCAAAATGTCTGTTGCTAAGTGAGACATTTGTTAAGTGATTTTGCCCCATTTTATGACCTTTCTTGCCACAGTTGTTAAGTGAATCACTGCAGTTGATAAGTTAGTAACAAAATTGCTAAGTGACTTCTTGTCACTGACTGCTTGCCACTGACTGCTTGTCAGAAGGTTATAAAATGTGATCACATGACCCCGGGGCATTGCAACCATCATAAATACAGTAGTGGCCAAAATTGTGGAAATCTTTTGGGAAAAGTGTATTTTTGAGGTTTGATGGCTAATAACACCACTTTTTCTTTGGAGTAGTACCATAAAATTATATATCAATGGAAAGATAATTTAATCAAGAATGTAATGCAACATAGTTTGTTCAATTATCTGTACTGTATTCTATGAAAAGTTATAGCCAAATAACCAGAAAAAGGAAGCACAACTTGCTTAGGTTGATATCAGGTAACTTCCCTTCATCTGACTGTAGCCAATGAGCATGAGTGTTTTGAGAGCCAATCAGGTGTCATCTTGTTTTGGCAATGAGCCAATCAGATCACAGTAGGATTCAGTTATTGATGTCATGTATTGAAGCTGAGAGGAGGACATTTGTCAGTGTGTTATGTGATCGCTATCAAGTTGGTTGGGGTTTTTTCCCCTTTCATTTAGTGAGCTTGTAAAACGTAATAAAATTAAAGTAATGGTGCAAAGAGTTGACTGGTTACCCAGAAAGCGATGTAAAATAGTATTATTAAGTGAACAAGGCTACAGTTATAAAGAAATTAGAAGAAAAATTGGTGGAAACTTAACCAAAGATGGCATTTCTACTGTACACTTTTCCCAAAAGGTTTCCACAATTTTGGCCACTACTGTATGAGTCAGTTGCCAAGCGTCTCAACTTTGATCACATAACCATAGGGAATGCTGCAATGGTTGTAAATGTGAAAAACTGTCATAAGTCATTTTTTTCAATGCCATTGCAACTCTGAATGGTCACTAAATGAACTGTTGGAAGTCAAGGACTACATGAATCCTTCTTGGCAGAAAACTTATCATATTTCTGATATCAACTTGGGATGACTCATCGCTTTCACAAATGACACTTTCTAAGTCACTGATATAATTGAACAATGATTCAGAGTAAACATTAACAGCAAGAATTAGAGACTCACAGCATGTATGTTTTAACTTCAAATTTATACCTAAATCTTGCACTCTTACCTGGGGAGGGAGGGAGTGGAGAAATCTTTTTTTTATTATGGAAGCAAGTCACTGTAATAAATGTGTAATAATTTTAGCATGTAAGCCTTACTTTGAAGCACTAAAGCACAATTGGATTTATTCTGTATTAAAGACAGATAGCAATGCCATGAAGGTTTAAAAATATAATTACTTATGTTCAGCCTGATCAACTAATTATAACTGACATTTCATTGCAAGAAAAGTATTGTTTCTGTTGTAAATAAAAAGGCCTGAATTTACTGTATATTTATATCGGTCCATTGAACTGAAAAAGAGTTATATGTGATCTTAATTGCTAAATTTTATGTTTATTAATACACTGATTAAGTAGCACTCAGATTTCAGGGCAAAAAGATTTACTAAATACAAAGTAATTTTATTTGTATCTTTTGTTGTTTCTTTTACAACAACTTCCGCTTTTATACAAGCACAGATTTCAAACTTCTACAAAAGTAGGTTTAAAAAAAGCAAAATCTGTTCAAAATCTGAACTTTGATTACAAGTGCATATTAATCACAAATATGACGAACAAAATAAATTCAAAATTTTAAAGCACTCAAAAACCTTAATCTTAGAATGGTTAGCATCAGATTTATAAACATACATTTTTACTATATGGTATGAAAACAAAAAACCTACTATGTTCCAATAACTGCAATGCAAACATCAGCATTTTGTCTGAGTTAATAGGAAACTCAGCTCCCGTCTGCTTTGAACTTTGGCCAAATTACATTTCAAAATGGCTAATGTGGGCTGCTTGCAGCAGTTAATCCCTTATTTGAGATTATCTACTCTGATCAACTAACTCTGCAATGGCTGTCTAACTTCACTGCTATTCAGCCTTCCACATGTGGCAGAACAAGCAAACGCCAGAAAAAACGTATCAAGTGTAAATTCTCTTTGCTACATGTCACCTTAGTACAGAACTATACTAACCTTCTGCAAACTCCATTCAGGACTGGGCTTCCTGCCAAATCTCTTTAAAAAAACTGCACTCAAAAGTTAAGCAGAGTTTTTCAAGCCTAATGCGATAGAAAAAGGCTGTTCTGGAAAGCAACTGTGTTTTGTTTTCTCATTGATAAAATATGTGATTTGCTGCACAATTGCTTCCAAGCTTTTGCTTAATAAAATAGGTTTGCTTACGAGCTTCAAACAGACTCGCGTATTTAGTTTTATGTAACATTTGCTAATACAGTAATGTGCATTTGAGTCACAAAGGTCCTGGCAGATAACTATTAAAACAGGGATGTGGAATCTAATTTTATCTAAATGGGAATGTGTGAGTAAATTCCTCTGCTAGAAAAACCTGCCAGAGTTTGAGAAGGCTGTTACTTCAATAAATCTACCACGATAATTACTTACTGTTCCAGTTTTATGTTTCTTTAAAATTATTCACATATTATTAAAATATCTTGCCATAAAAAGCATAATAAAAATTTCATGCAACACTAAATTATCAAACCTATTTAATACAATGTTTTATAATAACAATAATTCCTTATAACAAATCTTCATAAGGGTCCTATAAAATTACTTTATCTTCTGATAGTAAATTCTAATATTTCTTTTTACCAATACTATTTATCTTATTGGTACCTTCTTATCTTATATGAATACCTGTTCTTTCATACTAGCACTCCTATGTCATAGCTCTAATCATTTTGCCACAAATGATTACTAGGGCTGTGTGCACTTCAAAAACAATTAGGAAGAACTGCTTAGGACCTCACACGAGTACAGCACCTTCAACAATTCATTAAAAAAGCTTATCTTTTTCCAGCTTATCTCTACTCAAGCCTGAAACATGTTGTGGTTGCTACAAGAACTGCATTAATTTTAATGAGTCCACTCCTTAAAACCATTGGCATTTTTAACGGGCTTATTTGAAACCCGGGAGAGAAAAAGTCATGAGTGCTGTAATGAATAACAGAGAGATAATAATTAATAATAATAAATAATAATAAATAATAATAATAATAATAATAATAATAATAATAAATAATAATAATAATAAATAATAATAATAATAATAATAATAATTAATAATAATAATAATATGCCCACACAAAGTCCAAAGCATTTAGTCCAAATCATTTTTGAAAAGTGCACACAGTATTCATCAGTAGCTTATATAGAATTCATTACTATACCAGGCTGCTCAGAAATCTGAATACCAATTCAAGGGAATACAGGTAGTCCTCAACTTATGGCCACAATTGAGCCCAACATTTCTGTTTTTAAGTGAGAAACTGAAATGTAGCAAATTTTAAAAAAATATTTTATGCTGTAAAATTATCATAAAGCATTTTATGACATAATTCAGGATATCATAAAACATTTCCTGTGATCAACTCCTGGTATTTGTGCTATACAGTTTAATATGGACTACTTGAATCTCTAAATATCTCCTTGAATTTTAAAGAATTTTTCAAGTACATTAGTACCATTATTGAGGGAGGGAGGGAGGGAGGGAGGGAGGGAGGCAGGCAGGAAGTCTAATGCTTACAGCCGGCTTCCCACAAGGAAACTCAGTGGGGAAGCTGACAAGAAGTTGGCAGTCACTTTCAGCCCACTGATTTTTTTGACTCTTGCGGTCATTCCAAATCTCTATTTAGGTCAAGAAATATATGACCCAATGTGGGTCACAGTTGCCTAGTTATTTATTAAAGTGTATGCTGCCCCTCAACAATTCTGCACTCCTATTAGTTCAGAGTGTGCAAGCCCTGGATTAATTTTTGTACGCAGGGATAGGCAACTTGGCTCTTTTATGACTCGTGGACTTCAACTCCCAGAATTCCTGAGCCAGCCATGCTGGCTCAGGAATTCTGGGAGTTGAAGTCCACGAGTCATAAAAGAGCCAAGGTTGCCTACCCCTGTATTAGAGCAACCAATAAGCCCTTCCTCGTAAGAATATATAAGAACATATATATTCTCCCAACTATTCTCCAGATAAAGCCTAGTTGGCTTTAATAACATCTGGCAGCTCGTAATGCATACTAGAGTAACACTAAAGATTAGCACAAGAGCAAGAAACATAAAATATACAACCTGACAATGATATTTAAGAATATTTAGATTAAATGAATGTGGGGTTAAATTAAATGGGGTTTACATATGGAAGAAATCAGGTGAAACGAATAGGCCCCTTTCACTGGATTTCCAGTGTATCTCAAAGGATTTCTGAAATAACAGCAGAAAAATATGCATTTCTCTACATTATAAGCAGAAGATACATTTTCTTTTCCAATTTTTGTATCTCATGTAATAGCTGCTTTCATTTTGTGGATAGTTTCAAAGTTCTACAGCATCATGTTTAAGCAGTTTTAGTTCCCTAGAATATTTTCTAGCACCCCTGCCAAACTACAATTTGATTAACTCAAGGCTCTTCCAGAATAGTGTTTGCCTATTTATGTGTGTAAGTGTGTGTGAGAGAGAGAAAAAAAGAGGGAGGGAGGGAGGGAGGGAGAGAGAGAGAGAGACAGAGAGAGACAGAGAGAGAGAATTGGATATTATCTGCTCTTGCTAAAAGACTTTTTTCTTTGTAAAAGTGGGGTTAAGCTAGATACTGTCTAGTAAAATCATTGCAAAATTCTGTGTGCACTTACTGTAGGCCATATCCCTTGCTCCAGAAAAATTTCCTGAGTCTCACTAATAAATGTTGCAAATATACTTTACTCACAAAAGGTCACAGTTCTAAAGAATTAACTTTTTGAGATTTTAAAATTTCAATATAGTATTAAATATTCTTAGTACTCTTGTCTCAGGAGCTATATATCATATAGTACAGGGGTCCCTAACCCCCGGTCTATGGACCGGTATCGGGCGCGGCATGCCAGCAACCAGTCTGCACAAGCAAAGCCCCATCCATGAGATGCAGACAGCACACAAAACCACGCACTCTACAGTCCACAGAAAAACCTCTCTCCACAGAACTGGTGCCTGGTGCCCAAAAGGTTGGGGACCTCTGATATAGTACATACGAACCGCATCAATTTTATTTAAAATTACTGAAACTCTTTAAGAAAAGCAGTACAAAGAAGACTAGGACATTTTATTGGACGGGGATAAGTAATTTGGATCTCAAAATTGAACTCTCCATCTGTATCAGCCAGTGATCAGAACTTTACAGATACAGCAATGTTTCTCTTTTGAGCCTACCAGAGTAGCAAGTTGCTTATCTTCTAAAGCAGGGGTCCCCAAACCCTGGGCTGCGGCCCATTCAGAACCGGGCTGCACAAATGGTGGATGGGTGCCTGCGCACATGAAGCTCCATTTGCGGGAGTGGTGGGTGCTCGCCCTCATGTGCGAAGCCCACCGCTTGAACCATCCCCTCCCCCCACTGCTGGTCCACCAAGCCAGAAAAGTTGGGGACCACAGCTCTAAATATTGGTGGGGTACTTGTGCTTTTCCACTCCATGTTTTTCTCCATGTTCATAGGAAACGTAGCAACATTAAGGACTGCAAAAGAAGTTTCTTGAGATATGCTGTTCATGGACTACCTTTGTGTTTATCTTCTGGGGCTTTGTTTACATTTCTTGATTTGTAGATTTTACCTCCCTAACAGGAAGGTAAAAAAAAAAAAAAATCAAGTGGAGAAGAAATACGTGGGCAGCTACTATGCAAAATTCTCCATGTGGGAGAGAGCTGTACAATGTTGGGGAAGAGAATATCCTGAAATCGGAATCTAGCACATCCTCCAGTTGAAAGCTTGTGCTTGGATTTCTGTCTGTATGAGTTCTTTAAAAATAAAAAAAAAAAAAAAAAAAAAAGAAAAAAAAAAAAAAAGAAACTCTGAGAATTAATTTGCACCATAAGCATAAAGCTTTTGCCTAAAGTTTCAGTTTAAAATGGACTGGATGCTGTTTTAATGCGGTTAGAAACCAAAATATCTAGCCAAAGGCGGGATACTATACTTGTCAGAAAGGTGCATTAGGTGTTTAAATGTTGCTGTAGTAACATTTATTTATAATTACATTCTACGTGATTCTCTGAAAGCAATACCATCTATCCACATTTGGCTGAACCTCAGGTCCATGGAAAAGCTGCAGATCAGAAAAATCAGAGGAACAAAAATAATATTCTGTGTTTGTTGCTGCTGTATCTAAATAACTTATAAATCCTCCCCAGATGGTTTGATATGTACAATACCATAGAACACTTCAGAGACAAAGGCTAGATATTTCACCACCAATACCACCAAGTGTAATACCACTAGCTCAAAACACACACACACACACGAACTCCAACTATGTCAATTCCATAACAGAATTGACAAACTAGATGAATCAACAGTTGTCAAACAATTGAAATAGCTCAAACGTCAGCGTCATGTACTCATTTTGAAGCTAAGGCTGGTTTTGCTCAAGTTAATCTCTTGCCTAGGAACATTATTGTAGAAGGAGTAGCAAAGCCTGGGATCGGAGTCAAAACAGGAATCAGCCTGAAGTCTCTACGTTCAACCCCTCTTGAATTCTGTTAACCCTTTATCAAGTGCCAAAATAGTGCTAACTCCTACTTGACTAGTGTCTATGGAGATTCTCAATCATCCAAAAGAAGCTTCTTGGATGAGAAGCAAAACGTTTTCAAGGAAAAACCAAGGAAGTCCAGTTGCCTTTTGAAAATCACATTTGGGACCTTGGTTCACTAGATTCCTGTGCATGGGCATAAACAAAAAAAATCAGCTTAACTGAAACTTAAGGGTGTGGCCCTGATCTTTATACAACTTGAAAAAGCTTAATTACAGAATAATCTTGAAATAGGACTCTAGTTTCATTTTGAAAATGGGCATACTACTCAATAACCAAACATAGGCAGTGTGGCATGGAGGAAGCAGGACTCAGATAAACAAGAAATCATAAAAATGAAAGACATCTGCTGAATCATAAAAGGGACATGGGAGCCATAGTTTCCTTTTCGGTATGTGTACATAATATATTCAGTCTGAAAATAAATCAGATTTTATATTAGCTCTCAGGTATAATTCCACCACCACTACCATCAATTCTGTTATGCCGTCTTACTGTGTGGCAGGTGTGTTTGTTCTTGGGAGGGATGAATGAAGGACAGCAGAAGTGCATGCCGAGAATACATAATCCCAGCAAGGTCACCCATGGCATGACAGTCATTCTAACTGCCAGCTGGCACCCATATTGGGAAACACAGAAATCTACTGGAGACAGATGTTCACTTTTTCATAATTTCATGTGGTTTTAAAACTGGAAGAAGAAACATCAGTAACCTGCATGTGCTGATGACAAAACTCTTGATTGCTTCGTATCAGGAGTTCCTATCAGGGATATCTATTGTTAGGGTTACTACTGGTAGGAGAAGTTACAATGGGAGGACAGAATAATGGGATAAGGAAAAAGCTTGAAAAAGGTAGAAGAGAAGGACCTAAAGGGAGGCCCTGGTGTTAATAGAAAGCAGGATAGAAAAATAGGGAGAAGAGTATACTTCAGGAAAATAAATAGCTAAGGAGAATTAGATGAAGACATAGTTATAATAAACATTTTACCCACTGCCAATCTTTATGATACCGGTATTTATGCTTTCTGTTATAGTGAAACCTTGCTTCAGTGGCTCAGTAAAAAGGAAGTTGTGTCCAGGTTTCCCAATTTCCCATTAAATTGAGGAATACCTCATCTGTGATGATTTCATTATAAAATGGCATTTACATAATTGTATAATTATGTCATTACATCTATTATTTAAAGTAAATACAATGGAATTTTATGCATTGCATTCAAAAACTAAAATTTCACTGTACTATAAATTTGTTCTGAGACTGCATTCTAAAAGCAATATCCATGGTACAATGACTTTACCAAACCATAAACCTAATCTAATTGACTATACAGATCTTATTTTTTTTATTAAAATTAATTATATTATCTTTTATATGATCTACAAATTTCCAATATTTGGGATTACATTTATCAAAGAAGCTTTTTACTTTCTTTGACAAATCAATTTTTTTTATACATATAGGATCACTCAAAATTATACAGTTTATTTTTTTAACACATTTTTGACCTACGATGGCAATGGACCCAGAAATTTTGCTCGTAAGTTGTTGAGGTTGTACATCAGTGCACTATGTTACTGGACACAATGTTACAACTATTTTTATAATGGTCATGTAAAGGAGTCACCATGGTCACCAAGGGAATCAAGTGGTCATTAAATGATTCTAGCATTTCCAATGGGTGTTTTTTGCACTTTTATGCTGGAAAATGGCAAAAAATCCTGCAAACTGTAGTCATGTGACCATGGGATGCTGCAACAGATTGTAAATGCATGCCGGCTGCCAGGTGTCCAAAATGTGATCACTTGACCACAATGTTTGTGAGCGTGTGTGTGCAAGTCATAACTTTGAGGATGGGTCATAAATAGCATTTTTGAATTCCATAGTAATTGGACTTAATTGGTTGTTAAGTGACCAGTTGCAAACTGTGGACTACCTATATGAGATATTATTGGAAGAAATGAAACCAGTAGATAAATTCATGTGAATTATAATGTTGCTATTAATAATCTATCTTTAAAACAAGCAATTGACATATAAAACTGGTAAATTCAAAAATGAACGTAAAATTCTAAGACATTTGGGGGAGAAACTTCTACCCACTGGAACAGCCTCTGGAGATCTGTATGGCACCCTCCTCCCTTTCTAATATTTAGGAAAACTGAAAATGTAACATTTCAAAATTTTACACTATTATAATTGGGGAGCACAATTTATATAAATTACAATAGGGCTTTCAATTTTTTTTTTTACTGTTCATTATTCATTTCATGGGAAAGAGCGCTAGATATCTGTTCAATGTGTGATAGTATAAATATAAAGTAAGTATATAAACTCAGCTTGGGAAGTGCAGATTTCTCTTCTATTCTGCTTATTTTTTCCAGTTAGCAGCCTATGGAAGACATTTAAATCTGAATATTATTTGAACTAAATTTTAACTGACAGTAGGTAAATGGAACCATTTCTGGTTTGGAAAGACTGAAATGAAACAAATGGCCAACAATGTTGTAAGTGCATGTGGTGATCCCATGCACCGCATGTCTGTTCAGTTCTAGAGAACAATATGCTCAAATAACAGCAATTGTGTTCTTTACATGTCAACCATCTGACCACATCCAAAGTGATACAAAGGGCAGAGAAGAGAGAAAGCTCAAAGCGCATCCCTGAAGAGAAGGCTGACTCCCGTTCTAAGATCACTCTGCATGAATAATGCTAGCAGCAACCTACTTTAAGCTGTCATGCTGAGAAGGGGAAACTGTGAAGTCTAAATACTTCCAGCTTTTCCTAAGGTGCACTTACACAAATCACGTACACCATTCTTCATGCTACTTCACATGCGCACACTGCAAATGAACTGACAGTCAAACCATCATACTGTGAAAACCTGGGCGACAGGGATGAATGACATTGCCCATAACTGGAAAAAGAGCTAGTGCTGCTAATTGAGGCAAATAGGTAGCAACCGGTCTACTATGTATAAATTATTATGTCACGAATGAAGGCGAATATTTGTGTCCCAGGATAAAGTTGCAGGATCCAATCTGGGTCGGTCACTGGGACCAGAGATTTTTTTGTCTTCCGAGCTTTTGGACTCGTGCTGGAGCCCATCCTCAGGGAACTCCTTTCTAGAGAGAAGTTATAAGCCCAAAAGCTCAAAAGAGTAAATCTTTGGTCCCAGTGACCAACCCAGATTGGATCCTGCAAAATATTATGTCTTCGCTACATATCAGAGATATTACAGAGTAGCTTCTTGCGGTATATTGCAACATCTATCATGACAACATTAACAAATTAATTTAGATCTATTATATGTCTTTTAATTGTTCTACAAAACATGTATGCTGCATCTTTTCTTTGAAATATAGTACTGTTGATGAGATCTTAAATAATAGGTGATGAAGTCCTGGAGGCTGCAGAGACAACAAACAATACAGAAACACGTTCTGTGCAGGGCTGTGCAATCCGTTTTAGGGTGATCACCCAAATCAACTTTTGTTGAATGGTTAGGGTGGCTGTATTGTTTGAAAGACTTGTCCTGCTATTTGGGAAACAGCTTCTAAGTTTGGTTGTGTAGTCACTTCATTTCATGGAATGACATGATTCCCCCCCCCCCAACTACCTCTGTGATTGTCATAGACAATTGCTGAATTAGCAATGAAAACAAAATATACAGCCTCAGTAAAGAAGCTTATGAGGTAGGAAGCAGCTAACTGCTCAATGAATGATCCTCCCGTCCTGGCTCCTCCTCTTTCCATCCTGTGCATAAAAAAAAAAAGATTTTATATCCAACAGTTTTAACTTTTCACCTAGGCCTTTGGCAAGAGAGAGGGACATCCCTCCTTTAGAGTCATCTGGTGTGTTGAGCTTGCCATCTTTTATCTTTTATTGATTTTTTTGTAATTTCTTTATTGGAAGCTGCCCAGAGTCATTGAGAGTTGGGTGCCATACAGGTAGTCCTTGACATACAACAGTAATGGAGCCTGGAATTTTGGTTGGAAGTCATTGTGGTCGTAAGTTGAGGCATCACGTGACTGGAGTCAATTGTACAATAGTTTTTATGAGGGTCATAAAGCAAGCCTCATGGTCATAAAGCAAATCACATGGTCATTAAATGAATCACATGGTCATTAAGCAAATGCATACTTCAGAAAGGGAGGGGTTTTTTGCCAGAAACTGGCGAAAAATATTGCAAATGTCAGTCATGTGATCAGAGGGCCAGCAGGCATCAATAGAAAATATCAATAACAGATACTTCTTCAGGCAATGGATAAAGACCAGTGGAGTTTTGAAGAACGATGACTTAGATGTAGGAGTTGGCAAAAGCAATCTGTGTTATAAGATAAAATGAACCTTTTATGATGTGCCTCAGAATATTTTTTTATCCTAACCCCAACTATTCCATTAAAATACTGTAATTATTTCTGGAAGCAGCTTTGTTTCATTTACTGTGTGTGTATACAGCCTTGTGAAAAACTTTATAGAAAAGAAGTATGTGAAATAAATGGGATTTATTAACAAGAATAATTCAACAGATCATACACTAGAATAAAGAAGATTTTTTTTTTAACCCATTCAAGACTGCATGCAGTTACAAACGACCACCTATGTATATTGCTGTTATTGTAAATTCTTTGGGAGTTTTTTTTTTTTTTTAAATAACCAACATACAATTTTTAACAAACAAACCAATCAGCATGCAATGATACTGTACAAAGTGGTCAGGGCTAAAATTGTTAGGTGTTCTCAATTTTATAAAGGAATTGGAAGATTACTCGTTTTAAAACTGCGCCTATTTCAGAGCTTATATAATAGTTTTTATTTTGTTCCGTCAAAATTATGGAGACTGTGGAAACTATGCTGCTGATTTTTAGCAATTTTCTGACATTCAACAGTGCAACCAAGAGAGTTCTAAGAGGTACAAAAAGTTATTTGTTCTTTCTGCAAATTTCCTTTGACAATTAATATAATTTGAGAGTGTACGAGTGATAATAATACCACTACCATCATTAATTTTCCACTTAAAATATGGATTGTGTGGGTTGGAGGTGAGTTGTATACTGAAGTTTTTTGTATTTATTGCAATTTTTATGCAAGTGTTTCCCGAGTCCTGAAAATTATTTCAAAGGCTTCCCCAGGCTAAAAAGGTTGAAAAAGGCTAGACTAGAAGGCTCAACTTCAGCAGACTCATTCAGTAAAACAAGCCCCCTTTCCAGCAACTCTGCAATGTAATCTTAAAAGGAGAGTATACATTCTATTATCAGATACTGCAGTAGATTAGCTGCTATAACCTTTAAGACAGGGGTGGGGAACGATGTCCCCTTTATGACTTGTGGACTTCAACTCCCAGAATTCCATGCTGGCTCAGGAATTCTGGGAGTTGAAGTCCACAAGTCATAAAGGGGCCATTGTTCCTCACCCCTGTTTTAAGAGATGATACCTAAAGTTGTCTTAAAGTAAAGCTTCAGGCAAGCAACAGCTTAACAACCCTTGCTGAAACTGAACCTTTGGAAACTCAAAGATGTTTCCCCCTTGCCTTCCATCCAATCGGAAATCACTCATTATCCTATGTATATTAGTAACTCTGGGCTGAAGGCCAATTCGTTATGTCAATCCTCTCATGACATTACAGTATAACCTACTCCTGAACCAGTACAGTGAAATGAAAATTTCAAACAAGGCGACAGTGTATTTTCCTCCATAAATTCCCATCAAACCAATATAATTTCATATATTTCTATCTTTTCTCATTCGAGAACTACTTCAACTCCTATATGCTATATTTCTTTCACTTTTACAATATTTGACAGTAAGTAGTACTTTTATCTTAAGCATACTCATGGTGCTTTCAATATTAAATGTTCTCTTCCACCGTTCTCAAAAAAAATATGAGCATGGCACAGAGAGGAGAATGTTATTTAATTATTCATATAGTACTAAGTATTTCCCAAATGATTTTTATGATTATTAAGAAACACTTCAAAAGGAAATGCAGTTTTCATTAGTCTTTATATGATGTAGTTAAGTCCTTTGTGATAAACATTGACCGTCTTTTTGAGAAAGTGCTACACAGATTTATTTGGTAGAATATGTTAAACAGACTTTAATATTAGTTAATTGGAAAAGGGATAAATTTTGAATTAGAGAAAGGCTTATTTCTTTATTTAAACAATTTATAAGGCTTCCCATGTACCAAAAGTGGGAAGTATATAAGGGTTAAAATCACTACCATAACAGTTAACAAAAACCAAATCCCAGACAAAACAAAAACAATCTTAACTCATAAAGAATATATAACTATATTAAACAGCAAAGCTCTCCTAATTACCCAGCGCAAATATTTGGGGCAACAAGTTTTTTAATGCCTTATAGAAGGCTAAGAGGTTCAAGGTAAATATCAGAGGATGCTGTTCCATAGGGAAGGTGGTTGCCACAGATAAGACATGATTTGAGAATCCAACAAGATGACATTGTTTGATCCCATATTAGATCCCCAACGTTTCCGGCTTTGCAGACTGGGGGGGGGGGCAGGGATGGTTTTGCGTGATAAGGCAAGTGCGTGTGCAGCTCCATTTGTTTGAGTGGTGTGCACACACACCTGTTGCACGCTTAAATGGAGTGTGCGCACATGCTCGCCAGCTGTTTCCACGGCCCGGTTGCAAACCCCTCATGGCCCACTAGTGGGCCGTGGTCCACAGGTTGGGGACCCCTGGTTTAATAGAATGAACCCAGAGTATACCTTACTTGCTAGATCTGATGGGGTGAGCAGAGACAACGGGAGATAAGTGGTCTCACAAATAGCCTGGCCCCAAGCCATGTAGAGCTTTAAAGGTAACAACCAGCACTTTGAATTGTACTTGGAAGCCCACTGGGAGCCAGTGCAGCTCACAGCAGTGGTGTTATATGGACTACCAAGAAACACCAAAAATAGGATTGAGCTGAAGCTTCTCTCCCATCTAACCTCCCCCACTTCCCCAGCCTCCAGGCATTGGGAAAGAACCTCAATGGCATCAACTGTTGGTCCAGGCAGAGATGAATAACTGAGTATCATCAGCATACACCAGGCCAAAAGATAACCTCACCCAGCAGCTTAAATGTGGATATTAAATAACAGCAGGGAGAATAGAGCCCTCTGGCATCCTACAGGGTAGGGCCTCAAGTTCAATCTCCTCTCGTCAACCCTGACTGGAACCAGACCCAGAGGAAGGAGGAGAACCAACTTAATATCATGCCCCCCCACTCCTAATCCCCTAAATTGGCCCCCAAAAGATGCAGTAATAAATGGTATCAAAGGCCACGGAGGGATCAAGGAGGATTATATTGTGAATTTGGCTGCAGTCGAACTTCACAATACTTTATTCTGATCTTGTGCTAAAGATAGATGAGTATCAAACCTTTTCTTTAATGCAGACAACATGTGTCTCTATCTCATACTGAAGAAAGTATATCTTTTCCCCTTTTCAATGGGGTTTGATCCCATATTAGATTTCTTCATGATTTAAATATTCTATAAATTACTGTGTTAGATAAGCTATCTGCTGAGTGGCGAGAAACAAATGTTGGGGGGAAACAGAATTCATGAGATGAGATGTATGAATACTGAGAAAAAAATCCTCGGCGTTAATAGGTGATGATGGATAGGATCATCTTCAATAAAGAAGGACAAAATATAGAGGAAAATATGAAGTCCTGATCATTTCACTCGAGACAAAATTTTGACCTTTCTACTTTATATTTGAACAATACAAGGGTTTTGTAAAACTGCAGGTGCATTTACCTTCGTTTCACAGTTGCAATGTTAATCTACATAATATCACAGTGCAATAGTATCCACTAAAAGTCTTACTGACAACATATAGTCAAGCAGAAAAGTCAATTTTATTTGATACATTTATATTGCAATTAGTATAAAAATAGTTTCTAAAACTTGTGCTTTAAGTAGTATCTGAAATACTAGATTTAATTGCCAAAATAATATTGGTTGTTCCTCCTTTTCTTCACAGCAAAGAATCTCAGCCTATCTGTCTTGTGCCAGGCAGGCACAAGTTGTGGCTGACTACTAACAAAAGGCCTGAGTTAATTACTGTGAATAGTTTAACAAATTACCATTAAAACTTGAGTCGGTTCCATATAAATGCTTATCCGGCCCTCAAACAGCAGTTCACCAACTCCAGATTCCAGCAATGGGATTTAATCTCTAGTTCTAGCAATGGCTGATTTAATTTCTTCTTGGCAGAGCTGTATGAAATTGTATCACCGCTACACAAAGTACCCTGGCATTTCCCCAGGAGCATTTTGCACTTCAGCTTCAGTGTAGGAAGTGTTTCAGTAAGTCACTTTAACCAATTACTTTGCTACTGAAATAGTACATCGTTTAATGACATTTAGCCAATTGGGTAGCCATTCCAATAAAATAAGGAAACAAGGCCTGGAACTCTGTGTCCATTACATATTAAACAAAGTGAAAAATTCTTAGGTCGTACTGTAAGGCTGGTTCAAGTTTCGTTTGCTGTCAACTTATGTATGTTTGTAAAACATATATTACAAAGAGTTGCTTTTGTGACAGGTTATTATAAAAGCAATGCTTCCTTTAAAGCACTGGTGCCTCTGCATGATCTTTCTCCCTGTGTGCATAAACTATTATTTAGCAGTGGCTGATAAAATGCTGTGGTTATTGTGTTTTATTGTATAATCTGTAATTAACAGTATTGCTGAACAACTATTTGTGCTGGTACATCTTGTTATCTTCTTGCTTTTAACACTGGTTTCTAGGACTCAAATTTTACCTGAACATGTTAGAATCTTTCAGTGGCTTCATCTACAACGGAGGGGGGGGAAATTATGGCCCCTTTATGACTTGTGGACTTCAACTCCCAGAAAGTCCACAGGTCATAAAAGGGCCATGGTACCCCACCCCTGATCTAGAAATTGAAAGAATGTCATAGATGCTCCTAAAGAATGGTCTCCAAAGTGGATATGACCAGTCAACAGTAAATCATAATGTTTGCAGAAGTGCAATAAAATTTATTCTGCTACTGGGAGTAATTCTTACAACAGGAGAACTGTTTGTATAAATACTTGAACAAAGAAAATGAATGAGATAAGTAGCCAGAAAGACACATAACATACATACATGAAATCCCATTATATGCTAAATTAATATCTTGGGACATTAGATTGATAGGATATTAAAAAATAGGAAGAAAAATGGGGAAACAATGGAGAGAAGGAAAAAGAGGAGGATCAAATGAGGGAATTGGAATTTTAAATGGAAAGGCTAGAAAAAGAAAGAAGAAAACATGGTTGGTAGAAGGAGGGCTGAAAACCATTAACAGGGAAAATCTTCACAGCTTTTACTTCTGATAAATACCTTTCTGGTTTAATCTTTTCATGTGCAGCAATTCTATAAAGAAGCTCACAATGTGCTCAAAACACTTATTAAATGGCACAACAATGTTGGGAACTCCCATTCTAATAAAAAAAATAAGGAATTTGAAAGTAGAAGTCAATTCCTTCCCATATTCTCAATTTTCCAATGAGAACTTTTCACAATCTGATTACAAAATCTAAGCAGCAGTAAAGAACTCTTGACACACATTTTGAGAATTTTGTTTAGAACTTTTATACACTATATTTTAAGGAAAACTCAATTCCTGTTGTTTTCTTTCTGTCTTTTTGAGAAACATTTCTGTGATTAGTGCAGCCTACAGCCTTAGAATTTCTCCAGCCCAAATGATTCCGCTCAACTTTTTCAGCTCAACCAGAACAGTTAAGTGCTGCCATCTAGCTGAGCCTCACTAGGTCATTTTTAAACAGCAGAACATAAACCGCAAATCAAAAGATAAAGTTGAAATGACAACTGAGTATTCCTCTTATCCAGATATGATTACTTTTGATAACTGAGTGCATATCAATCCTATATATAGGATTTTTTTTTAGTGTTAATTCCTTGCAGACAAGGATATTCTCTCTAGAATCCCCCCCAAGACAAGGTTTGAACATATAGTGGAAAAGGCATTCAAATGTACATTTTTAACCAAGTATTATTTGCACAACTGGTTTAAATTACCAAAAACAGCCTCCATCCTGATAGCACATAACAGTAGTTATAAGGCCAAAATCCAAACCTGATTTATAATAATAAAAAAAAAGAATAACATTCCTAGTTTAAATATGCAAAGGCTGGATAATATAGTGTTATTGTGCTAACATTATTTTCCTAAACATTAAAAATGTCCAGTTATTTCTTATAATTTAATATATAATGAATTATTCATATTTTATATATTTACATAATGCAAATGCACCATCAGCTTTTAAGATAATAAACAAGGATAATTAAAAGCTGCGAAGCTTAATCTTCAAAACCTGACAATTAAAAAACGGTTCAGTACTTACCATAATGTGATTGAAATGCCTGTGGTTTTACGACCTGATTACAGTGGTTACACATCACCAAATAGAAATCATCATGAGCTGGGCAAAGACCAAATATTGGCATATCTAAAATAAAAGGGACAGAAATATATCTCACTGCTAATCAGAATCAGCATACAATTTATGTAAAAGTAATATCTGATGTTATCATAACTGAAACCCTGATATCGTATTTCAAAGGCAGCAGGGGGCAAAGGCCCAAAGGGAGAAAATGAGCATGAAGTTATTCAACTATTTATATTTATAAAAGCCATTTCTAAGTCATCTTGCTCCTCAGAAAAACTCCCTGTGATTTCCAATTTAAAACACAATAATTTAACAAGATAAGATACTGTATACAGGAGAGTTAAGAATAGGGGAAAATATTTAAAAACCAAGACTGGAGATAAAATGTTCAAAATATTTTGAAAATTATTCAGCAGAACCACACAAACAAAACACATTAATCTATTTCCTAGAACTAAACTATAACTATGAATATGCCAAATTAACATATTTACTATAACATAGTTTTTTTTCCCAGTTGGATCCAGAAAGTTTCTATCCTAAGTCTCTTTACTCCCGTATTCTGAATAGTGAGAAATATAGAATGAGCTCCAAAGAAGATTATCAGCCAAATGAGCTTCATATAAGACTTTCTCATATTTTTACCGAACGTATTATGTTTTCTTCTTCACCATAAATAATATATTTATTATTACTTTGCCATAATTCACATATAACTGAACAAGGAACAAATTTATACTATGTTAAACCAAACACTGTTAAGCCTGGGCAGAGTAATTAATAATTAGTACAAAAGTAACATACTGAAGCTATACTGAAGGTTGACCAGTTAGTTTGTGATTCAGCTTGCAGATATGTAGGAAATTAATTAGAATATTTATTACAATTATATGCCGCCCACTTCGCTATCATTTATGAATCTATAAAACACCTGTTTGTAACAATGGATATTCTGGGTTTGCTTCCTAGCACAAGCAGAAGAATTAGCTTTTAGTTTGATTGAACAGCATATTATAACTAAACCATCTAATGTCCCAGAAGTATATTTCTTGTTAGAGAAAGTGAGAGAAAATGAATAAGAAAATGCATGTAAACAAAAACGAAAAAAACATTCCATATTTTGTTAACATCCTATTTAGCATTTTTATTATTATTATTAACATTAAATACTATTTAGTGTTTTAAGAGATTTTCTTATTTGTCATATGACTAAGGTAATATGCTACTTGAAATCTTTGCGATAGAGATTCCAAGCTACATTTTACAAAAGGGGTTCTCATGAGACCCTTTGAGAGTTTAGCAAACCTCAGGGATCCCCTTCTCAGAAAAATGTAACTATACTTATAAAATACATACTATATATATTTAATATGTAATATTACAAAGGAAACCAATTATGCTGAAATAATTACAATATTTAGAAATTACAAATATGTAATATAGTAATAAATATGCTTTATTAATTCAACAATTCATTAACAAGATAAGGTACATTACAGTTAGATGTCTATGAACTCAATCATCTATCTGCTGACATACACTCTCCCCCCCCCCCTGCCGAGGTCTATGGACCCAGGTTAAGATCCCCTACCTACAAAGCTTAGAACTAATACATATTAAAAATTGCTAACAAGTTTTTATAGCTTCGGCCTCAGTTAGTATTTGGATGGAGGCCTGCCTCGGAAGCTACAATTGGAAGCTAGACTGGGAAGTCAATTAAAAAAAAATCTTGGAAGAATGCAAATGACAAGCTATTTTTGTTACTATATTTTGTAGCCAAGAAAAATACCTAGATGCAGTCGGCAGCAGATTAGTTCAACCTGAGAGTATCTTTATATACGTTGTGGTTCAGCAAAGAGTCAAATATTTGGAACATCGTTGCATGTTACTATATAGAAGAAGCAAGCAGTTATACAGGAATATAATCCTAATTGGCCGACTGTAAAACCAAAGTATTTCTTGAGGTTTTTCAAAACCTCTGAATCTTAAATCTCACACATAGAATAAAATATAGGGACTTTTCCCTACTAGACCCTATAGTGTAATTCATTATACTCTCTCCAAATATTCTAAAATAATATAATTTTATATTTTTGCCTAAAGTTCAATGTTAGCAAGTTTGGGAATACACCGAGCACAGATTTCCTGTTACCAATGTAGTAGAACATCTTCTGAAATATGTGTGTGTGTATGTGGATAGATAGATAGATAGATAGACAGACAGACAGACAGACAGATAGATAGATAGATAGATAGATAGATAGATAGATAGATAGATAGATAGATAGATAGATAGATAGATAGATAGATAGATAGATAGATATAAATATTCCATGTGAATACATAATGTCAAACTAGATAATCTTGGCATTTCTTGGCATCTAAAATACTGAGAGAATAATAATTACTACTAAAATATTTTTAATACTTAAGTTCTATTAGTATTATTGTTTAATTTATACCTCAACTTTATAGCCAGAGACACTCAAGATGGCTTTGTCAGTAATTTATAGACGACACCTGGCTCATTTTCAAAACAGCCAGGTACTGAAGAAATTCAATGAGGCTTATCTCTTAGTTATTGCAATCTTATGCCTGTAGACAATCACATTTTAAGACCTGGTTCAGATGCAATGAAACTATGTTATCCTGATATGTAAACAAATTGCCCACTTCTGAGTTTCAAACACACACACACACGTCCTTTGCCCAAAAGCTTTGAGGATTATTTGAACATTAATTAATCAACAAGTCAGTATCTGAAAATAACATTTAGTGCTGGTTTGTTCCAAAACTAAACAAATCATTGGAATTTACAGTTCTCTAAATTTCAGTTTACTTTAATTTATGAATTTGGAAGTGAATACAGTACTTTGAACTTCTTAACCAGTGCATTAAAGGAGACATGAGATGGACGCACTTGGGAGAGTTCATTTATGTAGTTGCAGTCTACCATATTTATTAATTAAATTTGCCATCTCACTATCCATATCTATTCCAAATTTACATGCTTCAGATATAACTGCACTGGCATTATCATGCTGATCAATTTTTTATTATGTACTGAACACACTATATTAATTAAAATAGTTTAAAAATCGTTCACAATTAAGAGCTAAATAATTTCAATTCTTTACTCAACAAAACAGCCTACATAACATTCATAGTTTTGTAACTAATTTAGCATGGGCATAGCATAGAATCTAACATCACTGTGGGTGAGACAAAAGCAAACAGAACACAGAGGTGTGTCGGGAGAGATGTACTTTACTTATTTGTTTAGCAGGTATTTTCTTACTCAGCTGTAATTATAACAATAATGAATACAGTACACTCCATTAAATTTAGTTCAGATTACAACCAGGAATGCATGCTAGAAAAAAAAGCACTTCAAGTTTGAAACATTTCCCACATGGCTAGAGATTACCATTTATGTTTGTTTCATAAACATGATACAGTGAATAAGCTACTAAACGCTTGGTTATTTTAAGAAATCTAGGGATGCTGGTAAAATATTTTGGAAACAGTTTATTTAGTTGGTAAGGAAAGTAAAATACTGCATGTCTTCATATTTCCTTAGAATTGTAACTTTAATCCTTCCACTATGATTGGCAATTTACTGAAGGAAATTCTTCAATATGTATTTATTTTGATATGCCAACCCTAGATATTTATACTAACACTTTTTGTTCTCGGGATCATTTTTTACTTTGATAACAAATGTAATCAAAGGAAATTGAATGAATGAAAACCACATTTCTTTCTGCGGCTTCTACATCCGTTGTGGAAGTCTCAGAAGAGATTACTGAGTTTGCTCTAAGAAGTAATATGTTTTACAATATTAATAAAGTCTGCTTAAGCAAAATTTACTGAGAATGCATAGCCCTAACCCTGGAAACTGCAACTAGTACAAAATGCCTACATTAACCAGGACAATCCAATGTTGTCATATAATATCATTATTGGTTGTTATATGTTTCCTGGTACAATTCAAGATCCCGATGATCCTTCATGGCTTGGAGCTTGATTATCTTCATGACTGCTTACTCCAAAACATAAAAGAGAGTAAGACAAGAACCAATGGATGGAAGCTGTTCAGTGAGAGATCCAAACTTGAATTAAAGAAGAATTTCCTGACTATCAGAGCTATTCAGCAATGGAACAGCTTGCCTCCTAAAGCTGTGGGTGTTCTATCGTTGTATATGTTCAAGGGAAGACTGGGTAGCCGTTTGTCCAGAATGGTATAAAGCAGTGATGGCGAACCTTTTAGAGGCCGAGTGCCCAAACCACAACCCAAAAACCCCTTATTTATTGCAAAGTGCCAGGGCATTGTGGTGCCCTCAGGGGGTGTGTGGCCCACTGGGTGGGTGTGGCTGGGGTGGGTGTGGCCACCTCGATGCTGCTCATGGGGGGATGCCTGTGGGGGCCGGGCAGGGTTGGGGGAGATCCAGGGGGTCTCTGGTGGGTGGGGCGGTGGGCAGGAGGCCCAGCATAGATGGGGGGAGGCATGCAATCCTAGCTGGGACTGGGGGGCCATGGCGCCGATGGGGATCCAGCTTTCCCTGCTCGGGGTGGCCTTTGGCTTGCTGGGTGTGGGCATGCTCTACCACCTCTACTCGAGCTCGCTATCTGGCCACTTCGCCTCCTTTGTGCTGGGTGCGGCTGCTGCCCTGGGCGGCAGCGGCAGCCTAATGGACCTGCGCAAGCTGCTGGCAGTGGCGGCACGTGTGCCCACAGAGAAGGCTCCGAGTGCCACCTCTGGCACGCATGCCATAGGTTCGCCACCACTGGTATAAAGACTTCTTCACTGGGAATGAGGTAGGACTAGAAAACCTCCAAGATCTCTCCCAACCCTAAGATTTTGCCGAAAGTGTTTACATTACTTCCTATTCTATAATTCTGGGTAATTGATAAACATATTTTACTAATGTGCACCGAATCCAAAATCTTGCTGACAAGCAGAGCAACTGAGAAATCCCTGAACTTTTGTTTGGCCCTCTGGACATATGCTAACAGAGTCTGCAGGATCACTTATTTGAAGAGAAGGATCACAGTTCAATATAGAATTAGATGCAATTAAAATTAGGCATTTGTAGCTTCCTGGCACAAGACTGGTAATTAGGACTGGAGAAAAGGAATAACTTTCCAATATAGAGAAAGTAAGTAAGTGATCATATTTGTTGGCAGCCACAGGCATTCATAAGTTTAAAATAACAAGATAAAAACTTGATTTTCACCTCACAACTGCTTTTATCAGCTTACTTCTCCCCACCCTCATAGATATTGCCCATTTCAACTGAATTGCAAAGAACAGCAACACCATTCTTTCTTTTTGCTGATAAGGATATAATCTGGATCCTACTAGTTTTTCTTGGAAAGACATAGGCAACTGATAATTGGAAGGAACAACAAGAAACACGTGAGATTCTAAGAATTTCAGTTGGTCATTATAAGAAAATGGGAACATTAAAAACAATTGCCTTAATTTGTCTGTTTTCTTCTTCCTTTTTCTCCTTTTATTTCTGCGCCATTTTTTTTAAAATTATAAATCTGAGTGTGAAAACGAAAAGCCTTTTGGCCAAAGAGGTCAATATAAATAATTAAAATAAATTCCCAGATATTAATTCTTCTATTAAATCATGACTCTGTGCTATGCTTTTGTGCAAAACTAAGGATGCCCTTTTCTGCCTCCAAATATCTTAGAGGTGGAGTCATAACATCAACCACTGTCCTATGCAAGTAGATACCGATTTACGATCACAATTTGGACTGGAACTTCCTTCACTAAGCAATGCCCAATTTAATTACCTTTTTTGCCCAGTTCGTATGTGATTCACTGCAGTTAAATAAATAATAACACAGCTGTTAAGTGAATCTGGCTTCCCCCATTGACTTTGCTTGTCAGAAGCCATCTGGGCTGGTCACAAATGGTGATGTTACCCTCATCATGATCTTTAGGTCCTGTGCAAAGCACATGGGGCATTAAGTGTTTTCCAGCAGTTTTGATCATTCACAGCATCTTCGGCATCATCCCAAAGGATATTAATAATCTGATGTGACCCTGGGATGTTGCAACTGTTTTAAATATATGCCAGTTGCCAAAGTGGCCAAAATACAATCCCATGACCATAGGAATGCTGCAACAGTGATAAGCACAAGAGCAAGTTATAAGTCACTTTTTTTAGCATCTCTATAACTATTCACTAAATGGATAATTGTAAATTGAGGACTACATGTAGTTCAAATTGTGAAAACAGAATCGGAGAAAATAGGAGTGCCAAAATCCGTGTTTTACCGGTTGACCACATGGCCAGCCCCATCTTATTGCTACAAAGTCAAAAAGTAAGTTTTGGGTGTGCCTCTGTGTTGCAATGCAGTGAAACTACCAGCTGAGCTTTACTACTATGAAAGAAAATATGACACATGTTTTGCCACCATTCAAAAGTGACTCCATTATCCAGTGTTTTGGTGATACCAGTTTGATCTGCTTTAGACAGATTGCATAATTATATAATTTATGAAGAGTACAAAGCTACCCATTATCTCAAAAAGAAAACCCTCATCTTATTTTACAATTCCATATTACATCAAACTCTTAAGATTCTTGTCTCTGTTTCTCACATTGTAACACTATTTACAAAAGGTTCTTCAGTAAAAACCCGCTACTCTGATTATGCAGTACATGTGGCTCTTATTATCCTCACTCTTTATCTCTGATTTCATGCATCTGCAATTTAGAGAATAATTTTTTTATATGTATAAAGGTTTTTGCACAGTCACAGATTTGACATTTTTATTTTCACAGCTACAGAAAATGATGGATGACCTTCTATGCATGCATTAAAGTACAACTTTTAAGGCTGGGATTAGCACTTATTTGATCTCCCTTCTTGTTTGGTCATAGCAGTTGTTACTACTACTACTACTACTACTACTACTAATAAAGTTGGAAGGGACCTTGGAGGTCATCTAGTCCAACCCCCTGCTCAGGCAGGAAACCCTATACCACTTCAGACAAATGGCTGTCCAGTCTCTTCTTAAAAACTTCTTAAAAACTCCAGTCTCTTCTTAAAAACTTGGAGCATTCACCGCTTCTGGAGGCAGGTTTGTTACTAGTTCAACCTTGTTGAAAGGCTCCACATGGCTTCCTTGTGGTAGTTTGCCTTTTTTCAAAGTACCTTGCTCAGTTCGTGACAGATAGAATCATATATGATTTACACTGACTTCTTGGTTCTATGATGCAGATGTCTCTGGATCATGCCACTACATGCTTCACCTGCCTCAAGAAAGAGGCAGGTGACACTTGACTAGGTTGACCCAGCAAGGTCTATCAGGACCAAGTGAGAAGGAGATGAAAAGGAAGAAAATGAGAACAGTCTTCGTGGTAGGAAGAAGACAAACACAAGCACCACATCTAACAAAGTAATTCACATATATTCACAATCTCATTAGTTGGTTAAGTTGAACACTGGAAGGGAACTACAGTACTGTGAATAATGACAGCCATGTGTAGCTTGGTTTTATATAAACATCTGTTCTTTTACAACAGATGATTTGATGGTATTTTGAAAAATAAACTGAAACTGCTGAGGTGCAAACTGGAATTGATGCTTTAAATTTTTTCCTTAGATTTGGTTATATATTTCCAGAACTCCAACAAGCAATTTCTAAAATTTGCTCAATTGGTTAAAAGAGCTTATAAGAAGCTTTCCAACAGCCCATATAGCCACATGTACAATTGCTTTAAATATTTATAGCATATGTATAGCAAATTTCATGAGCTGCTGGCAGAGCACAGCTTATCTATATTATGCACCAGAATTATTCATCACTTTTTTGAACATTTAATAACATGGGCTATTTTCAAGTAAGATATATCTCTGAATGCATCCCAACTTCTTCAGTGAAGGCAATGTATTAGAAGTTCTATAAGTGTTGAAGCATTCAGGAATCTGGTAAGGAAATATGTTCTGAAAGGATGACCCAGGGGGTTATGGATTCTCTAGTCCAGGGGTGTCAAACTGCCGGATGCATCATAGCAAAACTGCGCCCACCCCATTGCCAGCAATGGCAAAAAAGTCACAATACGTCGCGACACGTCACGTCATGTGACGTTGTGAGCTTGACACCCCTGCTCTAGTCAGTATTAAAAATCAGAACTATTTGTAATTGTAGCTACTAACAATGAACTAATTGCTTTAAATAATTTTATAATAAAGTGAAAAAATAAATATTGATAACTGAAGCAGATACAATTGTAAGATGACTCTAAATCAGAGGGTTTTTTCTTCTTCCAATAACTATGTATTTATGCTTCAGGTTTTTAGAAAAATGTTGGACAAATCTGAATTTCTCAGGATCTTCTTTATTTACAAAATGTAATCTAAAGTAACTGCTATTGAGTGATCATGGTTTTAAATAATGTTTACAGGTAAATCAACGCTGTAAAAAAGTTCACTACCTACTTTATATTTTTCACTAAACAAATATTTAAAATTATTTTTTGTGGTTGCAAAATTATTACAATGAAATCTCAGTTCACCAGATCGAAATACAACAGATTCGATATGGAACAGATCAATTTTCCACAGCAATTAGAATCATTTCTATAGTATCATTATACAAAGAACATTACCTCACTAAATGACATACATGTATAGTAGCAACTTCATTATGGGAATATCATTACCTGATTCAAGTGATATAATTAATGATATAATTACACAAATGATATAAATGGACACAAGTGCTTTAATTTGTGATAGTCGGGTAAGAAGATCATTACACAAATGACACAAATCACCATGAGTACTCTCCAATTTGGTGTATACTTACGATTAACACAAAACCTGTTCCCACTTAGTCTATTAAAAAAAGGTATTATGCTATTATGTAGCAACAGAGAATCTGCTTCTTACTAATGTCTTATACCATATATTCGGTGAATATTGTTTTTAATATTTAATAGCCAAGTTTCAATGATCACTTAATAAAAAACCTGGATGAAGGTATATGGAGTATATTTATTAAATATACAAGTGATGTGCAGACAAGAGTATTAACAAGAGTCATAACAAAAAATGATTTAAAACCACCTGGAAAGGTTAGAACAATGGACTAAAACCAAACAAGATAAAATTAGATAGATTAATGTGTAATCAATAAAGGAGACTGCACTAAGATTTTTTGTAAACAAATCATAGGCATAAATATAGGTTTGAAGAGACCTGGTTTGGCGACATAAAATATGAGAAGAGTTTAGGAACTATGTTCATTGGCTGAACATGAAGGAAGAATCTCCCTATATCTGAAAGAAAGGCTCTTTCCATAGGTTCATCCAAATGCTATATTGTAATCCTCACTGGGTCTCTTCCACACAAGCCTTATAATAAGGCACATCAAGTGTTTATTTTGTTATCTTTCTGACACTAGGTATAGATGCTTTTAGTCTCCTATAACTTTTTAGGAAAGTAATATGAAAATATTCCAAATCTGTATGCTGCTACAACTTTTTAAATAAATGCCTACTGTTTAAGTTCTGTTTATATAGTTTATTTTTAATAAAACCCTGATTAATTATTTTAAATTAATGTTCTTAGTGTTGTAAACCACACTGAAAAAATTGTTCTAAAAACAAATAAAATAAAAGTAAGGCAGTTGCAAATAAAAAATGAACTAAATGAACTAAAGCACAGGCTGTATTTAGAGCCGTGGTGGCGCAGTGGTTAGAATGCACTACTGCAGGCTAATTCTGCTAAGTGCCAACTGCTAGTAGTTCAGCAGTTCGATTCTCACTGGGTCAAGGTTGACTCAGCCTTCCATCTTTCCGAGGTCGGTAAAATGAGGACTCAGATTGTTGGGGGGAAATACGCTGACTCTGTAAACCCGTTAGAGAGGGTTGTAAAGCACTGTGAAGCGGTATATAAGTCTAAATGCTATTGCTAATGTATTTTTTAAAGAAAGATTACAAGAAATATCTATTCAGCTCTATTTTGACAGGATATGTTACATTTGCAGCAGTACGGCCAACATTTAAAAGGGACACTGACTACCAAAATATATAGAAATAGGGTTTGTAGTGGGAAATAAGTAAACAGAGTCCTATGATAAATGACTGATTTGAATGGGTTTAGGATTCAAAACAGGGTTTTAATTCTGTCCTGAATAAGGAGTTTCAATTAGGTAAATATTTACACATGAATTTTGAAAATAATTTTAACTTTTCCTTCTAAGCTAGTATTCAACTAAGCTGAGGGAAGCTTGAACACAGATGTCTCCTTGTGTGATCAAATATTAAGAAATGGAGTAATAATCTACTTATGAGATTTACTGAACGAGGTTAAGATGATAGATACAGCTGAATTTCCTAGATACCTAAGTCTATAATCCTACCCACATATACCGAAAAGCAAGCCCCACTGAACTCAACTCAATTTTATTTGTAAATACATGCATACAGTTGCAAACCAGAAAGAAAAATAGCAGTAATATAATAATAGAAAAGGAGACAATGAAAATTTTTAAAAAGCTGCAGCAAGGGGTTTTTATAAGAACTTTCTTCCTTACTGTTCCAAGTATAATTATGACAATTGTTATATAATCGCCTACGAATGTACATTTCATGGATGCAGTTGAAAGATGCTCACCCTGACTCCTCTGGCATGTATATTGAATTCCTTTTTTTGTGATGGAGGGAGGAAGTAGAGAGAGAAAAAGAAAAAGAGAGAGAGAGAGAAAAGAAAGTGGTGAATTAAGAATATTTTTAATTAGATTTCAGCTAAAATTAAATGTCCGTTAAGAGTATTCTGATTTAAAGCAATACAAATTCCTTATGACATAAGCTTTCATGGGATAGAGTCCATTTTATCATTCATGAGGGACAGAAAGAACTATTAAGTGAGAAGTCAGATAGAAGCATAATGGTAAAAAACAGATAAACAATTAAATTATGTTTGATTATAAAAATGAGTTGAAATGGATATTTACTTTCCATCTCATGAAGAAAGCTATTGCCCAGTGTTTGTTTATTCTAGTTCTATACCAATTCACAATGGTTTATTAAACAATTGAAGAAAGCATTCGTGATAGTTAATGCAGCATAAAGGCAATCAATAATTAATCAAAGTAACAACACAAAAATAAATTATAATAGTAGTGATGATGAGAAATAAAGCAAAGAACATAACAAAAATCATCAACAAATAAATCAATTATTAGGAATTCAAAGTAAAATCAATTAATGATGGGAGGAAATGTTCAATACTAAACTTTTTGGAAAAGGTCTATCTTTAGTTAGCATATGGAACATTAGAAGGGATGGAACAAGCCCCCAAAGAAGAGAGAATTCCACAATGTCAGAGCAGCAACGAGAAAAGGTACTTCCTAGCTACTATTTCTCTTCACAAAATGAATTAAGGCAGTCTTTTTTCAGCACTCTGAATTGCATCCAGAAACTCATTGATAATAAGGGCCTAAAAAAACAAGGTGCAATGCGATCGTAGCAGGCTAACACCCGCCAGTAACTGGTCTGCTGCATTTTTACACTTACCCAGGTGGGTTTTCAAAGACAGAATGTAGAACGTGTTGCAGTATTCCAGCTGAGATGAGGGCATGAGCCACTGTTGTGTGAACTTTGTCTTCCAGGTAGGAATGCAACTGGCACACCAATTAAAACTGGACAAAAGCCTGCTTGGCCACTGCCTCCACCTGCCTAATCAGCCCTAGTATCTGCTCTCTCTGGGGCAGTGGCACCCCATTGAGAAACAATCTTGATTCCCACGGAGTTAACAATTAACTCTTTCTTGTTTAGTCAAATTCAGCCCTCTTATTATAGCTTCCAGACACCAGAACAAGACTTCCATAGCTCAGCTTGCTCATTTTTTTTTCATCCTGGATCAAATCTTTCAGAAGATTTTCTTAGCTGTTGTTGATTATTATGCATGATTTATTTCCAACAACTAATTTAGAAGCGGTGTAGAATTTACAATTAATTAATGAACAAGTCCACTAAGAAACCACTGATGACAGTGGAATGAAATACAACATTTAAGCAAGTTTGGTTAGAGTATTTTCGAGATTTAAAAAATCTGAAAGCACTAAAGTCAAATGATGTAACTATTTTCACCATCAGTTAGCCCTCAACCACATTTAGCTTTCTTCCTGGTATTTTTTTTTTTTTTTGGGGGGGGGGTCATTTTTAGATGGAACAACAGGAACATTTAAAGAGCTTTCTGGAAATCCTGCATCTGATTAATAACCAAGTCCTTTTAAATAATAAAAAAAAATACACTGAGGGTAGGAGAGAAGCCTGAAATAAAAGATTTCAACTCAATTACTTTTGCTGTGAGTAAAATGCTTTCTATAGAGCCCATCCTCTAAATTAGTAAATTAAACCTAAGCATCAGCTGTTTCTAGACTATGCCCAATATTTTAACGTGCGTTACAGATATCAAGAACTCTCTCTCCCAGTATCATGGATATCCTTGACACTATAAGAAAGTTTGAGGACTTCTTAAAATACCAGTCTAATAAGTAGTTATCTTCTTCTAAGCAAACAACCACCATCTCTCTTAATTCTCAAATATGCTGAGAATTTTTTCTCTTTCTGAGAGATTTGTTTTTATAAATTCCTTTATCATCTATAGCTACAGAGCCTGTCACCTTAACATCCTGATTTAAATTACCTCATGGTATCACATAAAAATTGAGCCGTTTTAGAACTTCTCCATATATGCATAAGTATATTTTCTAAATTAATTAAACCACTGTAATCCATTCAGTAGCTGCAGCATCATTTTAAAGCAGATATCTAATTTTTAATACTGTTAAAAGTGTTTTTTTAAAGGTTAGAGGCTTAATCTACTTTAGAGGGCTAACAATCTACATATGCCAAGCACTTTGAACAATAATATTTGCAAACATACTTGTATTGCATTTAAAGCTTGTACATATGAGCTTTAAATATTACCTATGCTGTTTAAAATAATAATTTAATTCATGTCTATATAACTAGTTTGGCTGGCCCTTCCAGACTTTGTTCCATAAGGAAGTATTTCAGGTATCTCACACTTCCAAGTCCATAGAGTATTATTCTCATAGAACCTGTTCACCTTAGGCAGCAGAAATCCAAGAAAGCATAACTTATGATCCTTATAAACCCTCTATAGCCTCCCATGGAATCTTATTAAGTTTAAAGTTGCTATCATTACACTATATAGGGTAATAACATTTATTCCAGTTCATAACAGATTAAACCAAACCTCATTTATGGAGTGGAAGATTGACTTGGAGTCAATATCATGCTTGTTTCAGCCACAGGAGATCATGTATTTTTCTTCACAATTGAGAATTTTCTGACTTTTGCTCTACCCCCCCCCTTTTTTTTTTTACAATTTCTTAGTATTATTATATTGATTCTATTTTGTGCTGTTTTAATCAGCACTGTTTTTATGACTTTGTTTCCAACAAATGTGCCAATGTAGTATATCAATGTGGAAGCAAACAGGTAGTCCTTAACGTACGGCAATTGAGTCCAAAATTTATGTTGCTAAGAGAAATTTGTTGTGAGTTTTGCCCCATTTTTCGACTTTTCTTGCCACATTTGTTAAGTGAATTACTGCAGTTGTTAAATTAGCAACATGGTTGTTAAGTGAATCTGGTTTCCCCATTGACTTTGCTTGTCAGGTGATCATATGATCCCGGGACATTGCAACCATCATAAATGTGAGTCAGTTGTCAAGCATCTGAATGTAAATCACATGACCATGGGGATGCTGCAACAATCATAAGTGTAAAAAATGGTCAGAAGTCACTTTTTTCAGTGCCCTTGTAACTTCGAACGATCACTAAGTGAATTGTAAGTCAAGGATTACCTTTATTTAACAAAGGTGCTTATCAGCATTATCAATTTAGAAGCATGGACAGAACAAGAATAGGACATCTGGCTTAAATCTGGATAGCTCTCCTGCTCCCCCATGTCCACAACAAATTGGAGAACCTTTAGAACAGGTACAATGAGAACATACTATTCTTCTGCCCAAAGCTTTATGATTTTGAGCCACTCTCTGATTCTTAGGATGTCTTTCTCTATGCCACCAGTGTTTTCTTTGACTAGAGAAAGGGAATTAGATCTGTGTATATCTAACTAAGCATTTTTTCAAGTGCTGAGTCGATCAGCAGCTTAGCTCTCAGGAATCCTTGCTTGCAGAATACAGACAGGACACCTTTTTCCAGGTAGAATAGGAAAATCTACAACTGGATGCTCACAAAGTTTCTAAACATTATAGAGGAACATTTCCTTTAGCGCAAACAGAGAGTGATCTGGAAAGTGAAAGAAGTAACTGGAACACTGGATGGAGAATTTGCACAGGCCATACAGTATTTAGTGCACTAGCCAAAGGTCCCTCAAGACTGCTTGCGATGATCACAAATGAGACGTCTTTGTCATGCATAAACTTCCTTTATGAACACAAATAAAATTGTAAAAAGTCTACTTATAGCAATCTCATAATATGCCATTTTAAAAGTAAGAGCTCAGATGTTAAAAGGCATAAATAGTGAAGAAAGGAATCACCAGCCCAATATTAAGCAAGATGTCATTTCTAAAAAGGCATTCCTCAAACTAGTTAATCACCTCACTTCATCTTAGACCTGTAACACAACATATGCAAAAGATCTTATGAAATGAACATTTATGGAAAAAAGTGATTTTTTTTTAATGTAGCCTGATTCTCTGTGGTTTGAGTTTTAAAATAGGATGGCAATCCCCTAAATTGTGTTCCGATATCTAGGGGGCTGCCACAAAGAGGGGGTCAACCTATTCTCCAAAGCACCTGAAGGCAGGACAAGAAGCAATGGATGGAAACTAATCAAAGAGAGAACCAACCTAGAACTAAGGGGAAATTTCCTGACAGAACAATTAATCAGTGGAACAACTTGCCTCCAAGTTGTTGTGGCTGCTCCAACACCAGAAGTTGGTGTGTAGACTAGATTCTTTTCTAAAGATTTCAAGTGCAAAGCAGTGGTGTATCATATATATTATAGGAAGCCACTACAGTGTCATGAAGGATCTATAACCACATCAATTCTACAAAAGGTATGGGTGAAAACCATCTTCAAAACCAAGTCCAAAGATCTTTTTACTCTTGTATAATTACGCTACTTTGCAACCTGATACTTATAAAGCAATTTAAACATGTTAAAAGCCAGAACTTCTCAAAGTGTGGATCATGATGTACTGGGAAAGGTGAGCAGGTTTTTTTGGGGGGGCAGGGCACAATCTGGAGACAGGTTGTATCTGCAAAGTAGAATGGATACCAGAATTTCCTACCTAGAGCAAGTCAATAGCAAACTTATCCATATAAAGATCACAGCAAGTTCTGCCAGGATTCTAGCTTTGTGTTCACAAGTGTCATGTTTTGAACTTAATAATAATAATAATAATAATAAAGTTGGAAGGGACTTTGGAGGTCATCTAGTCCAACCCCCTGCTCAGGCAGGAAACCCTATACCATTTCGGACAAATGGCTGTCCAGTCTCTTCTTAAAAACTTCCAGTGTTGGAGCATTCACTGCTTCTGGAGGCAGAACTTAGAAGAACTTAGAACTTAGAAGCTGGAATAATTTTCTAACTCCCATTCTGCCTTGACAAACTAGTTGTCTGAAGGTCTCTGCGCTGTGTGCCACCCAGATGGGTGAGATGGGTAGCTATGCAAATATGATAGCTAGATAGTTAGACAGACAGACAGATTGATCACAGGAGTTGGAATGCAGCCTTAAAAGGCCCCAGCTTTGAATGTTCAAACTTCCTAGTTAGCGCGTGCAATGCTGGATCACTGTCAGAATGTGTCTTGCTAAGGCTAAGTTTGTAGAGAGTACAGAGCTCCACCTTTGGGTGAACAAATCTCATGGCATATATACTCAGGACCTGGAACACTGTCAGAATTTGCTCCTGCTCTGCACCGAGAATCTAATGACAAATTCAGAATTTATATAGCTACAGCATAAAGATTCCAAATGTGAAATGAAAAATAAGTGGAAGTCTGAAAAATAAAACCAAAATAAGCAAACTCATCCTTCCCACTTTTTTTAAAAATGGTTTTAAATGTAATTATCTTATGGAAATATCTCCAAAGTAAAGATTTTACACCATAAATTTGAAGGGTCCTATCATGGTTTTGTTTTATATGCGTATTAAAATTTGATTACAGGTAGTCCTCAACTTACAACCACAATTGAATCCAAAATTTCTGTTGCTAAATGAGACATTTAAGTGAGTTTTGCTCTGTTTTATGCCCTTTCTTGACACATTTGTTAAGTGAATCACTGTAGTTGTTAAGTTAGTAACATGGCTGTTAAGTGAATTTGGCTTTCCCATTGACTTTGCTTGTCAGAAAGTTGCAAAAAGGTGATCCCATGACCCCAGAACAACATGGCAACCATCAGTTGCCAAGTGTCTGAATTTTGATCATGTGAACATGGGGATGCTGTACTGGTCGTAAGTGTGAAAAAAGGTCATAAATCACTTTTCCCAGTGCTGTTATAACTTCAAACAGTCACTAAATTAACAGTTGTAAGTCAAGGACTACCTGTATTAAGGTCAGTGGTATATTCATCTTTTGCTAGACTTAACCTCAATGTAATCATTTGTTTCAACCATTGGAGATGAAGGGTGGGGTAATTTTATGAATTTATTTACCAAATTAAAGCAAAATTTTAGAAACTCTGCAATACACCAATACACCAAAATATTGCTAAGGTTCAACTAAACACATAACTCTAAAGTCTGTATAAATACTTAAGTAATATATCTATGTGTAGATACTGGTTATGAAAGAATATCTGCTCTCTTTCAATTTTTTTGAAGTTTTGCCACTGAAGGGTATCAGACCTTCATGTGGGCCACAATGATGTACAAAATAGTCTGACTTTAATGTTTGATTCATTTATTTAATAAAGAAAATAATCCAACAGGCGATATACTATAGTAATAGAGTTATTTTTTCACTGAACTGTAGCTTTAATGTGTGAAGTGTTAAACACCATCAAGCCTTTTATCCATTAAGGACACTGTTGCTGGCATACACATAATTATTTCAAAACAAAAAAGGGGAATTTAATTGGGTCAAAATTAGGTTATTATTTACGACAGTTTCTACAACAATATCTGAACTAAAAATAGTCTTAACAATCCTTTGAAAGTGTCCCTTAACTATATGCTTGTAGTTCTAAAGCATATTCTGAATTCAGTTGGCCTACAACAAAAAAAGGTATAAAACAAAAGAGTATGTATCTAATAACTTCTGTATTTAATTTTTCCCTTACCACTAGTTTTAATGTGTCTTATGGGAATCCTTAGTACACATGAAATAATACAGTACCTCGTAATAGTTTTGTCCTATATTCAACCACCCTAATATATTATTTCTAGTAAGTCTTTTAATATCAGTTATGAAAAACATGAATGGGAAGAAAAACATGTTTCTCATGTCTGTTTGTGGGTTTCTTATTAGCATCCAGTTAACCACTGAAAGCCAAAATGGTTTTTCTTTTGTTTTTAAATATGCTACTAGTGGTTTTTAGCTAAAGAGGGAAACCTGATAGCCAACAGCTGGAATATCACATACAACGCAGCATCCTGCTAAATATCATTTTTGTATGACTGTAAGTCGCCTAGAATCGCCTCAGCGAGATGAGCAGCATAAAAGTTTAATAATAAATAAATAAAAGCATATTTACGGTATAGTAACTTTTTGGAGTTAGGAATGGTCAAGATATATGAAAAGCACAGAATAAAAATCAAAATCACCTCATTATTATTATTATTTTTAAAAAAGTCATTCAGAATCCTGTAATTTAGAGCAAAAACGTCTGCCGGTGATCAACTACTACTTGACTTGTAAACTGATACACATCTGTGTCTTCTAACTGGAGAGAGAAGAGATGCTGCTTTGACATACACAGCATCAAGTGCTAGTGGCCATTCCTTTCAGTAGATTAAAAAAAACCTGCAGTATCAAAATCAGAGCATTGACAAAGTTAGAGAATTCTGAAAGAATGAAATTACATTTTGTTCAGAAAGATTTTTTTTTGGTTCTGTAGTATATAATATGCCCAAATAAACATTTTTTTTTCAACTGTTATCATCTGGAAAATTATATGGCTTAATGATACCTCTGCCGCCCACATGGCATACCTAACTAAACTCAAAGTACCAAAACACAGAAAGCCCTTTACTCCACAT
Organism: Azemiops feae; assembly: GCA_023970755.1. Classification (NCBI taxonomy): domain Eukaryota; kingdom Metazoa; phylum Chordata; class Lepidosauria; order Squamata; family Viperidae; genus Azemiops; species Azemiops feae. The sequence continues at coordinate 710,796 of JALGBA010000893.1, forward strand.
GTGTCATGCCCTCCCCACAGCTGTCTTTGAAGGGCAATACAGGAAAGTTCCTTACTCAGAGAGATGACGCCTTTGTGACTCTGGACACACAAAAACTACAGAGCATGTACTTCTCCAGTGCCTGCACTACAGAAATGTTCGTACACCTCATCTCACCACTAATACATAAGTATCCAAGGTGCACAAAACAATTTTATATAGTCCTGTTGATTTCAGATATCAGCCCTACCACAACATACAGTGTTGCCAGGTTCTGTGCAGCAGTACTCAAAATTTGTCCAATGATGATCAGTGCCTGAGTTTCAACTTTATAAATTAGATTCGTGCTTTGTAACTTTATAGTCTTACATAAAAATGGCAGTTTTTTATGCTCCTCTACACCCATCTAATGCTCCTTCCCCTTCTTTTAGATTCTCATTTTTGTATATACGTTTAATGTGTATTATATGTATTAAATTTTTGTATGCATACACATATGTGCATTTTCTGTATACACATATGTATGTGTATGTATTAACTTTTTAAATTTCATTAATGATGTATATTTCTAGACTCTTACCACCCTCCTTATGTTGATCTATAATAAAGATTTGATTTGATATGGCCTAACAACTGTTTTGTGTTTACATAATTGCCACTTATCTTTATGCCGCAGCTATCTACAACTAGACAGGCATTATGATAGTTTTCTAATATATTTGGAGAGGACAGGATGAAGAAGATCTTAGAACAATCATAGAGGATAACTTAACTTATTTAGATATTAAAGAAATCCAAGGCAGTTATTAAGAACTACGATAAGGAGCATGGGCTTGAAAATGTATCCAGCTGGTGAACTTCAGATTAAATTGTTACTCTTGTACAGTGAAGCTCACATTTATGTTCAAAACATGTTTTGATGGCAACTGATGTCTCTGTTTTGGACCTCTAACCACTCATAGACAAGGCTGCATTTCCAATATTTTACTGAATGCAAGACACACATTTCCATGGAAGTCTTATATAAGAACCTTCAGAATCAACCCTCACTTACAGGTCCAATGAGCTGGAAGTAGTAATTTTGTCGTCAAACTGAAAAGGAACAATGCAATTAAATGGAAATCATTGCTTGATATTCTGTCTGTCTGAAAAGCCAGTTTAATCTTACTTCTGAAACAATCCCATTCTGCTGAACAATATCTCCCACAGACTCATTTGTGAAATGACAGCAAAATAGTATTTGTGATAACTAGAATATTTTGTAAGGGTAAAATATATGATTTGTAAAGAAAACCCCTTCCCTTTAAATACTGGTAAATACCGAACAGCATGTTTCAGACACAAAACAGCAAAGAGGAAGATTTTTTTGTTGGGAAAGGAGGATACAACTACTGCTTTGCAGAGAACTGTTTAGTTGGAAGGATTTAAATGTTTTTATTCTTAGCCCAGATGATAGCAAAATAGTTATGTTGAACTATTCTATATAATGCAGAATGTAAATGTTTTAGCATGTAACAAATTGCAAAAGTGATAATAAGGCAACCATGCGATAGCTAATAGGCTTGTCCATGATCTATTTTGCATCTTAGCTTTTCAGAAGATGAAGAAGAAATATCAAATATCAAGAAGGCAACAAGTGTACTGTTACAGATCAAAAATACCAAGAGACCATCTAATTATAATTATATCCCTTGAAGAGGCTGAAAATATAAACAAATGTTATGTATACAGCTTTAAAAAGGGCATGTAATCTACGTTCTATACAACTGAACATATGGCTCATATCTCCACTGTGTACCTAGTCTCAACCTGCCCTTAATTAAGAGGGGAAAAGATGTCTGTCTACCTGTTCAAAAACTGAGGTACTTGTCTATCTTTTTTGTAATGTCTTTCCATTTTTCTCTAGCATAGAACAAAGGTTTTAGGTAATATTTCAAGAGGTGTTAAGGCCAACAACATGTTCACGAATTTACAGGGCAGCTAGATATTCTTTAATCATTTCATAATTTCTTGGAATCATAAACAAAGATTAAAAAAATAAATAAACATACCCTGCGAAAAAACTTTGCATGACTGCATAAATTTAAGCTAAGCTGGCATGCATATTGTAGATGTAAGACTCAAGTACTGACCCCTGCAAAAGATCTATCCAAAAGCATTGCAAGAACATTTTTTGATGTAAGTGAGATGAGATTGTAAGAGAAATAAAAATAATTTAGTTATCGCAGTGCCACTCAATTCTATTTATTAAACCTGGCCATAAAGTATCTCCCAACATACAACCGGCCCAAAAAACATAAGCAAGTAAAAGACTATATAGTGGTGAAAGTGAGTGGCACTGGAGAGACCCTGATTTAAGTCTATCTTTAACCACTGAAACTCTCTGGGACCTTCAGCTGGTCACTCTCACCCAATCTACCTCAGAGGGTTGTTGTGTGGGAAAAATGGGAAGAGGAGCGCTATGTTTATCTTAAGCTCCTAACATGGGATATAATGGTAACACAGAGATAAAGCCCCAAATAGGAATGAATAGCTCAAACATCTTCATGAAGACATCAATTTATAGATTAATGAAAACTTCAGATATATTGTAAAACTTACATGACTCAGAAACCATGAGTATATCATAATCCCCTTATATAAGGCTACGTTATGATTACACTTAGAGCCTATTGATCATTTTGATTTTTATATATAAAAAGGAATAATAGAGCTCAAAAATGTGTAAAAAAGGCAACTAATGTGATCAGGAGGATAGAGTAAAAGATTGAAACACATGGAGCTTTTTAAAGCTGAAAAGATAAATGGAAAATGACAAGAGACTTACGGAAGTTGATAAGATATTTCCCCACTCTTAACTTTTTATGAATGAAGATGAATCAATGCATTAAGAATAAATGTAATCCTTCTTCTTAGTGCACTGATTCATCTAACATTTGTACATATACCAAAATTAGATGTGGAACTTGTAACTGAAATATGAGGTAATGATTGTCATTTTAAGTTGCTTAAAGACGAACTAAGCAAGTTCCTAGAAGCCAATGCTGTCAATATCTATTAAACATGAAAACTATGCCTCTAAATACTTCCCATAGATAGCTACAGTATACTACAAGACAGTTGTTACAGTGGTGTTCTGCTATACTACAAGACAGTTGTTACAGTGGTGTTCTGCTTGTCAATTTTTATAGTGAACAGGTCTATCAATTTCAAACTAGATCCTGTAAAAAATATCATTTCATCAAAATGCAGAATTGTTCTTGCGTTATTTTTTGATCTGTTCCTTGCATACCACATAGCTAGGCAAACAATCAACTGTCCTATGAAAAGTAGCTTCAGCATTCTGCATGACCTTTTAAGAATTACATAGAGCCAAATCTATTATAAGATGAACAAACAACCCCCCCTACCAAATTAGCATATAAAAGTCAAAAAGTAACACCAGTGAGTTCTATTAATTCTATTAGCTTTTGTTGTTACATTATGTATTTAATGTAATAGAAAATTACATTAAATAACTCATAAATAAAATAATAACATTGATAATGTTTAGAAATTTTGAAACATGTAAATGTATGTTATTTGTTTGAAATAACTAACATAAATATGTATGTTAGTTATTTCAGACAAATACAAGGTTCCAATAATCTCTGGAAGTGCAAGTTTGTAATAATGTAGGGTTGCAAATTCAGGCCCATATAAAATTCTGCATATGTATATGTTTCATTGACTGTTCTATGAAGTAGGAAATCCGTCTACATCAAACTCACCTTCCCTACAAAGTCGCATCGCTTCTCGGTTTTTACCATACTCCTTGAAATTTTCTTCCAAGGCTGCTCCTTTGAGGATGTAACAAACAAAAGAAAAAATGTTAGTTTGTAGTGTTCTTTTTAGAGTGTCAGCTACATGGCCAATTATATTCTGATTAAAATCCAAAGGATTCAGTGCAACAATGCTATAAAATGAATTTGTCTTATATCTCTCTCCCCATCTTACATAAAATGGCTTAAATTCATTTGATAGGAAAAAAAAAATCTTAAAATACAAAAAGCACGTAGTAGGTGCTTTCCTTCCTTCTTTAAAAGCAAGTGAGTACTAAGATAATATAAAGGATTTAATATGGCCTAGAAGTCAAATACTAAAGAAACATGTTATGAAAAGAATTTTATTTTATAAGAATTAAAAATCAACTTTCTGCATATAACTTTGCTTTGGAACAAAGAAAAAAAACTTCTCTGCAATGGCTCCTTAGCTCTGAAATACTTTCCTCTGAGTATGAATTAAGAGTGACATCCCTAGCCATTCCATCACTAGGTTCAAACACGTTCATTCAGCTGTTTTAAAACTGATCTAGTGTTATATGCTCTTTAATTCTAAACACTGAATTGGTGAATGGCCATAAACGCCCCAAAAAGGTTAGTAGGTAATAATCATCGTCTGGAGAGAAGATCTCTTTCAAACCCTGACTCTGGACTTTGATACAACCACGAAATCAAATTAACAGCCACCATTTATTTAACAAGTGGCAGATTCACCTCATAGCTCCCTTGTTTTTATTCTGAAAAGGACAGTTAGAATTCCTACTGTCAACCATTCTATCACAAACTGCTGCTCAAATCCTATAAGCAACATACATTTGAGGGGGGGAAAGTTGATAAGGTGCACTCTCCAACTTCTCTAGGTTAAACTAAATCTACTCTTCATTGAAGCCAAGATCAATGAGTGCTTGTCTCCAAAACTGCCAATACTGGAAGATGTTAGAATCTATAGGGTGGAAAAATCTAAAGATGGAAGGACCAGCTCTGTAAGGCTCCTGAAAGTTCACCAGCTTTCAACGAAAATAGGCATTTGATCAGTTGTCCCACATGCCGATAGATTATGGTCAGCCACTGTCTTACCAACAGGTCTGCAGAGCAATTGTGGTATTGGAAGTTTCAGGTAATGCTTTCAGGTAGTGTACATGGGATGTGACGCATAAAGAAAAGTCCCTAAATATAAAGTTTATTTTAGCAGTGCTTTGAACCTAGCAAGAGGCCTTGATTTCACCAGCTAAAGAGGTGGACATACCACATCGAGTCTTTGGTGCCAGAATATACATGCCAATATGGGCAATTTGAAATATTGCATGTTTTATGCAGGTTTGAGAGGAAAGGTTTTAGTTTCTACTCTTAATTCTCTTCCAAATCAAGTTTTGCGGGTAGTAGTTGCATTTTTGTTGTATGGCAAACTGCCTTGTATTTCTTCTTGGTAGTGTATTTTGTATAAGCTACCGGGAATTACATAATAATTTTATGTAGCCCATTTTTAAATTATTATAATTCTGCCTCTTATTTTGGCTGCTCAAAGATGCATGCGATAGACATTATGTATTACATCACAACTTTCTTTATTCCTGGTGCTCTGATATTTTTTGATAACTTTCTAAGTCTGAAAAAACAGCTCATTCGGTATTTGGATGTATTAATACTTTCCATATTTTAACTTTTATTCACAAGCATGTCATAAAACATATCCAGATGATCATTTCTATCATAGGAATGATTTATTGGAGCACAACAACCTTCCTGTCATATTTACATTATCTTGTCTCATCTCCTTCTCCCTTGTAGCTAAGGAACAAGTAGGACACTTTTGCTTCCACTTTTAGTTGCAGTTCCTTTCGCTTTTAGTTGCAGTTGCAGTTTGGAACTATAGTTAACATTAATAAGCTTACCTAGAAATCACTTTGATTTATTTTAAATTTAACAGTGAAGCAACAATTTGTTGCTTCACTAAACATGGCAAACTGCAATTAATTAAAGTAAAAACAGGAGGACTGTGCAAACCCAAAGGACTGAGCTTGCTGATACCAAGTAACCCAGAGTTAGCATAATATTAAGCATAGCAAATATAACGAAGAAAGTGGGAGAATCATCTGGTGGTCTAGTGCCATCAGTGTGTTAATGAAACTCATCCTGGGCCATGCTCTGCTCTTGATGTCTTATTTTGGTGTTCTGGATCTGGATCGCCTAAAATTGAACCCTCTCTAAACAAAAGTGTCTATTTGTCCATTGTGGTTCTCTGGCTACTCCAGTGATGTCTTTCTAGATATGGACAAACTATCCTGGAAGAGAAGGTCTGTGATTTTGGGGAACACAGCTGGAGGCCATGACTGGGGCAGTTTTTGCTCAGCTTTGACTTGTGTGGCAACTGAACCCTACCTGAGGCAAGACACCTTGCTACAGTGACATAAGGCCTCATTACCACTTACTTAGATTACCACAAAGCATTCTATTTGGGACTGCCTGTACTTAAATTACCACAAAGCACTCTACTTGGACTGCCTTTAAAGACCACTCAGGTATTTCATTTTCTCCAAAATGTAGCAGCTTGAGTACTATTTGGCACTTTCCGATAGAAGTACAAACAGCTTTGGATCCTGTCCTGCCTTCCTATTGACATTAGGTTGCCTTAAACTAATATTAAGTGTTGTCATATTGTGGGATCAAGGAAATGTGCCCTCTCTGTCATGATCTTCACCCTCTGGAGCAGCATTTCCCTAGAAAGAAGGGCAGTGTCCTCTCTCCTAGGGTTCTGGAAATCACTTGAAATCTGGCTTTGGTTTAATATATTGCTGTATTTTGGGGAGCCCTGTTTGATTTGTGTTACTTTGAAGATCCTTTTAGTCTGGGTTGTCTGTGTGTGGTTTTATGTCATTTCTGTTTTTATGGATATTTTGGGTTTTGCACGCCGCCCAGAGCCTTCTGGTGTTGCGTGGCTCTAACAAATTTGAATAAATAAAAATAACAAAATTTAAAGGGATGGTGGTATCCTATAAAGCTCTTTATATTTCATACCACCTTATCTTCAGGAATGTGTTTCATTCATTAGAATCAGGCTGACCAATTTTATCTCACCCAGAAGGAACTAATGATTTCCCGCTTTCAGAAGATATAGGGGGAGGGGAAGCTCAGGGGTCTGGAATGGCCTCCCACTAGAGCAGGGGTGTCAAACTCGCAAGGTCACGTGACGTGTTATGACGTATCGTGACTTTTTCCCCATTGCTGGCAATGGGGTGGGCGCGGTTTCGGCATGACGCATCCGACCCGTGGGCCGGCAATTTGACACCCCTGCACTAGAGTTTAGTTTAGCTCAGCTCCAACTTTTAACTGCCATCAGAAGCAGTTGCAAATGTCTGTTATTCAGATATTTTGTTTTAAATATGTTATTGTTTTAATACTGACCATGGAAGTCTTTGTTTTTATATTTCTATAAAACCACTGGGAGTCCTGCTGAATGGTAATGGGCTATAACTGTTATGAATAAATAAAATCACGTCCACTAATGTTACATTAAATACTCTTGGAGTCTCATAACACTGATTTCCAAACAGAGCAAAGGATAGTTATAAATAGTTGTGTGATGTGAAGGAAGAGTACAGTAGACTTCAAAAATCCACTGGAAACAACTTGCATTATGGGATGTCATCACAATAGAAATAAAAACACCAAGAAATAGGCAACTGCTCTCCTGTTGGCCCTGATAAATAAGTTGCGGGACTTACCTGAGATCTAACTTTTTTTTTTTTTTTTTTACTTTTTAAAGTGAACACCTCAAGAACAGAGAAGGCCCTTATATTTAAATATAAAATCTTTTGAGTGAAGCTGAACTCCTGTTGCTTTCATACAAAAAGCTCCATGCTGTTTTCCTGGCAGGAATGTGGAGATGAATTACCATTGTCTTCTTCCAGGACTTTCCCCCCAAAATTAATTAATTAAATAAATAAATTCCCAAACGACTCCGGTTATAGCTCTGGAATTTCCTGGTGGTCTCCCATCCCTGCGCTGATCAGTCAAGCACACTTACTGTGTTTTCGTAATTACCCAAGGTCAGTTAGGCACTGCCACCTGCCTGAGCAAGATTTACCGAGTGACCTACCTATCTATAAACCTGCGATACAGACAAGGGGTGCGAGGTGGAGGAGAGACATAAACAGGACCTTCTTGGCCAACTCTCCCTCCTTGCCCTCCCCACCCCACCCCCGTCTTACTCTGGGACAGATTATCAGACAATTCCGGCAGGAGAGCGTTAGGCGACCAGCTGTGTTAACCCTTCCGCTGCCGGCCAGACCCCTCCCCTCCCCCTCCCCCACGGAGAAGGGACTCCCGCTCGCTCGCTCACCATCGTTCCCGTGAAGTTTAGCAGCATCGACCCAATGGCTCCAGGGCTGCCCCAGCATTGCCTCCGGGCTAGGCAAGGACCTGCGCTCCCCGGCGGTCGCCATTGCTGCGCTGGTGGCGGTGGCTGTACTGGCGGGGATCGTGGTGGCGGGGCCGAGGCCGCTCTCGCCGCTGCCTCCTCCGTGCCGGGGCCGCCGCTGCTGCCTGCTGGCCGCCGCCACCGCCGCTCTGCGTTGCTCCCCTCTGACGTCAGCCACGGCCCGCGCCGACATTCTTTCCGCTGCTACAATGTAACGAGAAAAGTCATCAGGCTCTTTAAGGTGGCGCCGCCGCTTAAGGAAGTTCCCAAAGAATCCCCCGCTCGCCGAGCTGAATCGGGGCTGCCGCTACGGGCGCCGCGCAGGGAATAACAACGCGAGGCCTCGCATCGCCTTTGTTTCCCATTAATCTCTCGGACAAGCCGGATGGAGCTGTCGGCGCGGTTGGCTCTCAGCTCGGGAAGGGCACCAGCATTCTTTCCCGCTGCCGCTAAAGAAAGGGAGGCAAGGCGATCGACACTAACGCGGCCGTAGTCATCGGGGATCCCGACTCGGCAGCCACCCAGCAAAAGTGCTTCTCGGGAGCCCGCGGTCCAAATCCGAGGCGAGCTCGTCCCCAGATTGCCATCCAAGCAACAGCCCCCAACTCAAGCGTCTCTTCTCGCCCTCTCCCACATCGCACTTCGCGCAGCCCCGAAGTCGTGAAACTCCAGCGAAAGGAAGTTGTTTATTTTAGGCGTCTCGCAAAGTCCGGGCGCATCACACCAACTGCGCCCGCCTCTTTCCTTTCCTTTCGCAGCGACAGGGTCTTAAAGGGACAAGAGGAGCAAGCGCTGCTTCCTCCCCCGCAGCCAGGAAGTCCGGGCAGCGATCGCCCCTCCTCAACGGCCAATGGTTTCGTTTTTCCGAAGACGGGAGCTCAAAAAACAAAAACAAAACAAAAAATCTACTCTGACACACATCGCGCTCCGGCTGAACCCACGCCCTTGGTTTGCGCGAGTAGTCTCGGTTTATTTTCAGGGCTACCTTAAGACAAGACGCCTCCCTCCCACCTTAAAAGTTTTCACGTCAAGCTCAGGAACGGAGGCTGAATAGGAAACAAGCAGGAAACTAACCTCATCTATGCAACTCATCTCCCGCCCCCCTCCGCTCTCGCGGACACCTTCCTTCCACTAATGTCATCTACGATCTTGCCTTAAAAGGTCTCATTTAATATTTAAATCGCTTCGCATCAATCCGCCAATAAGAAAAAGTAGGCTCCTGCTTGCTTGCTTGCAAAAGTCGCCGAGGTTTTTTTTTTTTTTTTTTACATCTGTCAAAACCGGGAGCGAAGAACAGGCTTGACAAATCCGGCTGCCTGGTTAAAAAGGCAACAGGCAAAAGCAACAAAATGTATATATTTTTTTAAAAAAAATGCCCCGTAAGAGCTTTAAAGACGACTAGGAAGAATTATTACCCACTTAACTCTTTCATTGCCCCTCACTGTGGGAAATTCTTATTAATATGAAAATGAAATCTGGCGACATTTTTGGGGGGGGTATATAATTTGTCAGATACGTCGTATTTAAGAAGTTTTGCTGTTTTTATGCTTCAGACTAGACCGATTTTGTAAATACTTTCTACTTTATATAGGATGGCAGTTTATTAAACTGGCAGATTTCACAATACCTGCGCTCATCTTTTTTTAAACTGTATTTCGTTCCAGTAGATTAAACGAAGTTGTTCCTTAAGCAGCTTGCAAAAGAAGTCAAGGCATATTAATTTCCCTCACTTGACAAGATGATGAGAAATTAATTTCAACATCTTCTGTGGAGCTATAAGAAATCCATGGTGCACCACAAAGAACAAGTTTGATTGGTGTTTCTACAAATATTCCTTCTAGAAGTGGAATGGGATTCAACTGCCTGTTTATTATTCAATGGCAGTTTACTCTAATTGTTCCTGATATTATTCCTACTATCAGGAATAAATACTGTACCAAAAAACCGACAGAAAAAATCAGACAGGACTGCCCTAAAATGTATTTCTATTTCCAGATGTTAATATCCTGTTGCTAATCTGCTGCTCAGGCTGATCCTGATTTCAGATTTACTCAAAAATAAATCCACAGAATCCAATGAAAGATATCATTTATTTCCATGATTAGTTACTGAGAAACAAATAGCTTCTGTGGCATTTAACTGTTAAACAAATGTACCAGGAATGCATTTTAAATGAACAAAAATCAAAATGGAATATTTCCATCTAATTTTGTCTCAAAAATTGTTAGTAGTTTCTAATAACAGTGATTAGATGATAAAATGGGCAAGACTGGAAAGATAGCAAATTGCCATTTAAATGATATTCAAAGCAATCATAAGAGAAAATTGAAAGCATTGAAGTATAATTGAATGGAGCAACAATTTAAAAATAAAGTTTAAGGAACAAAAAAAAAGATTATACAATCTGAAGAGAAACCCAAACAGTTACTACCTAAGTATTGTGAGATAGACAGGGATTTTTGCCTAAATGTTTAAAATATGCTTAAAATACATCAAAATATCACGAGACTTGAATCATTATAAGATTCAATTTAAATAAACTAATGTTTTGGAATATATGGACACTAGTTTATAACAAGCATAAATTCAAAGGATGAATTTTACATTATCCAAACTTTTAAGCAAGTTTGAGGGCTAGCCTAAGGGCCTAAATGCAAAAATTGAGATATTATTAAGAATAGATTACCTCAATTAGAAAAGTTTAATTCTAATTTATACATTATAACCAGTGAATAAAGGTTGAAATAGATTTCATGCAGTAAGCATATAAACTATTGTTCATATGACATTTGCATAAGACAGCTTATTACATGTTCCCTGCATAACATTATGAATCTCTATGTACTATCACATGTTCAGAAATTCTAGCTGATAGACACAATCCACACTGCAAACAATTCTACACAATAAAGCCAATGTGTGACCAGCCACCCTGTAAAGCAGCATTCACATATTACAAAATGTAGACCGCAACATATTCATGTCCAATTTAAGTTACAGTATTTTGCCACTTATGTGGATTATGTGGAGTTAAGTTACTGCATACAAGAACTATCTTTTCAGATAATTCACTGTCTTTTATACAGTGAGTTAAAACTATTAAGATGTCATTCAAATCTCATGGCATACAGGCAATTATGTAATGACTTAAACTTAACAAATATTGAATGCCAAGGTCCATTACCAAACTCTAAAGTCTTATGGGATACATTAGCAGTGAGATGCCAGCTACAGTTAGATAGCACTATTCTGCCAGCAAAGCAGCTGAAGAGAATGAGAAAAGGAATCGGTATGAAAAAATAGAATCAAAAGCTATTGAAGCATGCCATTTCTGCCAGCTACTAGTCACATCATTTAAATGAACAGCATATACTACAATATACAGGACTCTATTTCAACTTACTTTTAATCAGGTGTACTGAATTAGACCATAAATCACAGTTTACAAACCTAACAGCTACTTTCACACATCATGCGAATCCAAGTACCGTTTAAATAAGCCATGGGTTAGAATGATATGCAAATACACCCATTCATTTTCAAAGCCAGAGGTATAGGTAGGCTCAAGAAACAGTTTTTTTTCCTAATTCAAAATACATAGGGACTGTATTATTTATTCTAACTTTTACAGATTTTTCTATAAAGTCACCAGGAGTTGCCTATGAATTATCAAGAGGAATTTCTGACACTAATGCAGGTGACACAGCACTAGCCAAGAACAAGGAGCTATCAACAGGTTTGAGAAAATTACAGAGAGAGAGAGAGAGACAGAGAGAGAGAGAGAGACAGAGAGAGAGAGACAGAGACAGAGAGAGAGAGAGAGAGAGAGAGACAGAGAGACAGACAGAGACAGACAGACAGACACACAGAGAGAGAGAGAGAGAGACAGAGACACCTAAGAACTTCTAAGAATGGAAATTGTCAGTGACCAGAGAAGACCGTCTGCCTATAGCTGAAAGGAGGCATTGATGAAAAAGGAATCTGTGAGGCCGAAAAGAATATGCTATTGTCAAAAAAGACTGGGCCAATTCTGGAATACTAACTTAAGAACTCTTTCCTTACAGTATTTTATAGCAATTCACACTGATTTTTTTTCTCATATTATGGAAATTGTTTCTGGAAGTAAACAGCCTAGTTCTTCTGAAAATATTCATTTTATTCAAATGAGTTCGGTTTGTGGTATAAGTCCTTTGCATTTACAGTTATTTCTACCACAAGTATAACATCTGATCATACGTTATTACTTATTTTAAAAAAGTTTTTGTTTTATTTCTGTTCCAAACCTTCCACTTTTAGCTTTGTTCTTTATCTATTTTTTAATAAAGTATTTCTTTAACCTATATATAATGTATACATAATCTTATTTTATTGTACCATTTAACCTAATTAAATATTCTAAAATGTCTGAGTTCTTACAAGAAATATTTTGCATCCTATGCAATATGAGTCATATAACATTATACAACCATATAACTGATTCTTTTTAGATTTCACTGAAAGGTTTAGACAATACTTAGTAAAGAAGAAATGGAGTATGATTACTCTGACAAATATAGGAATATCTGTTTGTAATCAGTTTGTGATCAAAATTGTTGCTGGTTAATGACTTTCAAAACAGTTGAACTAGAAATTAAAATAAGAATTAATTTCCTGATCGTTGGAATTGCTACATCATTTGCCTTACTATTATTATAGCAGTAGTTTCCAGAATTCACAGAATCTGCCACTAAAAGTGAACGCGAAAAGAAATACACAAGGAGTATATTTTACAATTACTGATTAATTAATACATGAAGCTGTTTACTAAAAAGCTAATGTCAAGCTTTATGAAAAAGATTTTTCTCCTATTTGTAGTTTTCATGGAAACAACTGAAATAATAATAAACTATTGGTGTTAAATATTTGCTTCCTTGATATCATTTGTGTCTTTCTTTTTTCTATCTTACTCTTTCTGATTAGTTAGCTTACTCAAGATTGAAATATTTAATATGGTTCCTTGTTAAGGCCACACTTGGAATACTGCATCCAGTTTTGGTCACCATGATGTAAAAAAGATATTGAGACTCTAGAAAGAGTACAGAGAAGAGCAACAAAGATAATTAGGGGACTGGAGGCTACAACATATAAAGAATGGTTGCTGGAATTGGGTATATCTAGTTTAATGAAGAGAAGGACGAGGGGTGACATGAGAGCAGTGTTCCAATATCTCGGGGGTTGCCACAAAGAAGAGGGAGTGAAGCTATTCTTCAAAGCACCTGAAGGCAGGACAAGAAGCAAAGGATGGAAACTAATCAAAGAGAGAAGCAACCTAGAACTAAGGAAAAATTTCCTGACAGTTAGAACAATTAATCAGTGGAACAACCTGCCTCCAGAAGTTGTGAATGCTCCAACATTGTCTGAAATGGTATAGGCTTTCCTGCCTGAGCAGGGGGTTGGACTAGATGACCTCCAAGGTCCCTTCCAACTTTATTATTATTATTATTATTATTATTATTATTATTATTATTATTATTATTATTATTATTATTATTATTATTATTATTATTATTATTATTATTATTATTATTATTATTATTATGTTGTTGTTGTTGTTGTTGTTATTATCATTATTATTATTATTATATAACCCAGAAAGGAGGAAAAATGTATTTTACATTGTATAGAGAATCTGTGGTCTCACAAATTCTTTTGCAATCATTTTAAATTTCATGCATATTATTATTTATCTTTCTTATCACAGGGGGTTAGAAAATTATTTGTTATATAAAATACATGTCATGTTTTATTGGAAACATGCTATTAGTTTTCACTAAGGTAATTGGCTATGGGGTAATCTCATCATACATCTGTAAATCCTGAAGATACAAGACAATAGATTCATTAAAATATAATATTAATTCTACTATATGATTTAAAAGTATATTTTTGAAAGTATACTATATAATTTGAGAAGAAAAATAGAGATTCCAGAAAAAAAAATGAGAATGAGTTTAATAATTTTCTAAGAGGAGAAGATATAGTCCAACAATATGTGGTTGATATGACTGCTAAGACTATAGGTAAAAGGCTGATTAACCACAAATGTCATCAAAAGCATCCTTTGTTAAATGAAAAGCATCTATATTTGTCTCTATATGCATCTTACTTCTTTAATAAAATGATGTTTTCATCTTTAATTTTAAAACTAAACAATAGCAATCATTCTGTTTCTCTGTTTAGGTAATGAAACTTCTCTGAAAAGATGACCCAGCGGGGGTCATAGTTTATCTAGTAATATATATAAGGATGGGAAATTGGTAAAAGGAGATAGCACTTAGCAATAGCAATAGCACTTAGACTTATATACTGCTTCACAGTGCTTTACAGCCCTCTCCAAGCAATTTACAAAGTCAGCATATTGCCCCGACCTTTTGGGTCCTCATTTTACTGACCTCAGAAGGATGGAAGGCTGAGTCAACCTTGAGTCAGTCAGGATCGAACTGCTGGCAGTTGGCAGAATTAGCCTGCAACACTGTATTCTAACTACTGCGGCACCACGGCTCTTCTATGAAAAACATATTAATTTTCTTAGGGGAAATTAATAGCAAAATAATAAATAGTAGCACACTATTTAAGTTGTTAAATAAAGTGATTTTTGCCTGCACTGTTTTATTATTTAGACATCTCCTTATAAAAACAGCTACTAAGTATAGGTAGTCTCCATTTAGTGACAGTCCAAAGTTACAAGAAACCACAAAAAAGCTACTTATGTCCTGGTTTTGAAGTTCTGATGACCTTGACCCCTGTGGGTCGTGTGACCACATTTTGGGCACTCAACAAACAACCCGTGTTTACAACTGGTGTTTATTTCTGGTTCCTGTCAAAAAAAAAAAAAAGCCCCCTAGTGAACAATGGGATCATTTGATGACTGTGTTCACTTAAAGACTGCCACAAGAAAAAGCTCAGCCACATGATGATCTACTTAACAAATACCATGATTTACAAGCATAACTGAGGGAACAATTATGGTTGTAAGTCAAGGACTACATATGGCTGATGTTAATTAGAATACAAATATATTACAGCTTCAATGCACTGAAGCTAAATTCTCAAATTCTTTCATAATAAAGTTTCTCTAAGTAACAAAAACATGTCTTGTGCTTTATTATATATACCTGTGCATATGTGCAATACTAGATACACGCCTTATATTGTTCCATGAGGCCAATTCCAATTCTGAAATACATAATACATTAACTTTAATCAAGAAAAGTTATTGTATTCTGCAACAACGAGAAAAAAGCATTAATGCTTCTAAACGAACACATAGCTATATCTGTCGCTGAGTGAGTTATTTTAGCTTCTTGCCCCCAAATGCATATGCAAATAAAAAGTAGATATTAAAAGTCCAGATTCGGTTTATGTTGGCCTAGGAACCTTTGGACTAAATTAAGCTAAACCTTTTATTAAAAGTTGTATTGTGCAAGAATGTATGTGTTTGAATAGAAGGGAAAAAGTTATCTTATAGATCTATATTAAATGATCCATAAAAATGGTCACCACTTGACAGTGGAAGGAATAAATTTGTGGTGACCAACTGCCAATGTCTAATGCAAGGTGAGATAATGCTTCTAAGCTTCTCACATTACAAAAAATTTGAACTAGGGAAAAGTTTGTCAAGTGCCGGGGAATCAAGAGATTCAGGCAGTTCAAAGTCTAAGCTCTCTAAAAGAATCTGAACTACTAACAGTCAAGGGAAATTAGCGGGAGTAAAGAATAGAAGAAATTGAAGATGGGCTGGACTTAGATCTCTTGTGGGCATGCAGGGACTCATGACTGATGACTCCCTCGGGTTCAGCCTGGTCATCTCCTACAAGGTCTTCTTCTCCTTGTAGGAGAAGGACAAGGTCTTCTCCTTCTCCTCCTCCTCCTCCTCCTCCTCAAGAAGCCAGACTCTTTCCCTCCTTTAAATTATTTCACATGGTCATTCATACATGAAATCAGTCTTATTTTTCACAAGACTTTGGTGATTCTCTCTCTACATCAAGGCAGAGTACAATATGGCAGATATCCAGGGTAAGTCTTGTGGGTGGATTGCATCAAACCAGTGTAGCTAGCTACAACTTCAACCTGAAATTTGCAACTTTAATTAGGAAGGAAGCCCTGCAGTGAAATTTTAAAAATGAAAGTAAACATTTTGAATCTTTGGAATGGAATACACCAGGGGTAGGCAACCTTGGCTCTTTTATGACTCGTGGACTTCAACTCCCAGAATTCCTGAGCCAGCCATGCTGGCTTAGGAATTCTGGGAGTTGAAGTCCACGAGTCATAAAAGAGCCAAGGTTGCCTACCCCTGGAATAGACTATGAACATTAAGCAAAATAAAATCAATCAAGATAGCAGAAAGGTCTTGCTCTTAGAATAGGCATGTAATAAATGCATCTCATCAATTACAAAAAAAATGACAGCAATGCCAAACCACTTTTGAAAAACCTTGCCAAGAAAACTGCAGGGACTTGTCCTGGCAGTCTCCAAGAATTGGACATGAGTGAACAGAAGAAAAAAAAAATACTCAACGAGAGTATCAGATACAGAAGGACAAGTTTTTAGAATCTGTCAATCAGTCACAGGCTCATTCATGAGGAAGTGCTATGTTAACTCTTTATTATTAGAATGTAAATAACCTGCTCTCTCTTTTTTATTATTATTATACAGTCATTAGAAACAACTTGTCTTCATGTGGGGCTTGTAGAAATGCAACTGAATGATCATTGTGCATTAAAGTGGAAAGCAAATGTGAGAAATTGTGTTTTGATGTAGTGTTAGTGTTTAACAGTGTTTGTCGATGAATATTTCCTAAGAAGGATTTTTCAAGCCCTCTTGAGCCATAATAAGATCATGTCCTCTACTGAGAAAGCAAAGAGTATGCATAATACAAGAGAAAGCAAGCATCAAGAGAGCAAAGGAAAGGAAAAAAAAACTGCATTAATTATCCCAATATGAAATGAAAATAACTTATGCTCGATCACATCAGTGTATTTTTAAAAAAGAAAAGTGCACTTTTTGATATATAATAAAATGTTATGTTATAGGAAATTAAAACATATAATCAAAATCATAGCAATTAAAAAGTTCAGAGTAAATCAGCCAAGGTCCTATTTAAATGCGCCAACTGAAAAATATATCTGACATCTATTTAATCACAGTTGTATTTAACAGAAGAAACTACTCAAGTACTTTCAAATTTCTGGTTCCTTCTTTCCTCCTCAATAAGGATGACATTTAGTTTTAAGTACCATATGCATCTATAGGACTATACAGTACATTAAATAGTATTGGGCAGCTTATATAAAGGCTGAGAAAACTTAAATAGCTATTTGATGGGCACATAACAACATGTTCATATAGCGTGATTCCTCTGTCACTTCCTTCTTTTCAATTTATATATATTATGTTCAATCCTTTTTTTTAACCAATTAAAACTGTCCAAAATTCCACGTTCTACAAAAATATCTCTCTCTTCAATTAGATGATGGGGGGACTGTTAAATCTAAATGATTTTAAAAATGCCCGTTAGTTTTTATCCCCTGCCAATTTAGATTTTACATTAGGCTGGCCATGACTACAGTACTCTTCTACATTTCGTGAATCAATCGGTATTCCAGCAGATTGGAATACCATCAGTGGTTAAAATTGCAGAGCATCAACTCATTGTGGAATAATGAGAATTCAGGAATAGATTTTTATTGAGGTTGAAACTAGGAGAAAGAATAATATTGTTCACTATGCCCATGAGTCACTCAAATTTTAAAGGGATTTGATTATCTGTATTATCATTAAAACATGCTTTGCAATAGATTAAAATTAACATATTAAGCGTTAGAGAAATTGTGGACTCTTTGACCATTTTAAGTAAGGCAGGAACAGTAATAGCTGCCGAATCCTGTATTAGTTGAAAAATTAGGTGCTGTATGGAAAGATACAAGCCCAAAGAACCAGGTCATAATTTGCTCCATGTATGCCCAAATATTATTACAATCTTTCCCAACTCTGGCATCTGGATGACAGATGAAAGGAAACAGCAACAACAAGAAGGTTAAGTCATAATCACATATATCCTAAAAATGGTTGCTCCTCAATAAAACCACAGCCATCTCTAAGGCAAGTAGGGAATTGCAGGCAAGGATACCTGTAACAATCAGACAAACCAACATGAAACATAACTGAGGCCACAGACTTATCTGAGTCATCTGTAGTAGCTTCCTCCAAATCAAATGGAATATCAGATAGACAAGAATTCACTGTAGACACTTGATGGCGATGCTAGCTATGTTTGTTGTGATACTGTAGTTGAGAAGTTATGTCAGGGACAGCGGTATCTATACTTTTATAAGATCACTGCACTCCATAATAGCACTTTGCCCAGGACATGCAGAAAGATTTGCAATAGTGGCAGGTTAAAAAAAAATCTAACAAATAAATTCATCTGGTGAAGACCTACTACAGCTCACCTGAGGTCAGGAAGGATATCCTGGATAAGAACACTGGTCAAGTGGCCAATGGTCCCAAATCCTTTAAAATGGAGTCAACACAAGGTAATTTTGTGTTATTGGTCCTTTGCTGTCACAGGGATGGAACAGGTAAATGTCACCAGTAATTAAGGTAGTTGCAGATGCACTGTAACTAATACCAGAGAGATGGAACTGGAAGTCCTGACTTCAGTTTCTTCTTTCTCTCTCTTTTTTTGGGGGGGGCTCTGGCCTTCAGAAATAGAGAACATTTTATCTGTGCATGTGGTGTGACACCCAAGAATTGATGCGTTAGGTCTGCTTTAAGAGTGAAAGCTTAATAAAGAACAAAATCTTCTAAGAGCTGGTAAAAGTGGAGAGCCTTGATAAAATGGACAAAAGTTTCCCAGATTATGCAGTAGCAATGGGTCTACGCTAACCATAGAGGTAGTCCTTGACTTACAATGTAATTGGGACCAGAATTTCCATAATTAAGTGGTACGGCTGCACTGCTTAGCAACAGCAATCCCTGTAGTGCTGGCTGCAATCATTAACC
Source organism: Azemiops feae (assembly GCA_023970755.1). Taxonomy (NCBI): domain Eukaryota; kingdom Metazoa; phylum Chordata; class Lepidosauria; order Squamata; family Viperidae; genus Azemiops; species Azemiops feae. Next base: position 730,056 of record JALGBA010000893.1, read on the forward strand.
TATCGTAAGGTCGAGGCAACTTCCTGACAACTTCCCATAACCAAAGTCAGTTCCAGGCTGGTAGGCAGGTAAGTGGCTGCCACTGATTGGGAAGGGGAGAGCACGGATGTACAGAAGGAGGCACCAAAAGGATTGGGGAGGGTCTGCAAGGGTGCAGGGCAAGTTGGGGAGGTTGTATGAGAGTGTGGCAAGAGTCAGGGAGGGTGCACAAGTGTGTGAGGGGAGGCACAAGAGGCACAGTGTGGGTCAGTGAGGGTGCTGGGATGGCCAGAACTCCGAGGAACCGTTAGAACCACCATTCATTCAGTGCTTTTGTAACTTAAAACAATCACTGAATGAATGGTCATAGATCATTCTTAGAGCTGGATAGTAATTGAATAATTTACAAAAACAAATATTGATACACTTACAGAAAAGAAAACTCTAATAAGCTGCTAAGTGAGACAAAAAAAAAAAGAGGAATTCACTGGAGCTCTACCTTTACATATTGCATACAATTCATGCCAAAAGTTCCAAAAGTTCTGAAAGATTGTGAACATTGTGGAACACAATCACATACAAAACCCATAAATGTGAATCACAGAGGTATGATGAAAAAAAAAAATCACTTAATTCTATCTTTCTTGTATAAATATATTTTAAATATATTTTCATCATTCCCAACATACAGACCAAGACAGTGCCTGATGTACTTTTGTTTCTAAACTTAGTCCATCTTTAGCTGGCCAGAACAGCAGGCATATTCAATCTTAACTTTAAATCTACAGTAGTGGCCAAAATTGTGGAAACCTTTTGGGAAAAGTGTACAGTAGAAATGCCACCCTTGGTTAAGTTTCCACCAATTTTTCTTCTAATTTCTTTATAACTGTAGCCTTGTTCACTTAATAATACTATTTTACATCGCTTTCTGGGCAACCAGTCAACTCTTTGCACCATTACTTTAATTTTATTACGTTTTACAAGCTCACTAAATGAAAGAAAAAAAACCCCAACCAACTTGATAGCGATCACATAACACACTGACAAATGTCCTCCTCTCAGCTTCAATACATGACATCAATAACTGAATCCTACTGTGATCTGATTGGCTCATTGCCAAAACAAGATGACACCTGATTGGCTCTCTAAACACTCATGCTCATTGGCTACAATCAGATGAAGGAAAACTACCTGATATCAACTTAAGCAAGTTGTGCTTCCTTTTTCTGGTTATTTGGCTATAACTTTTCATACAATACAGTACAGATAATTGAACAAACTATGTTGCATTACATTCTTGATTAAATTATCTTTCCACTGATATATAATTTTATGGTACTACTCCAAAAAAAAGTGGTGTTATTAGCCATCAAACCTCAAAAATACACTTTCCCCAAAAGGTTTCCACAATTTTGGCCACTACTGTACATTTCACTTCATATTTGATAGAAAAATAAACAATACTAAAATAAAGAAGCACACACTCACACACACACACACACAGAACACCACTATTTCCTTTCCCACACAGTTACTTAAGAATCTTTATTATTGAAAATCTACTTGAGCAGATTCCAGAAAGATTTATTTGATCTTATCTAACCTGACTTTTAACAGCTACAGTCAAGATGCACTCTGTAGTAAGAGATTTGCTGAAATGTTCACTATTTATTTATTTCACCCTTTATCCGATTTAACCATTTTTTGCATACCTGAAACACAATGAGTAATTTACCCTCCAGAATAAATTAAAAAACATTTAATCATTACAGAAAATATGTCATTTCATTATGTCAAGGATTTAATTTCAGCTGTCATATAAAACTATATTTAAATTACCTTCTCTTATTTTAAATGTTTCTGAAAATATAAAAATTATATCCATAATACTGGTATTTATCTGTTAAATCAGGAATTTAAAATCTCTCTTGGCTGAAAGATCACCCCTAAGGCTCGTAATAAATGCTAAGGACTGCACTCTAACGGTAGACAAGACTGAGATAAATTATGCATCTGCAAGGCTTAAGGCATACTTTCTGCCCTTGAAAATCTTCTATCCCAGGTACAAATAGAGGCCCATATTTTTGCTTTCCCTTGTATTCAGGCTCAAGAATAATTTCTTGCTGTGCTGTGTTAATTACATGTGAATAATCTATCATTTTCAACACTGTACTGTACTGTACTGTACTGTACTGTAAAGGATAGGTGTCTGGAAGGTAGGAGATAAGGAGGGACAGTGACAAATTTTGTATGACACTACAAACACTCATCCCTAAACATCTGCATGTGATGTAATGGTACAAATATGAAAGGGCTTTAGCTACAATGGAATAAACAGAGACCTATAAAAGACATAACCTATTTCTGTTAGTGGACAGAAATGTCCATTTTTCTCCCATTTGCCTAGTCAACTGCCCAACTAAAGATGTAGTTCAGTCATTATAAAGACCTTCAATTACTTTAAAATACTATTTATGCACTGCGCTTGAATAATACAAAATCTACTAATGATCTCCCTTCCTAGAGAAACAATATGGAATCAATAAAATAATGTATTCACTAAAATGCAAGAGTGGTAAAATTTACTTTGTATATAAATGTACACCTAATACTAGATTTTTAATTTATTATACAGTTTCTGCTTAACGCTTGGGAAATTATCATAACTTTATTATAAAACAAAAACAGGAGGATAGTCTTCTGAGTCAGTTTCTAAATATATTTTTCTTCACACATACACAACTGTACTCATCACACTCAACATATTATATAAAGAGCAGAAAAGGAATAAGAAACACTAAGAAAAAAATCAAGATGAGTTAAGAAAATATAGCTAAAGCTACTTCATTCATTGCATCTCTTCATCTCTTTCTATCCTTTCATTTACCAATACATTCCAACAGCTCTGCATTTTCTTTGCCTCTTTTCATATTAACAATTCCTTGCTTCCTTCACTATATTCTTTGCAATTATCCATTTCTCATTATACATTCTATGCTGTATCTTTCTCATTCTTCTAGCATCAGTACACTAAGAACTGATTTCCTATCCCAGGACTGTTCACTTCATCATTCCACCCAACATAATTTTTCATACATTCCAGTAGCATACATTCCATACATTTTTTCACTCTTTTCCTAATAGCTTCCATATCTTTATGTCCACTCTCCATCCTGTCTATTAAGAAATGAACCTAATAGAAGAGAATATATATGGCTCAGAGTTGAACTGTAGAGGTCTTGGTGCTTTCTGAGCTTAATTGGTTGCTTGTAGCTGTTTCGTTACCCAACTAGATAACATAATCAGTGCTACTTAGTATGGGTTTCACTCTCCTTGATTAGAGTATTGTTTTATGTTTAATTGTTTGTCTGGTGTTAATCCTACTTGACTGTTGACTGCTGAAGGGGATGTGTCCTAGTCTTCTTGTTTCCTTCTTCAAAAACAAAAGTTGCCTCTTTCGAGCATACAACATTGTATTTTGTAGATGACTCTAGAGAAATGAATCTAACAAAAAAGTAACAAATTTTACTGGACAATGTTGAGACTGATTTGAAAGTGGTTTTAAAAATGACAGGCTACAAGAATGATATGGAAAAAGATGCTACACTGAATGTACAAATAAAATCAACTGATGTCTTCATAATTCAAAGAGATGCACAAATAGCAAATCTTTTCATATTAACAAGAATGACCTAGATAACTTTTGGGGTTACAGAAGAGATTTGTTAAAGATTTGAAGTAAGTTGTGTGAAGGGACAAAAGGAATGAAAAAAAAATTCTAGGACATTATTTGAAAGGTTCAAAAGTTAAGATTATTAAAAATAAAAGGAAGGAATATAAAATTGGTTTATTTGATCCAGGTTAAAATAGGTATATTGTTATCTCTGGTAACTCTTAATGGATTTTGCTGACCAGAACTAAACAATGAGGCTTTAAGGCATATTTACAGATAAGATATGGAATATGGAGAGAAAAGATCATTTGTTGTATTTTATGAGTTACTAAAATTGTTTATACTTGTGATGAAGAGGGAGATCATTTTTTAAAATATTTTTCATTTTCTTTACTGTATTCTTTTCATTTTCTTTTTGTTTCTTTTTTATTTTCTGCCCTTCCTTTTTACTTTTCTTTTTTTTAGTTTGCATTATTTTTAACTTTTTTATAATTGTAATGTTTAATAAAATTAAATTGCTTCCCCAAATTTCTGATATTTTTATTATCGTAATTCAATGAGGAGAAGCATGCGGCGATCACCAGTTTAGGAATCCTTATTGTCATACATACAACAATCTGGATACCACTAAGTTATGCTTTTTCACAAATATTTTATAATCTTTTTTCATTTCATACAATAAATAAATTACATTTTCATGCCTCTACTTCTCAATTCCACTCCAATATAAGTCCAACTTCATTCAAATCAATCACATCCTTTTCCTTTATCTTAGTTTTCATAAGCACACAACATGTTATTTCTTTCATTAATTCATTTTTTTCATTAATTCTTATTCTTTATCGGATGTTCTTTTCACATTTCAAATTCATAATCTTCCATATGCCATAGTTGTCAAGATATGGACTTGCACTCACCCATCATGGCTCTGATCAACTACTGCATGCATCTATAGGTATATATGATTAAACTAGTTTGAACTATATTTCATTTTTCTGCTAATACGATTCATTTAATTTCTTTTTTCTTATTGCATCTCATACCTTTTCTGTTCTCAGCATACCACTGGTTCCCCTAAAAGGGAACAGCGCGCTAAGTATGTATGTTGCACTTAATCATTTGACTGAATGCCTGAAAGACAAGGTATAAGATTTCAGACTAAATATATCTGGTTCAGATTTTATTATGCAGTTTATTCATCGCAGAAGTATTAAACAAAGAAGGTATGCAAACTTTGGTAATAGTTTAATTTCGGGGAGAGAAAGCACAGCTATGAATCCTTTTAAGTATTTGCCCAGCCAATCATTTCTGAGAAGAGAGAGCAAGAGGTTTTATTTTAGCTGAGTAACTCCTCAGATTCTGGACCTATAATGGTAACAGGATAAACTATAAAAAGCTTTTTTTTTTTTAAAGGAACAAGGATTTTAGTTAAACATCAATGCTATCAAAAGATGCTACTGAAACCTTAATTTATTTGTAGATTGTAAATACCAGAATTCCATGTTTCCAGCAACATTACATTTCACCACAAAAAGAAACGTTTGCTATGGAGATGAATGTTGGAGATAATCTGCACGGTCTATAAGCAATCTGAGAATGTCCTGCATTGCTTGGGATAGAAAATAATTCCGTCCAGATCATGCCTCTGCTGCACAGAGAATAGCATTATAATATCACCAAAATTAGATCCTCTCAAATGCTGACAACCTACATCCTGAAAACACTGGGTCTAGACTCAGTCCAAAAGATGTCACTAACTTGCAACTTTTAAGGTAGCAGAAGGGTCATTTAGTTTTTTTCACATGATAGAGTGGCCACCTCATATTTCATATGGCCTCTTCTCATCTAGCTCCCTGTGTGTGGAATTGGCTCCCCCTTGAACTACATTTGGAATCTGATTTCACAAAGTTTAAAAGGGTCCTTTTCTTTTTTCAGAAAGAAGCTGGAAGAATTAGACTTTACAGTTGCAGCACTCAATGACAATTTAGATTATTGTAGAAATGACATTCATTGAGCTGACTGCTTTATTTATGTATACACATGTGTTTATGATTTGTTAGATTTTTATAGTTATTTCCTTTACAGTTATTGTAATCCTTAGCTTATTGTGGCAATTGGGACTGGAATTGTTGTTGCTCCACAACATGTTCATTAAACATGATATCATATGATCGTGTTGTTAGCAATGGCAAATTCCAGCAGCCTGGACTGCTGCCATTAAGCAAAGACTGCAGAAATTGTTAAGTGAGGACCTCACACGACTATGATTTCTGATTTCCCACCGGCTTCCACTTTGACTTTGCTTGTAGGAAGCCAGCAGGGAACAATGGAAATCATAATCACATGACCCCGGTCAGCATAGCAGAGTTATCAATAAAGCTGCAACCTTGATGTGGGTATGCGGGAAGACAGGAGAAGAACACAGGAGATATGTTTTAAGTATCTTAAGCCACCAGCAAACAGAGTAAAACAGCTGAATAAAAGACGATGTTTTTCCTTCAGAAGCAGTGAATGGTCCAAAAGAGAGCAGAATAAGTGTAGAGAGGCTGAGCAAGACAAAGTACAATGTGAAAAGCTGCAAGAACTCAACCGGTCCGCACAAACAAGGAAAGCCCCATCTACAGGATGCAGGCAGCACACAAAATCACACCCCCTCCAGTCTGTGGAAAAACCTCTCTCCACGTAACCGGTCCCTGGTACCCAAAAGGTTGGGGAATATGCTATATGAGCCAGCAGTGTGCTGCAGCTGCCAAGAAAGCCAAAACAGTGCTAGGCTGCATTAACAGAGGGATAGAATCAAGATCACGTGAAGTGTTAATACCACTTTACAATGCCTTGGTAAGGCCACACTTGGAATACTGCATCCAGTTTGGTCACCATGATGTAAAAAAGATGCTGAGACTCTAGAAAGAGGACAGAGAAGAGCAACAAAGATGATTATGGGACTGGAGGCTACAACATATAAAGAATGGTTGGGTATGTCTAGTTTAATGAAGAGAAGGACGAGGGGTGACATGATAGCAGTCTTCCAATATCTAAGGGGTTGCCACAAAGAAGAGGGAGTCAAGCTATTCTCCAAAGCACCTGAGGGCAGGACAAGAAGCAACGGATGGAAACTAATCAAAGAGAGAAGCAACCTAGAACTAAGGAGAAATTTCCTGACAGTTAGAACAATTAATCAGTGGAACAACCTGCCTCCAGAAGTTGTGAATGCTCCAACACTGGAAGTTTTTAAGAAGAGACTAGACAACCTTTTGTCTGAAATGGTATAGGGTTTCCTGCCTGAGCAGGGGGTTAGACTAGAAGACCTCCAAGGTCCCTTCCAACTCTATTATTGTTATTGTTGTTATTGAATAGTAATAGTATACAGTACAAACTTCAGAGTAGTAATAATTGAAGAGAATATAGAGTAATAGCAATTGTCATAATAGTAGAATAGTGATAGCAATAGAAAAGAATATAGGAAGCACACATATATTACTTTGGTATGTTTGTTTTTATACCCCTCATCCCCAGATCTCCAATCCTCGTAGGAGTTATAAAGAAACCATCTGTCCAGAATCCAGTGCTTTTGTGTCTCTCTTGAGTCTGGTTAATCCAATTGGGCATGGTTTACAAGAAGTACCTGTGACAGGGATGGTGCAACGTGACTGTGAGCAAGCTGCGACGGCCAGAACTATGAGGATCCGGATTCAGCAATGTTTGAATAGTTACTGAATGAATAGCCATAACCCAAAGAATACCTACACTGTATTTAGATATAATCAGATACCAACCCTCCCACCTAAAAATAGCAAATGTTTACTATGTTTTTACTTGGATTTCGTTATAGAAGTCTCAAAATAAGATTAATAAAGTTCTTGTTTCAAGATGATGGGAAATCATGACATTAATTAGCTAATTTTCAGAAGACTCAGGAGGCTATACAAAATAGTTTGGGAGTTGCACGTGCCCCTATTTGGCCTCAGTTTATGCATGCATCCCTGGTTTATTAATTCAAATGTTTGCAACACATGCATTCCTGGTTTATTAATTTAAAATATTTGCAAAATAATGTTTGCAAAAATGTTTACAAACTTATCTTTGAACAGTAAGATAAAACAGCTGTTTATTCCTGTTGTAAGGGAGTGACACATTCCTGTTTAATGTGCTCAATCTCCCCTTTTCTTTGAATAATATATGCAACTCTGTCAATAAAAAAGGAGAGAGAGTGTAATTTTCCTTTTACAGAAAAACATTTTTCTCATGCAACAGGTATCATTATCCCCAGTACTCTTCGTTTATTAGTAGCAGATCACCGGTCTGTCACTGGACAAAAGATTTAATAAGAACACGATCCAAAATTTACTCCCTCAATGTTACCATATTTTCTAACATGTGTGCGTGTATATGAGTGAATGCGTTGATTAGTGGGTCACAATACCTTAAAAACTGGTAAAAATCAGGTTGATATATCAATTGATCATCATCTGCCTGGATTGTGGAAGTTTCCTTTTACAGCTGATTAAATCTGCAATGGAATACATAATCAAATCACTATTACAGTAATAAGATTTTTGCCCTTAGCAAAATAATGCAAGTTACACGATATTAATAAATCTCCAGCTTATTAGAACCCAACTGCTTAAGCTGAACCCTCACAAAGCATTTTTATTTGCAAAATAAGTTTAAATTATATGAAAAGTGTATTCCAATCGTATGTAGTGAGAACTGAATACACTTCAGGATCTTCTTAAAGACAAAAAATAATATTAACAAATCTTGCCCAAGTTCGTATTTTTATTTTCTTGGAACTGATAACAGATTGTCAGTAAACTCTCGGAGCAGCCCAACAGAGCAGCATCTGCAGGGGGACAGGCAAGAGGGGGTCAGGATGATGAAAAGAGCATCACAATGCAAGCTCTGCCCCTTGTGATGCCACATGCATGTCCAAAAGGGGCAGAACTTGTACCACCATATTACCACTGGTGGGATTCAGCCGGTTCGCACCACTTCGGCAGAACCGGTAGCTCATTTTTTGTTGCTCAGACCCAGAATGGACTTCCGGAAGTGGCATCCACACGGAGAACCGGTTGTTCACATATTTGAATCCCACCACTGCATATTACCCTGTTGTTTTAAACATTCAAAGCGGACAGATCTTGAAAAACCTACTGGCTCAACATACAGTATAGGCAATATGAAACATTTTAATTTATAGTAGTAGCTTGATATCAACAACAATCTCAGTGTTTTGGAAATGAGCCACCTATAGAGCAAACTCAAAAGCATACATTCAGAGCAATCACTCACTATTTGATTTCTCTGATATTTTTTTCTCTTTGTAATTGTAAACACTGATATCCAAGCTTCTTACTTCTGTCCTAACAGTTAATGACAGTTTATTTATTTATTTAGAAAACATATCCAGCTATTCTGCTAAGCAAATAAATCTTGGCAGTTCACAATTTAAAAAAACATGATAAAAAATAACAAAATAAAGAAATACAAAAATACAATAAATATAAAATTCAAAAACCAACATAATCTTCAGTCACAAATTCATCAAATCAGCTCCAATTAACAATCTGGTCCTTAAGCCTATGGAAAAAAACATTTTTTAATAGACACATTATTGTCAGCATCAGATTCGTCTCCATCAACATAAATTTTCTTTTAAGTTTCAGTTAACATTAAAACACAGACAGAAATGTTAATGCCATAATCTGTGTTCCCACACTGTAGTTTGGCTTCTATATTTATCTGAATATAAATATCCAAACTGCAAAAAATGCACATAGTAATATTATGCAGTTATTTCATTAAAAATTTTCTTAATTTACTAAATTTCCAAAAAGTAATTGAATGCTTATATAATTTAATATTCAATATTATCTGTATTTTAGTAAATCTGTTTAAGTTCCATAACAAATTGTATGTAGAAAAATTGAAGTTAAAATTTGGAATTATTAACTAAATTTTGCTTAATTAGTTAAACTGTCAAGCTCATTTTTTTCAGAAATTATTAGAGTTAATAGTGTGAAAAGGCTTCATAAAAGACATAAGAAAACCGGCTATTAAAAATAAAGGTGTACACAAGTGAAGATTACTATTTCACATCTCAAGAATAGACTGCCAAAAGCATAAGTTGAATAAAATGTAAAATATATCTGCACAGAACCAACAGGAGGAGCTAATGTTTACAAAGCAGATGGATTTACAAATTTACAAAGTCTATTGTTAAAACAAAACACAGAAGATGGGACTTCTCATTTATTCATAGAATATTTCTTAACAGTTCTCTAATGCTTCATTATTATGAAGCATTTATATTTATCTGTTCAATATTAATTTACTACCCCCCCAAAAAAAACCAATAAACAAAAGGGAAATATAATTTCAGTGTTAGTAATTTAGGTGCCATAGCACTAACCTTAAAAAAGAGACTTGTTCATTTACAGGTACAATGTCACATCGCTATGCACAATGTAAACAAAAGACAGTGGCATGCACCCCAGGCTAAGGATGTCAGCATTTTTCAAACACCTTTCTGGCTGTTGCATTTTATAGTGATGCAATTTGACCTACATTTCAGTGGTCAAAGACAGAGGGAGATAGAGAAAAGGAGATAGAAAAGGCAGCAGCGGTGGTGTTGGTGGTGGTAGCTGTGGTAGGAAGGTGAGTGTGAGAGACACACACACAGAAAATGAGAGACAGACAAGATGATGGTGGGGGGAGAGACTGAAATTGTTAATCCACCAATCCAATAACTGGGCTATTAATTGATGCTACAAAGGATACAGAGTGGGAGCAGAATTTTTTTTTAAAAGTTTCAAGGATAAAAATATTATATTTACATAAAGTTGCAATTATAACATTACGGAAAGTGGAAGGCATAAGGTCAGGGTATTTAATTATTAACGCCATCATTAAATACGAAGATGAACCCTAGAATAAATGTTGTAATGTGGGGTTCTTATCAACTTTTCACATATCAGTAGGTAATCATTAATACATTACATAATTCAAATCTTATTTATCTACTGGCGATTTTTGCTTGCATAGAAACATGGTCACGTTTCTACACTCCATACCATTTACAGTGGCCTTTCTCACAGCACCTTCCCAAAGGAAGCTGTCTGGCAAATTGAGCTCAAATATGTTGTAGCTCAAGAGAGCTATTGGCGTCCCCAACTTTGCAGGACAATAACCAATCTTCACATAAAAGAACTGTATGATATATAGGATCTCAGTATTGGGTTTTTCTTTGCCCATCCTATTGGCTATGGAATATGATGAAGCGAAACTTGTAAATAAACCAAGGATAATGGACATAGAGCCAGTAATATCTGAGCAGTGCTCCAAACTTCTTTAGTTAAAAAAGCCTTCAGTATATTATCTCCTCCCTTCTATTTCCATTTCCAACAATTGGAAATCCCAAGCCACAAGGCTTTTTACTTTGGCTCAGTGCTCTTCCTTTTGCTGTTCTTGAAGGCAGATATAAGACACGCCCCTTGGCAGGCAGACAGTGCCCATGTGCCACCAAACAAGTCAAAACTGTTAACACATGTCTTTCTCTTCCGCCCATTTTACAGAGGTGCTCGTAATGATCATTTAGACTCTGTTCCTGCATGGGTGTCCTGGCCATACAAGCCATTGCCAAACATATTGGCTACTTTTAGATGAGAACCTTGCTATTAAGTACAGGTAATCCTTGACTTGCAACCACCATTGAGCCCAAAATTTATGTTGCTGAGACATTTGTTAAGTGAGTTTTGCCCCATTTTACGATCTTGTTCATCACAGATGTTAAGTTGTTAACATCACTGCAGATGTTAAGTGCAGTTGTTTAAGTAAATCTGGCATCCCCATTGATTTCGTTTGTTTCCAAACGCCCCATAGGTGCCCTAACATTTTTCAACCGGACGGAGAAATGATGGAGAGTGGAAACTTCGTCTGCTTGCAAATGGGACGCTTGGAGATGGAGCGAATCGCTCGGTTTCTAAGCGCCCCACTTGCAAGCAGACGAAGCTTCCAGTCTCCCTCTGAGCGAAAAGTGTTTGGGCGCCTATGGGGGGGTTGAGGCAGCTCCACCCCCACTTGTCTCACCTCATGACGGCGGCACCGCGTGGCGGGCCGCGTGGCTTCCTGCAGCGAGCAGCCACAGAAGTGGGCCGGCAGCCACACAGGCTCCTGCTGGACGGGGCTGTTGGTGCCGCGGCGGCGAGGCGAGGCAGGTGTCGGGGAAAAAAATGAGACATCCCCTGAAAATAAGACCTACTCGGTCTTATTTTCAGGAAAACACAGTAGCGCCTTGGGCTTCATAGACCTGCATATTTATTTAAGCTTGGAATGGCATTATATATGCATGTATGCATGCATGACCATCATACTGGTGTGTCTGTACCAAGGCTCATAAACATTTTAAGCAGCATAAACTGAAACAGTTGTTTTTATCTCTCAAACTTTTTAGCTCTAAATTTTAACCTCTAAATCTTAATTTCTACTTTCTAATCAGATAGCTCTTAGGGTTTATTACTTAGTCCCTCCTCTAGGTTTAGAAATCATTTCAGCCATTTTATGGTTCAGGATTTTATGTGTTGTCTTTAGCAGTTTGGTACTTTTCTGTACAGTTTAGTTTTACATTGTTCACTTTTAGTACTCATGTTTCTGGTAAACTCTGGACTATCTTCCCTACTACAGTTTTAATGTAATCTTACTTTTGCATGTATACTGGTCTTGGACCACAATAATAAAAGATGTAAGCTACATTGTAACTCTTTTTATATCATGTGAGAATTCTGCACTTAGAATTTTAAAATAACATAAATAAATAAAAGAAAAAAACATTTCACATACTGAACTATTTACTTCTCTTAACATTTGATACATAAATCATCTATCCTAGTAGAAGCCAAGAAATAATCGTATTTGCTAGGATGGAATTTCTATATGCAAAGCAATTCCAATACTTTCCTAGAAGATGTAGAATAGATTATAACATTACAGGTAGTCCTTGAGTTATGACTACAATTGAGCCCAAAAATTATGTTGCTAAGTGAAACATTTGTTGAGTTTGCCCCATTTTACGACTTTTTTTGCCACGTTAAATGAACCATTGCATTTGTTAAGTTAGTTACATGATTGTTAAATGAATCTGGATTCCCCATTGACTTTGCTTGTCAGAAGGTCACAAAAGCTGATCATGTGACCCCAGGACATGCAACTGTCATAAATATGAACCAGTTGCCAAGCATCTAAATTTTGATCACATAACCATGGGGATGCTGCAGCAGTTGTGAGTGTCAAAAATGGTAATGTCGTTTTTTTCAGTGCCATTGTAACTTCGAACAGTCACTAAATGAACTGTTGTAAAGTCAAGGACTCCCTGTACTTCAAGAGAAGGTGAAACCTCATACACATAAATGGATTTATAGAACCATTTTACCCACTCAATATATCCCTTCCCAAAATAATACTTAAGTAATATTACAACTCTTAAAGTAATTTACAATTATTTTAAAAAAACGTTAAAAATCACAAATTAAGCCAAAACAAGTTAGTATACAGGTAATCCTTACTTAAGGCTGGTTGCTTAGCGACCATTTGAAGTTACAAGAAGAACCTAAAAGATACTTATGACCCAGATTTGAAGTGGGAATGAAATGTGACAAAGTCATGTGACTGCATTTTGGCTATGTGGCAACCAGCCCACATTTATGGCTCTTTGTAAAGTCCCTGGTCATGTGATCATGATTTATGGTGGGGGCTTTTTGCTGGAAACTAGCATTTACTTCCTCTTCCTGGCAAAAACCACCCATTGGGTTAGCTTAACAACCACTGCAAAAAGGTTGTAAAATCACACGTCACAGGTTGACTCATTTAGTGGCCATCACATACAATCATAATTCCCGGCTCAGTTATGGTTATCACATTGAGTGCTATGAAAGGACAGGACTTATTACTGTAAAATGACACAATCGGTTTAAAAAATGAAAGGAAAAACGGAATGCAAAACATACACTATAATCATTAGTAAAGATCTGGGTTAAGATTTAGATCTTTAAGCAGGCCTGTAAAATCTGTAAACGTAGGTGCTTCATAAATTTCAGGTAAGCATTCCACTGTGAATGTGCCACCACCAAGAAGGCCCTCCTGTAAGTAAGCAGAGGAATCTGTGTGTCAAGGTTGAATGGCTAAGATGCCCGCTAACTTCTGTCATTACTCAACTTGCCATAGAACCAGGGAGGAGGGGTAGAAAGCATTGGGAGGAAATGGGAGTCTAAGAAGCCGTCCCTGGACCGTGAGAGCCTACAAGAATGCCAAGCTCACTAACGCAGATGTCTGACGGAGAAGTGGACCATTCTCATAACAAACCAAAGGCATATGATTGGGCAACGTGAACACCCAGTGGGTGGAGGTTAAGGGAAGCTATTGTTAACCTGGCAGATTTTTGCACGGGAAACCCAGAGCTGGTTTTGCGTCTTCAGTTCTGAGATGTGTACTCAATAAAGTATTATCTCGTATGGCATTTCAAAACCTTGAAGATTCCTTGATTTTGAGTTTGCTAGTCAGACAGCTGACACTGTGGTTTCTTGAACATGAACATTTCCCCCGAGGAATTAACCTAGAGAGGCTAATGACAAAAATGATCTGTCAGATATCCCGGTCTTGTGATTATGTTTTTTGGACCCTTATATCAATAACAAAATCTTTAACTTGGCTCAGTAGCTAGTTGGAAGTTAGTATAGTTACTCGAGCCCCAATGTAACAAAAGTATGGCCTGGTGCTCCATTCAACAACTCAGTCACTTGTTTTGAAGTTGTCTGCATGACTCTCTCTTAGCCTCCTTTCCAGCTTTAGGCTACCTTTTAGTGCCTACTAATTATGCTCAGAGCTACCAATCTCTCTTCATCTTCCCCTGTACCTTTGCTTTAACTACAAAGTCACTGGCACTGATAGTTGAATTCATTAGTAAAAGCGATTATTACAATTAGAAGGTACTTCTGTATTCCTTCTGTTGTTTGAGTGGTAATATTGAAATGTTCACATTTGTTGAAGCCAGAGGCTACTCTGAACCTATGCTGTGTAATATGGAATCCATTGTATCAGATCTACAACCATCTATGAGTCAATTGTAATTCCTGATGCACACAACCATACAGTTTCCTTGGCAGACCTTCAGAAGTGGTTTGCTGCTGCCTTCTTCTGGGATGTTTATTAAGTTTCCAGTTTAGCCTACACCCCAAGGACTTCCTGATATTTTCCTACCAAACACTGATCAAACCTGATTCTGCTTAGCTACCAAGTCTAGGCAATACCTGCTTTACATCTTATTAAAAATTAATTTAATTTAATGTATTCCGTTTACATAGCTGCTCGCTTGTCATGACAAGTAACTCTGGGCAGCTAACATCAAAATACATCAAAATACACCAACACCTTATAGCACTGGGAAAATAACCTGCGTTAGCACAAACTAATGGCTCAGACAATATCCTGGCCCAGTGCCAGAGAGAAGAGCTGTTTCCATAGCCTTTCTACAGGGCATCGGAGTCACAGCTATCCAAATTTTTTTTTGGGGGGGGGGGGTAGTGAATGCTGTTCCATAGGGCACAGCAATATAGAGGCACACTTCTTGGATTACATAAATCAGAATGAATCTGGTAGCAATTTTGAGATTAACAATTTTGCTTAAGGCATAAGCTTTCATGAGCTGCAGCTTATTTTGTCAGATGCATGGAGTACTGTAGCTAGATTAACGTGGAATGTGGGTATAGTGGGAAGAAGGAAAAGCTGAAGGGAGGACAGAATAGTTATAAGAGACGAGATTCCTTAGGAGGCAGATAACAAACATCTATCAATTAATAAGTAGACTTGTGCTTGTTAAGTCTTTCTCAGATAATCTGAAACCTCTTGATGTAAGCTCAACTGTCTCCAGATCAATTACTTGCGAAGTTTTTGTTCCACAATCACAACTTTGAGATTTGTGAGGAATGTCCTAGGAGGGTAAAATGCCTAATAATACTTTGTCTCTGTTCTGAGTTTTAATCTTAAATTTCTGTCCATTTACATTAATGGATAGATGGTCAGGATGCAAATTTCCTGTATGCCATGCTCTTTATGTATTGTTTTACAACGGCATTAAGGAAATGGACTTGTCCTATAGTTCTGTCCAGGCTGAGATTGGTGGATGAATGGAAGTTTCTTGTTTGTTTGTTTGTTTGTTTATCACAGTTTTATCCCATCACAACTACAGTACACACACCCCACCCCATGGTTCAAAAGTAAGAAAACGGAAAATAAAAAGAAATATAGAAACATAAAAATAGGACAAATAAAGCTCAAACACATTCTTGGTATCGGGCCCAAAAGCCCTCTGGGAAAGCTCTGTCTTCAGCTTTTTCTAGAAAGTGGAGAATGTTGGGCAAATCTCCAATTGGGGGGGTTATTCTAGAAGGCCAGCCCCATCTCTGAAAAACAGTGCTCCCCCATCCCCACTAATAAATCAGGCCAAGTTAAATGGGAGATGCAGCTCTGCAGATTAATCAGATACCAGGCCATAAATGGCTTTATACCAGGCCATAAATGGCTTTATAGGTAAAAGCAAATTTTAAATTGCCCCAAGAAGCTAATAGGAAACCAGTGCAGGCCCCACAAAACAGGTATAATTTGTGTCCACTTTTGTGAGGACTTGGGCCACTGCATTTCCCCCCACCGAAGCATCTTTAAAGGTATCCACCTTTAGATTGTGTTACTGTTGTCTAATTGGGAGTGGGTGGGTGAGTAATGAAGCTGTTAAGCCATGGTGGTCATGTCTTATCATTCCAAACGAAGGCCACAACTGGTGCACCAGTTGGAGCTTGGCAAAGGCTCTCCTGGTCATAACTTCACCTGCTGATCCAGCTGGAACTATGAGTGCAGAAAGACCTCCCCCCAAGTTGGGGACCTGCTCTTTCACGGACAGTGCAACTCCATCCAGAAACAAAATAGGGGGCACACAGAGGAGTACTAGTGTCTAAATCAGGGGTCCCCAATCTTGGCAACTTTAAGACTTGTGGACTTCAACTCCTACAATTCCTCAGCCAGCCAAGCTGGCCGAGGAATTCTGGGAGTTGAAGTCCACAAGTCTTAAAGTTGCCAAGGTTGGGGACCTCTGGACTCTAAACAATAGCTCTGCCTTGTTTAGGTTTAAACTTGTTTTCTGCCTTCTATACCCAGACACAAGGGCAAGACAGCATCTCAAGCCTGGGCTTGGGTCACGATACACAATTGGATATCACCAGTATATTGATGATACGGGATTTCAAATACTGGGTGACCTCCCAGGGGCTCCATACAAATTTGAAATAACAAACAGAAGAGAATCAACCCTTGTGGCATCCACCGAGGGAGTAACTATGGAGCCAATCTCCCCATCCCAGTGACTGCCTATTGGAATTGACGGCTTAGGAAAGTATTTTTATATAAGACAAAGATAGTGCTCAACTTACAACCGTTTTGTTTAGTGACCGTTCAAAGTTACAAAGCGACTTGCAACTGGCTCCTGCACTTATCACTGTTGCAGCATCTCTATAATGACATGATCGAAACTGGGGCACTTAGTAACCGGCAGGCATTTATAAAGGCTGCAGCACCCCGTGGTCACATAAGCATCCTTCGCAACCTTCCCAGCTGTCTTCCGACAAGCAAAGTCAACGGAGGAAGTAGGATTTGCTTAAGGACCACTCAATTCACGTGACAGTTGTCGTGAATCACTTAGCAACCATGGCAAAAAAAAAAAAGTCGTGACTCAATGAACAACTGCCTTGCTTCACAACAGAAGCTCTGGTCTCAACTGTAGTCGTAAGTCGAGGATCCTCTGTGCTATTACGTGTATCACACTTGAAAACTTTCAAGAGAGTTCAGAGATTCCAGAAGTTACTTGATTTCACGAGCACATGAATTATTTACGAACCCATTCGTCCTCAAACGGTGATTTGAACAATTTCTCTGTTTCAGAGAACTCTTGCAGACAGCGATCAAGAGAAAGATGGACCATTATAATCAGTACTTTAAAAAATAACTTTTATAATCGCAGTTTAAAGATAAACTTTAACCTTCACAGTAAATAACATTGGCCTGAGCACAAACACTGCTTTCAAAGTACTAATTTAAACAGTAAAATGTCATACAATTAAGAATGGCTTTATTAGGTATTCATTGTAAAAATTGCAAATTTCTAGATGCATTTAAATAAGGCAAATTGTACATATAATTCAGTATAGAGTTTATAATTCTATAGCGGTGATGTCAACGCTGCTAACATCGGATGTTCTTGCTCTGACAACAGATGGAAATGCAGCCATTTTTCCTCTATTGCTTTTAGAGTTAGTTGATGCTGGGAGGGGGAATGTGGAGGAGAGTCCAGCTAGTCATAACAATAATAACTTAGCCATGGGAACCCAACGATAAGAGTTTTAGCGGGCTGGAGAGCTGGGGAGAAAGCTTCAAGCTAATTGGGGAATGTGATTTATGACTGTTTATTGGAGGAGGGAATTGTGCTTTGTTACATTGTACCCAGGGGAGGGGAATTTAGTTTTTGGTTTCAACTATGTAGTGCCGATGCTTTGTTTCTCGAATAAAAGTTTCTTTAAGGTAAACAATGCCTCGAAGTTCTTTTGAAGAGTTTCATCTGTCGGAACCATGACATTAAACCAAAAACTAAAATAACCCTAAGTTAATTCAATGTGATAATAAATGGGGCATTTGACTAAAAGGCCATGTAGTTGACTACATTGTTAATGCATGTGAAAATACATCACATTTCTATGATAAACTTGCATATTTACTTGAACTTTATTACGTTTGGTGATAAGAGGAGTTTCCTTCAAGCCAAGCTGAACTTTTCTTGACTTGCAACATATAACCTTGTTATTTTCTTGATAATAACAATCACAAAATCCTGCCTGGACATTTTCTTAAAAATTCCACTCTAGCCCAGCCCTGGGATTTCCTGGTGGTCTACTATCCAAATATTAACTTCTGCTTAACTTCTGGGACCAAGTAGTAATTTGAGAAATATTGTTTAAATTTAAAAACTGAGAATTCCAAATAGCTATTCTATAGCTAGTCCTTGATTTATTATTAGTTGTTTAATGTTTGAAGTCATTACCAGGGGCCTTTAAAAAACTACTTACAACCTGTCCTTTAAGTTACAACTACCTCACATTCCGGGCCCTTGGCAACTGGCTCACATTTAAACTAATTACAGTGTTCTACAGTCATGTGACTATGATTTGTGACATTTGTTTCAGTTTTCCAGCAGAAAAATGGCAAAAAATGCGTATTGGATAGGCAGGATTTGCTTAACAACCATGTAATTTCTTAAGAACCAGGAAGACCCATTTTATGACTGGTGTAAAAACAGTCATAAAATCAAGTATGGTCACATGCTGCATCAACTTACAACCATAATGACTTACAGGTAGACCTCCCTTAATGACCAGTCATTTTACAACTGTTCTAAGTTATAGTGGCCATGAATAGGGTGGTTTGCCCTGGTCATCCTAAATAGATGGACCACCCCCTCATGGCCATGTGACTGCACATTGGGTGGGTCAGTTTTACAACTGGTCACAGAATTTCCTGGTCATGTGACTGTGATTTGTGATTTATTTTTTTTTGCTGGTTTCTGGCATTCAAATGAGTGGATTTGCTTAATGACTGCAGCATTTACATAATAGGTATTCACTTAATGACCAGGGTGTTCACTTAACAATCGCCGTGAAAAAGACCAAAAAATACTTCCACTTACAAAGGTGCCTCAATTTATGACTTTAATGATTTATAACTGCAAATTCTGTGCTCAATTACGGTAGTTAAGTTAAGGATTACCTGTATAACTAAAATTCCAGGGTTCCACTGTGGTGATAAGTAGATAATCTATACAGGTTATCTATCCGTAACTACCAAATAGCAGTAGTAATAATGATAATTATTAATGCCCACCTGCATCAGTGATTATTTTTGCAAATACATTTTAAAATCATCCCTTGTAAAAAAAAAATAGCAAACTATTAAAGTCTTTTTTATTATTTTAAAATGTAATTTAAAATAGATCCTTGAGAGTCAACGACATCGCAAAAAACAAAGACAGCACTGTAATGTAAGTTAGACAGCTTATCAGCAAAATGAAGAACCAAATCAATTATCTTGTTTCAGTCTGCATAAAAATGATTAACTCAACTGCTAGCATCTAATGCATAAAATCATTATTTTAAGAGAGTAATACGTAGATGTTTATGGATAAATTATACTAAAGAGAAAAACAAGGATTAAACAGAATGTTGTTCATTCTAAAAGATTTCTCATCATGTACTATTAGTAGGAAATAAATGAGTTTGTGTGGTCTTAGGACTTATTAGGACAAGCAGTTCCTCAATTTCAAGGCCAAGCCTAATTTTTGAAACACACCTGACAGTTAAGATATTGCAGCAGGACACACCTTGCTTTACTTGAAAACAAAAACACAAGAACACTTCCTAAATTGTACCAAAATAATTACAGTTTACTTCATTAAAAAAAAAAAAGTAAAGCAGTTAGTAACAATTGTAGTTGCTTCAGGTACACTTCACAAAGGACTACTATAGTACCATTTTCATTAATTTCAACAGTCCACAAAATAATAAAATATGTAGCATAATTTCCACTAAGGCAATCACTGAAGCTAAAACTTATATTCATTTAAGTATTAATCCAAGTTAATTTTTAGCTCTTATGCAGTGGACCAAGCTTCAAAAACTGTATGACAATATTTCTATGAAATGACATGTTTTCCTTAACATATAAGAACAAGAATGTCTCTGCAGCCTTTGAATATCCAGTGCAGAAAGAAAGACATTGCCACATGGTATCGTACAATGATTCTGAGGTAAAAATATATTTTTTGACATTGTTTTCTCTATAGTCCCCCAATAGAGTCCTCAAGAATCACATAAAATCCAGTACTGTGATTAATATTTGAATATTGATCACAGTACAAATATTTGAATCCTGTTTATTGGCAATAAGGAAGAAAACAACAGAAGCAGTGTATTTTCTTGGAAGCCTAAAGGTTGACTTGATAGATTAAAACAAATCAAATTACATCTTTTTAAAACAAATTCAGCAAAGCAGTTCACTTCAAAAATAGGTTGTTCCCTAACTGTGCAGCATTCAAGAGCAACTCTAGCAGCATAGCAAAATTTCACACTTTGACAACTCCTATTTCTAAAGAACACCCAACACTCCTTTATGATAATGGCTTCCACCTAATAGGTAAGATCAGGGAAGTACACATTCAAACCTGCATTTATTTGGTAAAATTCACACATACTGCTTGACTTGCTTTGTGAAGTAGACATAGAGTTTCAGACACAGCTAACTAGCTTTGCGTTGTCCCAGGGGTTAATTGTCCTGACTCATTACTCATCTGGCTTTCATGGCTAAGTCCATTCTAGATCTCCCAGTCTCCTGGTTTTCTAGCCTGGTACCTTAACCACTACACTAAACTGACTCGCTCCCTGCAGTTTTCTTGGCAAGATTTTTCAGAAGTGGTTTGCCATTGTTTCCTTTGTAAGATTGAGAGAAAGTGACTACCCAAAGTCACCCAGATTAGTGTCCAAGGTGGGATTTGAACTCACAGACTCCTGGTTTCAAGCTGGATGCCTTAAATCTCTGCAACAAATGACAGAGTGTTTGAGCCACTCTCTGTCAGCCCTCCCAGGTGACCCTGATTAGATGAGCTAATTCTACTTTATTGTAAGGCTACATTAACAGAATCGTGCAGGTCTGAAGGTAAATCCACCACTTTTCATCATATGATCAATTATAGGGAGTCCATCCTAAATTTCTTTTTTTGAACATTATGCAACTATGGATTCCTCCTCTCATGTAATTGCTTCCTAGGCAGCATCTCTTGCCCTTGTTCCCCAAGGTCATTCACATATTCCATTAAACTCCTCAGCCTATGAGACATAGTCGCATGTGTTCCTACCATCTGTGGGACTACTTTGGCCTTTACTTTACTCATTCTCTTTAGCTCCTTGTCATGGTTCCGATAGATGAAACTCTTCAAAAGAACAAAATGACTTTAAATTGGTAGCTCCCCAGGGGACAGTTAAAAGCAGTCTTCCACTCATCTCCCTCCTTTATCCTCACCCGGTAATATGCCTCTCTCAACTCCAACTTAGTGAAGACACTCCCCTTTGCCAGTTGGGTTAGTAAGTCCTTCACGAGGGAGAGGCGGTATTTGTTTTCCATGCTCACAGTGTTCAGACCTTTATAGTCCACGCAGAAACAAAGCGACCGGTCTTTTTTTTCTTTAAATAACACCGGGGCTCCCACGGCAGACTTGGCCCATTCGATAAATCCTCTCGCTAGGTTCTTGTCCACATACCGCTGCATCTCCTCCATTTCAAGGGGGGACATAGCGTACATTCTTGGTCGTGGGAGTTTGGCTCCCGGTAACAGTTCGACAGAGCAATCATTAGGTTGATGGGGAGGCAGGGTGTCACATTCTTTCTCACTAAACGCCTCTGCTAGGTCCCGGTACTCGCTGGGGATGAGTACCCAGCGCCTGGTTGAGACAGGGCAGCTATTTGCACTGGCTCGTTAAGTGGACTGAGCTCTCCTGTAACGTCCATTGGGTTTAAGGGGGGCTTGGGTCCTATAGGTCAGGGCTTTTCAACCTTTTCACCCATTGTACCACTTTTAGGATATGGCAACATCCGAGTACCACCAGTCGCCTAGCAAGGTGTCAAAAACCTGATGACCAAAAAAAAAAAAAAAAAAAAAGGAAAAAAGTGATAAAGTACAGGTAGTCCTCGACTTACAACAGTTCGCTTAGTGACTGTTCGAAGTTAAAATGGCACTGAAAAAAGTGCCCCCCAAGCCACTGCCGAGCAAGACACCTGCCTGCCCACCCGGTGGCGCTCTTCCTCCTGTCGGAGGTTTTCATTGTTGTGAGCATTTCTGTTGAGGATTGGCAGCGGGGGTGGGGTGGGGTGTGTTTGGTTTTTATTCCCCCCGTCTGCTGGGTGGTTGCAGCAGGTTTTGGTCACTTCACATGACCCTGGGACACTGTGACCGTCATAAATATGAATCAGTTGCCAAACATCTGAATGTAAATCACAAGACCCTGGAGATGCTGCAACATTCCAGCTGATCAGCACTTCTGGGCTCAGCAGAAGTGCCAGGATCAGTGCTGCTTTCCAGCTGATTGGTGCTTCTTCGGGGCTCAGCAGAAGCACCAGGATCAGCGCCAAGGTCCAGCTGGAGCCTGGCGCTGATCCTGGTGCTTCCATTGAGCCCTGACAGCCCCGAAGAAGTGCCAATCAGCTGGAAAGGGGCACTGATCCTGGCGCTTCCGCTGAGCCCTGACAGCCCTGCAGCTCCAGCCATCTCTCGCTCAGGCTTGTGCGGTGCTGCCACCGGTTCAGCTCATTCCCCTCCCCCGCTACTTTTCTAGGATGGTCGCGTACCACCTGCCAGGTGCCAATGTACCACAGGTGGTACCCGTACCACTGGTTGAAAAGCCCTGCTATAGGTAATCTCACAGCCCTCATTCCCTTCTCCCACCAGATGAACAGCTTCCATTTGTCTAACCAGGCTAGCCCTAGGATCACAGCCTTAATCATTTTCGGAGCCACCATGAAACGAATGAACTCCTAGTGCTCACCTATTTCTAAGCGTAGGGGTTCAGTTAATTGCGTGATTAAAGTTCCTCCCATTAGGGAGCCATCGGCTTGCTCAAACCTCATGGGTTTGGAGAGCAGCCTTGCTCGTATGCCCATTTTCAGGACAAGTGGCAAACTAATAACGCACAAGGAGCATCCTGAGTCCACTAGCACTTTTAGATCTACCTGCGTCCCCGTCTTAGGGATTATGAGTTTGGCAGGTAGGGAAAAAGGCGGAACGGGTCGACTCACCATCGGGTCATTCTCTCCTTTGTCGTCGCTGTCGTAGGAGGGTAGAGCAGCAGCAGGTCTGGCTTGGGCCTCTGCACTCTACTATGTGAGGGTTGTGACTTGGGCAATGGGTTCCTGCGCGATCCAGTTGGATTTCTCTTTCGCCGGCTGCTGGGCTGGTTTCTTCCTCGCTGGTGGTCCTGGTCTATTCTGCTGTTGAGGGTAAGGGACTGGGCAACTCGCTGCTCAATGTCCCTGTCGTCCACATCTGAAGCATTTAATCGGTGAGCCTGCAGGTGGCTTGGGGTTTTCAGTAGTCATTGCGGTTTGAGGCTTTCAGGGGGTGGCGGCCGTTTGGGTTGATCTGGCCTCAGCCCGGCTTCTTGCGGTGAGGGCTTCTTATAGCGGGCAAGCTGGATGTCCAGTCTTACTGCTGCCTGGTACCATTCTTGCAACTGATTTGGGACTGCTCGATAGACACAAGCCTGGGAGAGGTGGCTGTCCAGTGCCTGCTTGAAGTGATGAACTAGGGATTGCTCGGGCCACCTCTCTATTCGGCTTGCGAAACTCTCACACATATTCCAGTGCAGGTCTGCCAGCTTGTTTTATCTTATGGACTTGCTCCTCCGCTTTGAAGGCAATGGATGAGTCCTCGAATCTTGCTCTCAGTCCTAGAAGGAAGAGATGGAGGTCCCCCAATTCGGATGCCTGCTCGTTGTATAAATTATTCAGCCACTCGGATGCTTCCCCTTCTAAACTGGATGCAACCACGTTGACCATAGCGGCTGGGTTCGGGTAAAAATAGATGTAGCGGTTCATGTGGGAATGCACCTGGTTGAGGAAGAAGATCAGCTTCTCCAGGTCTCCATCGAAAGTTGCTCTAAGGGGTGGCGCCATCAGCAGTTGCTGTGCTCCCCAGGGAGCCTGCATTCCCGGTGGTTGCTGGCCTCTCCATGGTGGCTGCTGCATCCCCAGTTGCTGCAGGCCTCCCGGCGGTTGTTGCACATTTGGGAGCTGTTGCCACCTCCATGGCTATTGTTGCACTGCTGGCAGATGTGGCATCCCCAATTGCTGAATGACCCCCAATGGTCTCAGCAGCTGCTGGAATGGCACCCCCCAGTTGCTGCATGCCTCCCAGTGGTTGCTGTATGTTCGGGGGCTGTTGCCATCCCCACTGTTGCTGACTTGCGGGCGGTTGTGGCATCCCCAGCTGTTGTAGGCCCCCCTGCGGTGGTTGTTGCGGGATCCCCAGGGGTTGCGGGCCCCTCAGCGGTTGCTGCACATTTGGAGACGGCGGCCAGCCCCACTGCTGCTGCTGCATCCCCAACGGTTGCTGGCCTCCCCATGGTGGTGGCTGCATCGCCCCCAGTTGCTGCAGGGCCCCCATCTGCTGCTGCATGTTTGGGGGCTGCGGCCACCCCTACAGCTGTTGCTGTAGCTCCAGAGGTTGTTGGCCTCCCAGCTGTGGGGGCTGTGGCATCCCCCATTGCTGTATGGGCCTTGGGCTGGGTGGCCGACAGGCATGTCGATCCGGGCTTCGGCTGTCCCGGTGATGGCTCGGGCTCTTGTCTCGCTGGTGGCGGTCAGGGCTTTTGGAGGGGCGACGACTGGAGCTGTCCCTCTCCACGGGGCTGGAGGCTATGGTAGGTAGCTTCGTGGACAGGGAAGCCGCTTGACCTATGCAGGTGGGGCTGGGGCTTCCCCTCGGCATGAGTTGGTGGCTGCCTCGCCGATCATCATGATCGCTCGCGTATGGAGAACGGGAAGGTTGTTCCCCACTTTTCATCTCCAGCTCCTCAAATCTCTCCACCAACTTTTCCACTGACTACGGACTGCGGACAGGTACTTCCACTCACCAGAGTCCTCAGCGGTAGTCGATTTCATGGCTCTCCACCAGTCCGGGGAACGCGACTTGCGGGAAGCCCCTCTTTGCAGCTCGACCTCGTCCATCTTCGAAGCACTTAATCATGGCAAGGCCGTCTCGACGTGTCTGGAGTCTCCATTGGGCAAGGTCCATTCCAACAACCAGATCAGCTGTCCTCGCAGTTTGGGCTTGCTCCCATCTGGGAGACCTGAAAAGGATCCTTCTCCACCGGCGCGCTGGCCTGCACTCCCTCCCCTGAGGTAGCAGCTACTGCCGGGGTGCTGGTTTCAGGCGTCCCTTCCTTTTCCATGTTGGGATCTTCCCTGAATCTTTGTTGGTCTATCCCTCAATTCTAGGGACAGCGACTGGGGCTCGGGACCCCAAGATAGATAGGTAAAATTTGTAGTTTCTGGTTTAATGTCATGGTTCCGATAGATGAAACTCTTCAAAACAACTTCGAGGCATTGTTTACCTTAAAGAATCTTTTATTCAAGAAACAAAGTATCAGCCTACATAGTTGAAACCAGAAACTAAATTCCCCTTCCCTGGATACAAAGTAACAAAGCGCAATTTCCTCCTCCAATAAACAGTCATAAATCACATTCCCCAATTAGCTTGAAGCGTGGGCTTTCTCCCCAGCTCTCCAGCCCGCCAAAACACTATCAGCTCTGGGCCTAATGTCCTTGGGTTCCCATGATTAAGTTATTATTGTTATGACTAGCTGGACTCTCATCCTTATTCCCCCTCCCAGCAGCAACTAATTCTAAAAGCAGTAGAGAAAATGGCTGCATTTCCATCTGTTGTCAAAGCAAGAACATCCGATGCTAGCAGTGTTGATACTTCTCCTTCAGGCGCTGGCATTTCTTCAGCTTTGTATACTCCTTCCTAATGTTGCTGTCACTTAGCACAGGGGTCCCCAACCACCGGTCCGTGGACCAGTACTGGGCTGCGGCATGCCAGCAACTGGTCCGCAAAAATAATCAAAGCCCCATCCATAGGATGCAGGGGGCACACAAAAGCACACACTCTCCAGTCCACGGAAAAACCTCTCTCCACGGAACCGGTCTCTGGTGCCCAAAAGTTTGGTGACCTCTGACTTAGCATCACTACATCTGTCACCACCTCTGTCTTCTGATCCTTGTCTACTACAATGATGTCCGGTTGATTGGCCAGTTCCTGTATGTCCATCTGGATCTGTCCAGTCCTGGATCTTTGCCATCTTATTCTCCACAACCTTCTATGGAATCTCCCATCTGGACTTTGGAGGATCTAGACTATAGTTTGGGCAGATGTTCCTGTACAGAATACCGGTTACTTGATTGTGCTGTTCAATTTCTGTTGCAAATGTACAGAGCAGCTTTATTCATAGTTAAAAGTTGCTTCTACATTATCATACATTCTACTAGCTCCATACTTTAAAGAGAAAACTATATTTATGTAAGAAGAGAAGATGGCATGGCATTATCTTCCAAAATCTAACTTAAGACTTTAGAGTACAAGCATTCCTTTAGGAGACAGAAGTCTCAAATGACCTCCACACAACACCACAATTCATCTTAAGCCTCTTTGCACTTTGACATAGAGGCTACTTGCTTCGATCACTTTTTAAGAATATTCAAAGTTCCTAATAACTTTTTGCTAGTACAATTTATACAAGTATTGATTTTACCCTATCTTGATTAGCTAGAGGTTTTATCTATTTTCTCCATTATCTCACTAGTAGTCTGATTACAACTATGAATCTGAATTCTGGATAGACTTATCAACCTTTGAATCAATATCCCTTTCTTGACCTCCCCTTCTCATTCATAGATATTTGATGCAAGCTTGTGCCAAAAACTTCATATGACACTACCAAAATCAGTAATCTAAAGTAGAGTTTTGTAGAACTCTCTGGATCAGAAAAAATGAGGGCAGAAGCTCTTTGTCTCACCACAAAAGAGTAAATATCAGTCCCATCTTACCATGATTCATCCCAAGTTCAGGCTTTCCAACAAGATACAACATAGGGTATTTGGTTGAACATTTTACATTGAACACTTTCTAAAAATTGTTATGAGGGTAAAATGGAACTAAGGAGAAACCATAAAAAGATACTGAGAATGGTAGAAACTCTTTATACCACAACGATTCCCTGAAGAGAGAGTAAGCACACATACAGAGACACAAATAGTTACCTAACAAGAATTACTTTCCTATAATGTTGTTTAAATTATATTATTTGTAATTTGTAGATTTAAAATAATTGATCTTTGACTACACATTGATTGATAATATAATGAAATCCTTTTTAAGTGGTAAAAAGATTCACAATTATATTCTGGAAGATGAGCTTAGTAAACTCCAAACTCATATAGTTTATATAATAATAATAATAATAATAATAATAATAATAATAATAATAATAATAATAATAATAATAATAATAATAATAATAATAGTAGTAGTAGTAGTAGTAGTAGTAGTAGTAGTAGTAGTAGTGGAAGGGACCTTGGAGGTCATCTAGTCCAATTCATTCCATAAAATTCATGAATACGGGTCTGAATATTCAAAACATTTTAAGGAAACAAATCTCTGCATGTCTACTGAAAAGTAAGTTCTATTAAAAACAACTGAATTTGTTTGCAGGGATGCTTAATTGTTTTGTTTTTAAACAACTTTGTAATCCCTTAATTCAGGGTAGAGTCGGGGTAACTGAATGATTTAATATACCTAGTCAAAAGCTGAGTAAACATTAACCTCAATTTTTTCCCCTAATATTTCTCCTAAGTGTCTTTATTTAAAATATGAGCTAGCAGTGTGCTGCAGCTGCCAAAAAAGCCAATGTAATCCCGGGCTGCATTAACAGAGGGAAGGAATCAAAATCATGTGAAGTGTTTTTACTGCTTTATAATGCCTTGATAAAACCACACTTAGAATACTGCATCCAGTATTGCATCACCACAGTATAAAAAAGATGCTGAAATTCTGGAAAGAGTGCAGAGAAGAGCAAAAGGGTGATTAGAGGGCTGGTAGCTAAAACATATGAAGAACAACTGCAGGAATGGGTTATGTCTAGTCAAGTGAAAGGAAGGACTACGGGTGACATAATAGCAGTGTTCCAATATTTGAGGGGCTGCCACAAAGAAGAGGAGGCCAACCTATTTTCCAAAGCACCAGAACGCAAGACAAGAAACAATGGATGGAAACTGATCAAGGAGAAGCAACGTAGAACTAAGGAGAAATTTTCTGACAGTAAGAACAATTAATCAGCGGAATGGCCTGCCTCCAGAAGTTATGGGTGCTGCATTGCTGGAGGTTTTTAAGAAGAGATTGGACATCCATTTGTCTGAAATGGTATAGGGTTTCCTGCTTGAGCAGGGGGTTAGACTAGAAGACCTCCAAGGTCCCTTCCAACTCTGTTGTTCTGTTTAACTCATAGCTCTTGCTCAAAGAATCTCCAAGAACAGAGCTGAGACTAGAGTGATTCCTCTGCAAGTTGGCAAAATATCTACTGTATGGTAAAACGTCTACAGAATGGCTCACACCATATATCCCCAAGAGACTTATCAAGCGAAATGTGTTTATGGTTTAAAGTCAATATTTTAAGGGATTTTTTTTTAAAATAGATACTAGAGCAGTGAGATCCAGAACAAACTAGCATGAAAAAAACTATCAAGGAATAAAGAACACCTCCACTAACACTGACAGGGCAACCTACTGTACATAAAGAGAGAGCAAACCCCACTCTCATCTGGTACTAAAGTTGTAACCTAATCTGGTAACAAAACATCTGCAAGCAAACAGCCAAACTCAGAAAACGCCAGGGACTCCACTGTTTCTTATTTATCTGTCCACACATACATAGCAATATGAGGTATATTTTAGCTAAAAAGAAAAAAGATTTCCGTAGGACATAGCGAACAAGGTAGTCATGGACGATCACATCACATATATCAGTATACAATACACAACCAATCAATTCATTCACTCGGGTGGTTCTCTTCCTTACGAAACAGTTTCAAAATAGTATATTGATCATAGTGATCAATGCTGCAAAAACACCCCCCCAAAAGAAATAGAACTAAGAAGCTTCTTAGTTACTCTTAACATCTTCACTTGAAAGAATAGTATCTGATTATATATGATATTAATAGAGAAAAAGAACAGAATAATGGAGTTGGAAGGGACCTTGGCGGTCCAACCTCCCCCCCCCCCCCCCGTTCAAGTAGAAGACCTGATATCATTCTGGACAAGTGACTGTCCAATCTCTTCTTAAGAACCGCCAGTGGTGGTGCACCTACAACTTCTGAAGGCAACCCATTCCACCGATAGTTCTATCAGGACATTTCTTCTTAATTCTTAGTTCACTGTCAGGAAATGTCTTCTTAGTTATCTATATTGACATAATGTATTAATGAAAAAACCATTTCATTTGAATATATAGAGCTATCTTATTCACGTTCACTGAAGCAGAAAGTCGAATCTAACTTTAATCAATTATTTCCTTCTTTGCCTGCTGTTAAATCTTACTTCTGACCCAAACTTTTGGCACTGTGTATTATTTGCTAGCAAAGGAACGCAATACAGAGATTGTCTTCCAATCTGTATAGCATGCTGTTTGAATGAAAGGGAAAGGAGAAAATGTTGACCACAAGGGAAAACCTAAAATTTAACAGTAACAAGTGGCATTTTACTTTCAAGATCTCCAAAATAGAAAAAGAAACCAAGTAGCAATTCACAACAAACCTAAATTCTATGTACTGTATATAAGTTCTTTCCTGGAGAGGGCAGCATCTTCTAGGTACAGAAACACATGTAAGCTTTACGTGATGCATTATGTACCTGTACACTTAAATTTTCTTATTGAATATTTTGTCATATTGAAAAAAAAGACTCCATATTTTGCATTCTTTCAAAAATTTCATTCATTTCGAGAAAGAAAATATGTTATAGATTCTTTATTCAGAGATAGTTCTCTCTCCATATTTAATCCAGAAATTTTAGTCAAAGTTGTAAAACTGAAACCATCCTTTCTTCCCAAATGTCATCTTTTTTGTATTGATAAGGTGGCACCTTTTTGGTTTTAAGTTACAAGACTACACTTACTTATGTCTACATCAATGAAACCATTATTTCAAATTGAATTGTAAAGACTAACAAAAAATATACCGAATCCCATAATTTAAAGATAAAACTATCAAAATCAAACTGAAATAAGTTGTTAAAGTCTAACAAAAATAACACAGTATAAAAAGACAGGAATACAACTTAAAAATTGTTTTAACTTGTCAAACATATGCCAAAAATATATTAGGTATTTTTAAAAACAAGATATCCAACGTTGTGAGATTTAACTTTGTGAAACATAATTGAAAGATGAATGATACCTAACATTAAAAAAAATGCTTATAGTTAGGCTATGAATCAAAATGCAATAGATAAATTACAGAAAGCAATATTTCTCCTTTTACAGTAAAAGTTATTACCTCATTACATTTGCAAAGACTATAATAGTCCATTCTGGATCATTTAATGAGCTTCAACAGATGGTTATCTACTTTGTTCTCATTAATTGAGGTGAAATTTCATTACAAGCATGAATTTCAGTGACTTCTTAAATTGGCAAATATAAAAATGTATGCAATAATGTCAGAGGAGAAAGAAATATAAAAATACTGATTGTGGTTAAGTATACAAACCTTAAATGTATGTTCAACTAATACTAACCTGTGGGAGTGGGTTATAGCCCATATAAGCTAATGCCAGGATAATAGATGTTTATGGCATCAGAAGAGTCTTTTTTGTTTTGCTACTACTAATTAACATCACTATGCCCCAATAAATGGTTATAATAGAGACAATTACAATGTAAGGAAAGGTAAAAGGCCACATTTTGCCAAGTTTACAGCATGTGTTATAATTAAATGGTAATCCAGTTCTGTGTTGGCTATTCCAAATTATTTATTTATGTTAAAAACAGAGTACAAAAAAGAATCAATGGAATTTGTCCCACAAATAATCATGCAAAGCAATCTTAAATAAGCTCAACTAGACTCACTATAGTAAATTGTGTAAGGATTACTACATGACCGAATATCACTTCTCCTACTGGCTTCAGAGAATGGATTTGTGTCTTGTTGACAATTATACGCATTAGCTGTGCAGCAGAGCTTCAGATTCAAAGGCAAAGTGGTGCTTTGGAGTGTGTGGAGCAAGCAAATAGCACCTGTCTACAACTTCTTAAACCCAACACATCTGTTTCCAGGATCATACTGCAGTTGTGTACAGTTGCATGAGATTCCAGAGAAATGCGCAGCCACTTTAAGGAGCTGTAGGTAGGTGAAACATTCATCCCCCTGTACAGTTTGAAATACCCTTTTGCCTTTGAATCTAAAGAACTGTTCAGTCCCATAAAACCAACATAGAAAAGAAATATATTCATTTTTTTCATAGCCACCACTCCCAGAAGTAGCATGTAGATATGATAGCAATTACACTTGGTGGTGGTGGTGAAGAGAATAAGACAAGAATCCAGGCACTTTTCTCTGAACAATCTATTAAGAGGGAAAATGCAGCCCTAGTTCTACTGAACTCACATTGCCAGAATTATCCAGTATCACAGAATAATAATGGCTGCATTTAGGAGTCCAAAAGAGAGCTGGACAGAATTCTGGTTACAGGCACTGCTTTTTTTTTTTTTTTTTTAACGAAAACCTTCTGATACACCACATGGAGCTTAGAAAAAACATAAACTTAAGAGTTAAGAACACTCTTGACAGTATTTATTTTCAATAGCAAAACTGAATAAAAATCATAGCACTCCTTTATAGAAATGAACAGTATGCCAGGTTAATACAATTTTGCCTCATTTCAACAGAATGATTTAAAGATAGCAACATAAAAGATTCCTTTTGCTGCTACTGGTAAAAAATAGACTATAAGAAATGCTTTCCCATTTCTGGACTGAAGGCCTCCAGCTTACAACCTAATAGCATTCTAAAAGTTTAACCTGTGAACAAGGTACTAGAGAGACAGAACTGGCTTCATCTTGAATTGCATTTCCTGAGTTTCATCAGAAGTTATTCTCAGGATCCAAATCTATGATTATACAACTTCACATTGCAAATTGCAAATTACTGCATCTTCATGGTTTCTTATTAATACACAGCGCATTATAATAATTCTTGAAAGTTCCAAAATAAACACATTGAATACAAATCTGTGAAAAAACTGTTGAAAACGTAAAAAACTGCTCATGTTATTATTTTACTACTGATGCTTAAAAACCAGGAATCGTGAACATGAAATGTCCGTTGTTTCAAACGTTGAGATATTTGCTTGAAAGAAAATAGATTCCCACTTATGATTACTGAAAGCTTGCAGTTCCATAGGTCTATAGCTTTTCACTATTATCACTGTAATTTTCAACATACAGTACTTAGATAGTTCCAAAACTCCTTTACCTTCTTTTTTTTCTTCAATTCAATACATTTCTATTATTTTGTCTTTCACTCTCTTCCTGCACCACAGGTGGAAGTTTGACTGGGTTCAAAAGCAATTCTGAAGAACAAGGCAGCCATAAGAACAAGAATAAACAATTGCTTCTGCCTCTTTGCCTGACTTTTCCCAGCATGAACACTATTCTTCACTCTACTATCAGCAGCTGATACTTAAATTGTCAGGAAAACAGAAACAACATAAATAGAAAAATAGATATGCTTCCAAAACCTCCACATTCTTCCTAACCCACTGCAGAGTCTACAACGACAGGTCCCATTCTGGATTAACCACTGGATATACAATTAAATAACAAATATTTAGAATTTTTAATCTGATATACAAGGATCTCCTTATAAATGAATTGTGGAATCCATTCATATTTCCACTTTTCAATAGCGCTCTTATAAAGAAAAAAAAGAATTCAATGGGACAAGTCACAATATTCTTCAAGTTTAATATGACCTGACTCTCCTTTATTATGAATACTATAAAGGAAACATAATTTTTTATCAAATACTCCCTCTTATTTAAAGTAGTCTCCTTGGAGGTAAGTGAATTCTGTGAATTCATGGACACGTCCACTCTTGATAATAAATTGCCGTCACTTCCTTTCAGGATTTTTAAAAAACTTTGCAGTTTAGTCTAAAACTCTTGAGATTACAAGATGGTCTCCCATCCAGTTGCAAATAATGTCTGACACTAGCTTAGCTTTTTCTCACTCAGCTACCTGCTATGATCTTACTGTTTTGTTTTACCAATTATAGTACTTCAACAAAAGCAACTATGGCCAGTGAAACATATGTAACAAATTGCAAAGGACAACAATAATAAGTAAAACACTATCAAAAATATGAAAATTACTGAGGCATTGTAACATTTAATCCACTTACTGTATAAGAGTTACCAAGTGGATCCTGTCAAGAGGTTTACATTCATGATGTTTACAATGGTACAACAGAAGCAATCAAATCAACAATAGTAGAAATGGTAGGCTAGGTGTTTCAAAGACAAAATAATAGAAGTGATTTCAGAGAAGGAAAAGGAAGTAAATCCAGTGTCTAGAAATGTAAGGAAATTCACAATGGAAGTTACCAAAGAAAACAAAACATAACGATGGAAAAAAAATAAGAAGCAATAAGTTAAAAAGAATGTTACAGACACTACGAGGAGAAATTTCAGCAAGCAGATTAGTGTACCAAAAATCACAGAATCATAGGATTGGAACAGACCTCAGAGCTCTTCTAGTACAGCCCCCTACCCAACACATAAAGGGGTTTCTTGCAGTGATGAAAAGGAAGAGAGCATGGATGTGCAATGGAAGAAATGAAGGGAAGGCAATGGCAGCAACACAATTGAAGTATTTTTAGTGTATGCGTGTTTCTGTTATTAATGCTGGAGCACCACCAGTAAAAGAACACAGGCACAATTGTAAACATGAATAGCAAAGCTGAAAACATATATATGGGGGAAACAGATGAAATGATGTGGTTCCAAGGAAAGTTATACCATAAGCTTTTCAAAGAAACCAAGAGGGGATAGACAAGGAAAGTTGTATTTAGGTTAATGGTGCAGTAGCAAAAGCGGCAAATTTCATTGGGAGACTATCAGTGATGGCAATGCCACTATTGGCGATAGCAGGGTCCGTATCAGCGACGGATACTAAAAATCGATAAAAGAAGGCTGGAGAGATGGAAGTGATAAGCAGTCAATGATGACGACATGGCAATGAGGATGTTGATGGCAGAAGCTTCACAGCAATGGTGCCAGTTATAAAGGGCATCATGACAGGGATGGCTGCACGATGTACCGGATTGCAGCAATCGCAGTTATCAGCCGCCGCTGCAACTACTGTGCAATGTTACCCATGGAAAGGAAAAGTGACCCATACAGCAATTGAAGAGAGACGAAAGGATACTAAATAGCTGCAGAGGAAAATAAGAGCAGAACAATGAGACTCAGGGAAGTCACGTAGCAGCATTTTGACACTGGCAGCCAAGAAGAGCGCATGTGGTACAGGTGGTGCCCAAAATGGTCAGCAAGGCATAGCACACAGCATGGCAGCCCCAGGGAGACTGAGCAAAGGTCACCAAAGGTTACAGGGCCAGTGGCCAAGGCAGGCCTCCCCTGCACACCTGGGCAGGGGGGAGGAGCCCTGTCCCCTCACCTGCCACCCTCCCCGGTTTTGTCCTCACCTGGTGAGGAAGGCGCCCTGCTGGAGTGGGGAGGCCTGGCCCAGAGGAGCGGAACTCACTGAGCGGACTTCTGCAGCCCGGCTGCCGCCCGGGCTCGCCTGCCTTGCCAACCTCGGCCGCCTTCCCTCTTTTTTGCCCCCAACTTGTCTCGGCCCGGCGAGCTTCAGGCCCCAACCGCCGCCGCCGCCGCCGCCGCCACCGACGACGACGACGACGCCACCACCTCCTCCCCCTCCATGGCTGCCGCTCACCCGGCTGCCGCTGCTGCATTGTGGGAAGCGGCCGTCTGAGTCGGACCCACCTCACTCGCCGCCGCCGCCGCCGCCCAGACCTGCAGCAGCAGCAACCGCCGCCGCCGCCGCCGCTGCCATGGGAGCTGTAACCGACGGTGAGAGACGGAGCGACCCCCGGAGCCGGCCGCGACCTCCCTTGCCGCCTGCTCCCGCCCGCTTTTCCCGGACGGGCCCAGCTTGAGCGGCCCCGCCACCTTCCCCTCTTGGCCGGTAGGGCCTTTCCAACGCGGCTCGGCGCTGCCTTAATCCTCAGCCGTGGTGGTGGGGATCGGGGGGGGGGGCGCGGAGGGAGAAGGGACTGGATTCGCTTTCTCTCGCCCCCAACCCGGGATTAGGAGGACTCCCTTCCCCGCCGGTTGAGCGGCCCGATTCCTCCCGGGCTCGTTTCTGCCTTGACGGTGGTCTCGCAGCTCGCCGTGGCGGAGGTTCCCTCGATCCCCCCGAGCCACAGAAGCGGCGGCCACGAGGGTCTGTTTGGGTTTGGGTTTTGCCTCCCGTGTTTTGCAAATACAGCCGTGGGCTTAGTTTGGGGCTCGATGGCGGGACTTGCCCGGAAAATCGGGTCCAGTTAATTAAATACACCAAAGGTAAAGCTTCGTTAGGGTGATGAAGTCAGCCTATTTGGGGCTGGGGAGTCGGGGGGTGGGTGGGTTGAAATATGAATGAAGGCTTACTTCTCTTAGTACGGCTAGGCTGCAGGAATAGGGATGGTGGTGTTATTATTAAAATGTATTATTGGCCGTTGACCAAGCTCCAGTGGACTCTGGGCGGCGCACAAAACTTAAAAAGACACAAAAGCAGCTAAAGAGAGCTAAAGTTAGTAATCCCGCAGGCAATTCGGACTGCGCTGTAACAAATTTCACAAAACAGAACAGGGATCAAATAACAAACATCAAACATAACAAGTATCATTAGAGCGACAGGGGGAAACTAACCCCTGGTGCTAGGTGGTAATCCTGATTTCTTTTTCTTCAGTTCACATCTCTGCTCTTACACATTTTTATATGATTCCTTTTAAATAATGACTTAAGTTCTGCCATGAGGGTATGTGGCACCTTTGGTGTTAAAGAGGCAAATGTTACACTGATTCCAGGTAAGTAATCTGCAACTTTAAAAATTAGGATTAGAAAAACCAGAAGGAGAAAAGGAAGGAGAAAGAATGTGTGTATGATGTTTCATATTCAACAAGTTGGGCTACAGAGGAGGTGATTCTAGATCAGGGTTCCATGAAGTGGTCAATATCATCCCCAAAGATTCGATGGGACTATCAAAGAATCAGTTATTATTATTGTTCATTGCACAGTCATCCAGATGTTTAGACTCGATTTGGCATTTTTGTCCACCCATTGAGGCCTTCCCAAGGGCCTTGTTGTTGTTATTCATAGTTCTGTTAATTAAAGTGGTATATATTAAAATATTTTTATATAATAAATGAACAATCTGAAATTTCAGGCAAGAGTCGATGACGTGAAGAGTTTGGGGAACCCTGTTCGAGATCTTGGCATCCCAAGAAACTGGACATGATACTTATTTATAGAGAACACTGGAATAGGGCAAAGGAATGTTATGCTTGCTGACCCAATCCATAACTTGCACAAATTCTCAGAATTAGCAATTCAAATTGCTGGTTATTATCTATAAAGCCTTCATAGCATATATCTGAGAGGGCCCCCTATCTCCTATGGCAAGGGTCCCCAACTCCCAGGCCACAGCCCATTACCGGGCCATGAGTCATTCAGAATAGGGCCATGGAAGTGATGGGCAAGCAAGCATGCGCATCCCACTTGTGTGAACAACGACACTCGTGCCCTTTGCTCACGCAAATGGAGCTGTGCATGCGCGCCTGCACTTGCCGACACTCGTGCGGAACCATCCCCTCCCCCCACCACCACTGATCCACAAAGCCAGGAAGGTTGGGGAACTCTGTCCTATGGTTTCAGCTCAGAATTATTTTGAGGTGAGATGACCTCTATATCTCAAAAAAAAGAAAGAAAATGTCTGAAGAAAATCTCCCAGTCTATTACTTTTAGCACTCTGCATATGACTAGAGACTTAGGTTTTTTTTTACTGCTTTTTTACCAATCATACAGACTGTACTGGACATGTTAGCAGTTTGTCTTTACATACTAAGGCTGCACAAAATTAATGATTCTTCCTTATTTCCTATTCTTCCTCCAGTTTTCCTAATCATTAATGTATTTTTTCTGCACAAGAATATTAGTTGATAGCAAGACATTGCCATACCCTATTTCCAGGCCCGGTTGTATTTTCTTTAAAATTATCTTGATTTTCTGCACATAACTCTTTTTTTGCTCTTGCTTCTCATTGACGCCTTATTAACTTCCTGTTTTATTCCATCTGTACAGCTCCAGTACTTTTATATAGCTTATTCTATTTTCAGATTTTGTTCTTCTGTAGACATACCCCATGGATTTAAAGATTAACTGGTCACTTTTTCCTCTCAATACTTGAAATTTATTTAGTGTGTTTATATGTCGATGAACCTTTTTTTTTAATAAAGTTGTAGTTAATTTTTAAATAATATACTGTATTCTCCTTTTTTCTATATTGAAGGCTGCAATTCTATGTCAACTTTTCTGTATGTAAGCCCCATTGAACACTATGTCTTTTTCTGAATAAGATTGTGAGCCAGTTTGGTCTTGTGGTTAGGACACTGGACTAGGAGTAGAGACTTTGGGCCAGTCACTTTCTCCCAGCCCTGAGAAGGCAGTAGCAAACCACTTCCAAAAATATCTAGAAAACTGCATGGACTTCCCCATCTAGTCACTAGGAGTCAAGATTATCAAAAAAATAAAAACAGAATGATGATATAAGTTCTCATAACTGATTATTCATATAATTAACAACTAATTAAATTGTTACAGTGAAATTCCAGTTCAGATAACAAGTTCCCCATGGAGGTCTCAGTTTTACATATCCTTATTATAAAGTGAGTCAGGACCTTTTTGTAAGCTAACAATCCTCCATGACAATTTTTTTTAGAAAAAAAATCATTTTTAATGACAGGCTTCTATGACAAGTGATAATTTGTCTCATTGTAGAAATATTATTGCTATTTTAGATGAAGTTATTCGCAAGCGTCTTTTGATTGATGGAGATGGTGCAGGGGATGACAGACGAATTAATTTGTTGGTGAAGAGTTTCATCAAGTGGTGCCATTCTGGATCTCAAGAAGAAGGGTATTTTGCTATCTTTTATTTGTAAATCAAATGTGGAAACAGTTCATTCAACAGCAGTGCTATCTATAGCATATGTTCATTTTAACAGAAAATGGAATTTGTATCTAATGGCCTGTATCTGAAATGGTTTAACATATATATATGAGTGAGAACAAGTTATGATACAACATTTGATAACTTTGTAATACATATTTTGAAGTATATCTTCGGCAATATTGGGACTGCTTTGGTAATTAAAATGAATGGGTTTTATAGCAAGTGCTGAATAGTATGATACAGGCTAGCTAATATGTGCTGGGAAAATGCATTGATTTATATTTCTAAGAAAAACAACAACAAATCATCCTATAAAAGAAAAAACAAATAAATGAAAGCCATCAGACAAAATCAGTTTAATGAGAGGGATCTTGGGGTCCTAGTGGACAATCAATTAAATATGAGTCAGCAGTGTGTGGCGGCAGCCAAAAAAGCCAATGCAATCCTAAATTACATTAACAGAGGGATTGAATCAAAATCACAGGAGGTACTAATACCGCTCTAAATCCTAAGTAAGACCACACTTAGAATACTGCAACCCAATTTGGTCACCACACTATAAAAAAGATGTTGAGACTCTAGAAAGAGTGCAGAGAAGATAGACAAAGATGATTAGGGGCCTGGAGGCTAAAACATATGGAGAACGGTTGCAAGAACTGGGCATGGCTAGTCTAGTGAAGAGAAGGACCAGGGGTGACATGATAGCAGTGTTCCAATATCTGAGGGGCTGTCACAGAGTGGAGGGGGTCAACCTATTTTCCAAAGCACCCGAAGGCCAGACAAGGAACAATGGATAGAAACTAATCAAGGAGAGTGTCAACCTAGAAATAGGGAGAAATATCAACCAATGGAAAAGCTTGCCTTCAGAAGTTGTGGGTGCTTCATCATTGGAAGCTTTCAGGAGGAGACTGGACAGCCACTTGTCAGAAATGATATAGGGTCTAGCATGAGCAGGGGTTTGGATTAGATCAGGGCTTTTCAACCAGTGGTACGGGTACCACCTGTGGTACATTGGCACCTGGCAGGTGGTACGCGACTATCCTAGAAAAGTAGCGGGGGAGGGGAATGAGCTGAACCGGTGGCAGCACCACACAAGCCTGAGCGAGAGATGGCTGGAGCTGCAGGGCTGTCAGGGCTCAGCGGAAGCGCCAGGATCAGTGCTGCTTTCCAGCTGATCGGCGCTTCTTCGGGGCTGTCAGGGCTCAGTGGAAGTGCCAGGATCAGCGCCAGGCTCCAGCTGGAGCTCGGTGCTGATCCTGATGCTTCTGCTAAGCCCTGAAGAAGCACCGATCAGCTGGAAAGCAGCACTGATCCTGGCGCGCCTGTTGAGCCCAGAAGAAGCGCCGATCAGCTGGAATGTTGCAGCATCTCCAGGGTCTTGTGATTTACATTCAGATGCTTGGCAACTGATTCATATTTATGACGGTCACAGTGTCCCAGGGTCATGTGAAGTGACCAAAACCTGCTGCAACCACCCAGCAGACGGGGGGAATAAAAACCAAACACCCCCCCACCCCACCCCTGCTGCCAATCCTCAACAGAAATGCTCACAACAATGGAAACCTCGGACAGGAGGAAGAGCGCCGCCGGGCGGGCAGGCAGGTGTCTTGCTCGGCTGTGGCTTGGGGGGCACTTTTTTCAGTGCCATTGTAACTTCGAACAGTCACTAAGCGAACTGTTGTAAGTCGAGGACTACCTGTACTTTATCACTTTTTTCCTTTTTGTTTTTTGGTCATCAAGTTTTTGACACCTTGCTAAGCGACTGGTGGTACTCGAATGTTGCCATATCCTAAAAGTGGTACAATGGGTGAAAAGGTTGAAAAGCCCTGGATTAGATGACCTACAAGGTCCCTTCCAACTCTGTTATTCTGTATTCTGAAGTAAATCATTGCTATTTATTTGTTGTATAAATTTTAAGTACCTTCAGTTAAGACTGTTCTTTCAGTGCAGATACCAGTTTCCTCATGCTACATGCTGTATGCTACATTATGGATATATAATTATATTATGGAACATGGTTCTATCAGTTTTTTAGGTGCCTCTGATAGTGACTGTAATATGAATTGGGATACTGCATTACTGTTCTAATGGTTGTGCCACTGGATACGTGTGCTTTTGTAATGTTCTGATAAAATTTCCAAGAGCTACTTCCTCCACAATTTTTAAATTTAAAAAAAAGAACATAAAAATCTCACAACGTGATGAGATTTCAGCAGTAGTTTTCCCATTGTCTGTTGCCTTGGAGAATCTAATGACAGCCATGGGCAAGAAGCAGTCACTACCAACTCCTGCTGAAGAGATTGATACTCTTCTAATATTTTTTCTAAACTGTGTTTTTCTTAAAATGAATGGAAATTTGGTATGCTGGAAAACAAGGCACTCTTTTCTAATATTTGTATTTCTAATAATTCCTCCAGGAATTATTATGAGATAGTAGTAGGCTAGTGGTTATGAGTGCTCGTGGTTTGTTTAGAAGTGTGTCCCCTTGTCCAGAAAAACGTAAGAAAGCTTAGATGAAAAGTGAAATGTTTTCAAAGAAAAAAACCAAGGAAATCCAGTTGCCTTTTGGAAATTGTGCCTTGGGGTTGGTGTGAGTTCTGTGATCCATTATTTTTTTTTGGCTATGGTATTCTCAGAAGTTTATCCTATTGCCAACGTTCAAAAGCATCAATAATATGCCAATAGAAGAGAATAATTGTAGCTCAGGATTGAACTACAAGGTTCTTGTTGCTCTCTGAGCTTGGTTGTTTTCTTGCAGACATTTCATAACCAAATTAGGTAACATCATCAGTGCCAGTTTAGAATGGAGCTTGTTCTCATTTTATATACCGGTACTAAGGGGTTGCGTGTTAGTGGTCTTGGTTCTTCCTTGATTGGCTACAGCTTACTGTTAGCTTGTGTGCTTTTAGCTTGTTTGAGTTGGTAGTTCCTAAGATCTACATGCCATTCAAAAGAGACAGTCAAACAAAACGAAACACCTCCTCACTAGCAATCCACACCCAAATGAGCAGAGATTAACACTAAGATTAACATTGGATCAACAACCAAGAAGCAAACAATACCTCAGTCAAGGAACTACAAGCAAAGATTGCACACTCTTATTAAGTCTCCTTTTTTGATACTGGCATACCACCTGATTTTCTTTCAGTCTGTTGGCCACAGGGTCATTCTTCAGATTTGTTGGCATAATTTGGTTAGAACCTTTAGCGAAAACCAAAATAAATCTACCTTATTTTAACTTGCTTCAAGTTGTATCTAGGATAGTGCCTTTGAGAATTGTTGATTAGCCACTAATGCCATATGTTCCTTCTCTGATGTTTAGCTATACTCAGTATCAGCGCATGCTCAGCACTCTTTCACAATGTGAATTTTCAATGGGAAAAACTCTACTAGTATACGACATGAATCTCAGAGAAATGGAGAACTATGAAAAAATCTACAAAGATATAGGTAATCATTTTTTTTTTCTGATTATTAGTGTCAAATGTAAACTTTACTTCTTTAAAAAAGGGAAATCAGGTATAAAAAGGATTTCGAGGTTGAAATATTCTAATCGTACTCATCCTCTTCTGAATGCTTGTTCAGATTGAGATGCTTTTAGTTAGATATTGGAACAGTCCAGCTTCTTCTATTGACAAGACTTATTGGTACAATAGAATGTTTTAACTACCATAGGTGTAATTCTTTCTTAAAATTGTTCTTGAGGATAAGATGGATTTATTTCTATCTTGTAAACTGAAAGCTAGGTGCTAAAGGCAACCTTTTTGCCTTTGTTTAGATCCTAGAAGGTTCACGTGGAAATAATGTTCAGGTTGTTACAAAGAAAGTTTGTACACTTTTTAAATTCAGTTCCTATCTAGTAGATTTTAATTTATCCGTCATTAGAGATGACACAATATCATATCAATCAATTTTTACTAGCTTAGGCTAGCACATTAGCTGTGATCCTGTCTGGTCATCATTAGCTATAATTGAGTAACTTTCCATTTGGTCTACTACAGTGTTTTGTGGGAACTGCTTTTAAAAATATTCTGGAAACTTCAGATAATGGACTGAGTAATAACTTACCATGTCAGAATTTCAAGACCTTCACTGGTTCCCAGTCCATCTCTTAGCTTAAA
The DNA here is from genome assembly GCA_023970755.1 of Azemiops feae. NCBI lineage: Eukaryota > Metazoa > Chordata > Lepidosauria > Squamata > Viperidae > Azemiops > Azemiops feae. The sequence goes on from JALGBA010000893.1 coordinate 772,803, forward strand.
ATGTTGACTTGATGTTAGAAGTGGCAGCTGCACTGTGAAAGCAGTATTTTTTTACTACTGGTCTTTTGAATTGTTCCATTTTAATTAATTTTGCCTTTGTTACTGTTCTGTAGTTTTTAATACATTTTATTGGTTCATTGTAGATAGTTTAATTTGTTTTCATAGTAAGCTATCCAAGGCTGTGATTACAGACTGATAAACATTTATATTATGTCTAATCAACCTTAGAACCAGATTCTTGTAATTACATTTTTATAGAAATACTAGCTTCAACACACACATACATCACAGACAAACATTCTGAGTATTTTGGCAGTAATTACAATATCAGAAAATGCAATGTATTTTGACTTCTTGATCTATTTAAAGTTGTGGAGATGAAAATCAATTTGGGTAATGTTGCTACATACTGATTGGTGTAATTTTTATAGTTCAGTAATATTATGTCATTAATTTTATTTCTTTGGAAGAAAACAGCATAGCTGCAGCTCATGAAAAAATTGCTGAGTGCAAAAAGCAAATTCTTCAAGCGAAAAGGATACGAAAAAACCGCCAAGGTAAGGTTTATTTTGCAGTTGACAACTTTATTTCTTTATTAAATTTATATGCCCCCCCCCCCCCATCTCACTGTTGAAGCAACTCTGGGCAACTTACAAAATGATAAAAAAAGGTAATATAGCAATAGCATTTAGGGTTATATGCTGCCCGATAGCGCTTTCTAGCACTCTTTGGGCAGTCTGCAATGTAGAAGCATTATTTGCATATTGCACCCAACAATCTGGGTGTTCAATTTACCAACTTCAAAATGGTGAAAGGCTGAGTCAACTTTGAGCCCCCATCAGGCTCGAACTTCAGGCTGTGGGCAGAATTTGCCTAAGATACTGCACTTTACTATGCCACCAGTATATAAAAACAATTAAAATTAACAAGAATTAAATAGAAACTAAAAACGAAGAGAACGGGTAGCATAGAGGGCGGGATCTTCTCTCATCACATCAATCATCCCTCACATAGAGCACCTCTATTGGGGCACCAGGCCAGCTGGTAGAGCCAGGTTTTAAGATCCTTCCAGAAGGCCAAGAAGGAGGGAGCAGATCTCACCTCTGGCGATCAAGTGTTCCACAGCAGAAATGTTTCTTCCTAGATTATGATGTATAGATAAGTTTGTTTCGGACTGTAACTTTCAAGAGATTCTAGGTGTGCTCAAATAGATTTGTGACTTTGGAGTGTATACATTTAGTTAGATTCTGAATCTTTTGGAAAACCTATTGAGATATAAAGATCTCTAAAGAATTTGTTTGGTCAAAGATTACTGAAATTAATAATGCTTCTTTTTAGCAGTCCTCTTAAAAGCTATAGTGAGGCCTTTGCTTAAAAATTGTGGATCTATCCTATATTAATAATTGTTGATAGTGTTCATTACTCCATATTTCACCAAGCTGATGGGGAATGCAACTCCAGGAACTCTTAGATGAAATCTTGATTTTTTTTGTTTAAATACGGTGATGGCAAGGAAATCATTTTGGTCTCCAAAAGAGAATAGATTATGACCCTGTTGACATGCTTTAATCTCTCAGTGGCTTTTCTACATAGTATCTTGTTGGAATGCTTGTGGGAGCAAAGGGGAAGGGGTGGAGATGCTATTTTGATATTTTCATTACTATTTCTTCAAGTGCTATTTAGAAAATAATAGTTTGAGATATCTACTTGATTCCTTAGGAGCTCTTTTAGCTTGTCTTCCACATTATTCAATGTTTCTATGAAATTTTTCGGGAAGTTTATACAAGAGAGTTGGCTGTCACCTAAACTTTTATAAGCAGTATATAAGCAACAAGTTATAAGCAGTATATAAGCAACAGTTACTGGTAGAACAGGGTGAAAGTAAATGTGGAGAAGATTAAAGCAACTGAATGACACAATTAAAGAAAAATCCCTCTTCTGAGGAATTTTTCAAGAGAGGAATTCCTTAAAAGAGAGCAAAAATTCCTCTTCTGAGCAATTTTACTCTCTTTTAAGGATCTGATTTGTCTCTTGGATCTACCATCGATGCTGCAGGTCTATGTAACATAAGTAAAAAGGAAGGTTTTTTGCCAGTTTTTGCTGATTAAACCTTTTTGAGATTATCTAATTACTGTTACATTGTTTTCCTTTTGTTTTATTATATGGTTTATAGTTCACCCAAAACAATAATAAAAATAGAACAAGAAAAAGAAAGGACTATGTTTCAAATTTGAGTTCTGCACACTAAATAAAATACGCACTTTAAAATTATTTGAATTATAAATGTCATACTTTGTGGTATTGGAACAATATGGGATATGATCCATATTTTATTCTTTTCAGAATATGATAGCTTGGCTAAATTAATACAGAAACATCCAGATAGACATGAAACATTGAAGTAAGTATGAAATGAACTCAAGTAGCAAATACAGAGTACCGCTATTAAATAATAATGGCAAAATAATTTATATGTCCCATCATCAATATTATTTGTCAAGTGAGTTTTACCCCACTTTATGACATTTCTTGCCAAAGTTGTTAAGTGAATCACTGCAGTTGTGAAATTAGTAACACAATTATTAAGTGAATCTGGCTTCCCCATTGATCTCTAGTCAAACAGTCACAAAAGGTGGTCACATGACCTCAGGACCCTGCAACCATCATAAATATGAGTCAGTTGCCAAGTGTCTTTGATCATGTGACCCTGGGGATGCTGCAATGGTCATAAGTATGAAAAGTTCATAAATCACTTTTTTCAGTGCCTTTGTAACTTTGAACATTCTGTTGAACAACTGTTTTAAATCAAGGACTGCCTGTACAGGGGCTGGTAGTATGCCAATGAACAGTATGTACTCCTGTTTTTGAAAACATAACAGAAACTGAAGTATGGATTAGTTTTACTAATCTTGAAAAATGGGCTTTTCATTGAGTTCATTTCCCGGCACAATTGAAAGTGCTACTTTAATATTTTGAGCTTTCAATGAATATTTCAAATAAATTGCTTTTGCACAAGCCTGAATTACAATAATCTTTATGGATTCTTTTGCCATTAAAGGTGAGATGAGGCATCCTCAGCTGAGTAATCTGCCTTTGGAATAATTCTCCCCCCCCCCCCCCAAGGTTTCTAGAAGAAAATTAGACAGGTTGTTTTCTCTCCAATGCCTTTTTATTTGTGCAGACATTTTCATACTTGGTTTATGGTATTTTACTGCCGAAAGTCTGTTCCATCTGGTTCGGATTCTGTTAATTGGTTTAAATCAGAATTTCATTATTATTTGCAAATGAGCTACTTAGGGGATTTTGAACAGTTAACGTGTTCAATATAAACGATTAAAATAAAACGAGTGAAGGTACTGTGCGTTAAATGACAATGCACTTAATATGTTCTCAGGCAGTTGGAAGCTCTGGGGAAAGAACTGCAGCATCTGTCTCACATCAAAGAAAGTGTTGAAGACAAAGTAAGTTTGTCTCATAAGCTTATTGATTCAGAATAGAGAGAGTCTTTTTTAAAAGCGCATATTCTTCAGTATATTTCCTTTCTGTGCTTCAGCTGGAGTTGAGACGAAAGCAATTTCACGTTCTTCTGAGCACCATCCATGAGCTTCAGCAAACACTGGAAAGTAAGTTATGCTAGTACCGTACATAAGAACATGATCGTTTTCCATAGCTTCCCTCCCTTTTTATATGTCTGCTTGACTCTCCAAATTTCCATTGACTTAGAGATATTCAGGACACCTTTATTAAATGTCGAGTTTTGAATTCTGCCCTCAACTTACCTTATGCTGTCTTATTCTTTATAGTTGGTCTACCTAAGTTGTGAGTATAATTGAGTTCCACAGTTACGATTGTAGGTCATGATGGTGATAAAACTATGTGACCGGACCCGATTTTATGTTCTTTTTTGTAGTAGTCATTAAACAAATGTCCAGTTACTTCCTGTTTCCAGTAAAAAAAAAAAAACACCACGCAGCAAACAAAGGATTTGCTTAATGACCACAGCAATTGCTTAACAATTGTGACATTTTTTTTGTTTGATTAATTCTTTTATTATTTATTATTTATTTATTCAATTTCTATAGCCACCCAGAGTCATTTGCTGAGAAGGGCAGGTATAGAAATCGAATGAATGAATGAATGAATGAATGAATGAATGAATGAATGAATGAATGACACAATCATTAAGCAACTACTGTGGTCATTTGGGCCAGTTGCCTTTGCACTCAAAATGTGATCATGTGACTCTGGAACTTCAAAACCGGGTTGTAAGTCTCTTTTGGGGGAGTCTTTCTCAAGCAACTGTTAGTAAACTAAGCAAACTAAGTGGTATTAAACTTCTTCTTCTTCTGCCATATCCGTTATCGGACGTTGGCGATCATGTTGGTGATCCTGTTTTTATCAGCAGCCGCACGAAAAAGTGCTGCTGAGTTTTGTCCAAACCAGTTCCCTTAGATTTTGAAGCCATGATGTTCTTCTTCTGCCTGGACCTCGTTTGTCTTCAATCTTTCCCTGGAGGATTAAATGGAGTATGCCGTATTTTTCTGGGTGTCGCATCACATGTCCGAAATATTCTAACTTTCGTTTTTTAATTGTTTTGATGATTTCCCTGGGCTTTCCCAGGCGGCTTAAAACCTCCTCATTTCTGATCTTGTCCACCCAGCTTATACATAACAGCCGCCTGTAAATCCACATTTCAAATGCTTCTAGTCTCTTCAGGTGGCCTTCTGTCAGAGACCAACTCTCTACTCCATAGAGCAGGATAGAAAAAATATAGCATCTGACAAGCCTCATTTTCAGTCTTAGGCTTATGTCGTGACTGCAGAAGACCTTTTTCATTTTGAAGAATGCTGTTCGAGCTTTCTCTATCCTTGTCTTTACTTCAGCGGTCATGTCCCAGCTATGCAGAATGAAAAAAATAAGGTTGGGGAGCCCAGGAGAAATGGGTAATGTTTTTCCTATCAGTGTCTCTACATACATGTAATATTAGTATTTTTTTTTTAAAAAAATGTTTATTTTGCATATATTTCAGATGATGAGAAGCTTTCAGAAGCTGAAGAATCATCAGATGCTCCAATGGAAGCAGAAGATAAACAATAGATGTGTATAGCTCAGAAATCTGGTAATTCATTTTCCTGAAGATGATTAATAACTAGGGTTTTGAATTTATTTTGTAGGTTACTTTTTTGTCCAAAGTAACTTTATTATGTTTTTTACCACACTTATGTACAATAAATACTTGAAATTACACAATAAAGTAATTTAGTCTTGGGTTTATGTTCTGGAATTAAGCTACCGATTATATGGATTATATGGTAGGATATTACATTGAAACAAACATCAGAGATAATTTAAAATTCTAGTAATGGGAGAGTGAATATTCTGACCCCAGAACTTGATACACTGAAAATGTGACTTGTATAATATTTATATTATATTATATTAATATTAATCTTACATTAATATTTGTTATCTCAGATTATTAACAATAACACATACATGGAAACATATTTATTTAAAATGTATTATTTTGTAGTCCTTAAGAGATCATCCAAAGCAGTTTAGATTATTCTGATTCCCAAAGATTTACATTATTGCAATTCTGCATTTCTCAGAGCCATTGGCCACGCTGATTTTTTCAGTGATACTATCCCAGAGGTTAATTAGTAATCGAGTCACTTAAGAAATCTGTGTTGCTTTGTTTTTCCAAGAAAACAATGAAGCATAGAAGCAATTTATAGTGTCAGCTTCATGTAATAGATGCTTATCTCAGTCTTCCTTCAGTCAACTCTTTGTATTGTTCAGGCACTTATTTTATCTTTTTTTGTTTTGAGAGGTACTTTCCCCATAATAGAATATAAGGTGGGAGGTCATAAAACCTGGCGAGTCAATCTTTTGTGTAGGAGTTCCAGATTTGGTGTCTGCAAGCAGCTCATCCTCAGAGTAGTTGTCTGCCCATTCTTTTGCAATTCACAGGAGGGGAGAGGAGAGAAAACAAAACATAATTCCTTGCCTTTGTCTCTATAGTGTGATCTGTATTAAGGAACAGGGGCTTGAACCACGACCACTGCCACCACCAGGACCATTGATACCACCAAAATAAATTCTTTGGATTGAAGGATTTTCAGTTGCAAGTCTGAGAGTCAATTGGCTGGGCTAAGTAGAATGACCAAACTGCAGCATTCTAAATACCGGTGTGTGCCATCCCAACTATAGGTCAAGAATTAAGATTTCCATGTATTGTCAGTTCAAACTACTGTATATTATAAATGGACGGGCATTTGTGATGCTATTTTTGTTTTATTTGTTTAATGTGGTTCTCTTTATCTACTTTTAGGACTTGTGTGCAGAACAGTGATCATGTTTAGGTCATATTAATGCAAAAAAATATTGAAAATTCAAAAGAGTTCACAAACTCTTGAACACCATTGTATATCTATTAGGATATTTCCCAAGTGAGGAAGTCAGAGAGAATGTCATATCTTGCATAACCCAAAATCCTAGATTTTTCCAGAATGACTTTTAATGTATTCAGTGAGTCCCAACTCTGCCAATTTGTGGACCTCATGAAAAGCACAGCTGTTTGTTGATTTTATATTGTTTTTCATTCCAAAGGAAAGGTGCTGTTTCATTTGCCAAACTAATGGGTGTTATGAAATGGTGAAAAAGAGAGCTATTTACTGAGTTTGTCTTGCAGAGTAAAATGCCTTGTCCTACCCTACCAGCTCATGAGCATGTTACACTGAAGCAAATTCTACCAAATTGTATTGGACTCACTTCAAAGGAATGTATTTAGCACCTGGATAACAAGCAGTGCAGGATTAGTTGATAAGTGGATGAAAGAGTTGCATGGAATTACAATAGAAAGACAAAGGTTGATGTTGCATGATGTAATTAAATAATAATACATTGTCTTGATTTCCTGCATTTTAAGCATCACTGCACTTATATCTGATGGCATGCTTTTTCCTTTTGAGCAAGGAGAAGCCTTTTTTTTTCACCTGCAAATTTAAGGAACAAAATCTCAAACCAGCAGCTATTATAATAGATTGGATTAATTTAACATGCCCAACCAATTTCCCTTCCTCCCCAAAATAACAATAGTATTTTAGGGAAATGTGTGAACATACTCTCTGTTCAGGCTCTGAAGTTTCCCTGTCCTGGTATTTGGGAAAACCTTTTCATGTAGTTTCATATATCCAGTCTATTGTGTGGATTGAACTCTATACTGTAACCTTTTTCTGCTAAGGGCTGCATTTTTTCAAAGATAGTCCATCAGAGATAGTAGGTGAAAAGAGCAAGATTTACAATATTGTAGGGTTGTATAACTCTCTTCCTTCTGCAATTCGATCTCTGTCTGACCCTTCCTTTCTTCCTTTGGTTGTTATCTCTCATCTAGGGATGGTGAAATCAGATACTAAGCCAAGAAGTGAAAGCAGTTTTCAGATTCCAGATGATAAAGTCCTAGTATATAGTTTTTTCCCCATCCTCACTCATCACCCCATACATTTATTTACTGAAGAAGTCAAAACTGCATTTAAAGTTGTAAAGGTCAACTCAATTGTAAAACTAGATGAAATGTAGAAACAGCAAATAATTATAAGTTAAGTGTTAAACATATACATGAAGATTAGGTTAAAACATTGTGGCAAGGTGGAGTACGAGGTTAAATTTGCAAGTTCTTGTATGCATATTAGTTAAAAGGGACAGCTTAAAAATACAACCGTAAAGATAGTATATCTGGGGGCAAACAATTGCAGACTTCTGACAAGAGTCATGCCTAAACAGATTTATTCCACTCTGATCAAGCAAAACGGTGTGATTTTAAATTTTCAAATACCTCATACAAGTACTTGAATGAAATATTTTTGGTTGCGCGCCAATTCAGCAGATTCCACTTAATGTCATCCGTCCCACTCAGTTAGTAAAGAAAGACACCTGGACCATCCTTTTGACCGAGAGTATACTTTACTGAAGCAAAACTGGTTACAGAAGTTCCAAGGCAGAATCTGATGAATTGGCATGCAAACAATATACTTCACTTTCTTTTTTCCCCAGGACTTCTCCCTGTTATCAGTCTTTGACCAATTAAAAAGTTTCAGGTTGTTTGGGTAACAGACCCTCTGTGTGTCTGCTTCATCTCTACTTTTTTTTAGGTGACCTTGGGCTGGATTGGTGCATCTCCCTTGTTGGGCCGGCACTGCTTGCCTCCCAGACAACTCCCCCTCCTCCCACATTCCATTCTCCTCCCTCCCCCGATTGCAAAAATGTCAGGCGGCAGAATCTGAAGCGATGCTAGCAGGATGGCTGCCATGACAATATCATTACTATACACTACCGTATAACCAATAAATTATATATATATATATATATATATATATATATATGTCCTTTATAACACTAAAAATGCGAATCCTGGGAATACACATGTTGATAAAATTCTTACAAGAAAAAAGCGAACACCAGGATAAAAATAAACAAGGCTGTTTAATATAAACAGGCCTGTGGATAAAAGAGCACTTAGCTTTCGTCGGCCAAACTGCAGACGTCCTCAGAGTTGGAGTGGGAGGCATTCTGGGAGCTGGCCTATATAGCCTCCTGCCTCTGCGCCCGGCTTCTCGAGCGCGTCATCGGCCCATTGGTTGTAATAGTCCACAATGTGCACAATATATATATATATATAAGTTGGGAATATTCTTACTATATTGTATGTACAAGCAAATAAAAGACAATAAAAATTAGTTTTGAGTATAGACCAGCAGAGGGCTATCACAACCAAACTATCAACCATTCAGTAGCTGCAGTATTCAAAATTAGAAGAAGATCTCATAGAGAATTTCTGGAGATAATTCCATAAAAAATTTTAAGACCTGCCACACTGCAACTGCCTTTTCTTTATTACTTCTCTCTGCCCCTGGTCAAGTTCCTGTATAAAAGAATATACAATAAGCCCTGAGATGTTTTTATTGTGATATCCGTTATGGTTTTCTAATTGGGAAAACAGCTAAATTGTCAATTAGATCAGGGATCCCCAACCCGGAGCCGCGGAAGTAGTAGGTGAGTGCGCACACATAGCCCCACTTGCGCATGCAGTGGGTGGGTGAGTGCATACGTGGCTTCATTTGTGCAAGCAATGGGTGCATGTGCCTGTCGCTTGTGCAAATGGAACTGTGCGCGCACTTGCCGACCGCCCATGCGGAACCATTCCCTCTCTTCCCCCTCCTTCGGTCCGCAAAGCTGGAAAGGTTGGAGACTGCTGAAATAGATAAGGCATTCTAGAAACAAAAATTGGGCAACCATGTGATCATAAATTTCTGTTTTCTGTATCTTCTAAAATATTGCAATAGCATTTAAAAAAAAAAAATCTATTCAATGTGTATATAATATAATATAACAATTATATATAACAACAACAAAATAAAACACACAAAGCATATACAATTGATTATGTGCCACAAGTGAGAGTCAACTCTTAGCGACTTCATAGATAGATTTTTCTCCAAAATAATAATCTCTCCCCAACCTGGTCCTTCAGGTCTTCCAACAGTGCACTCATTGCTGCTGCAATTAAGTGCATTCCCCTTCCTGATGGTCATCCTTTTACCTCTTTCTACCTTTTCCAACATTATGGACCTCCCAAAGAAGCTGGGATTTCACATAATGTCTCCAAAATGTGTTATTTTTATTTATTTATTATGCAATCTGTTTATTTTCCTAGCTGTCCATGGTATGCACAAGAGTCTTCACCAACTATCTGAAAGCATCAATGTTCTTTCTGTCCGGCTTCTCAAAGTCCAACTTTGATTTCTGTGGAGTATCGTAGAAAAAAAATCATGTGCGTAATTCGGAAACTCTGAAACTAGATGTCCCAAAGGCTTTAATGTAGCCATATCATAAACACCATTAATAATCCAAAAGATATTCAGCATTTCTTTAGTGTGATGTTGAGTGCCATCTGACTTGAGAGACCTATCGTGTGTCACTATATCATCTGTCATTTTATATTGCCTATCCATATGGTGGTTTTTTGGGTTAAATACAAGAGTGATTTTTCCATTATTTTCTCCTGTGCAGTATGAATTGTTGCCTTTACCTTTGTCACTAGAGTGATCAGCCACTTCTAAGATCTTCCTATACTGTTGCTGCCCAATATTAGTACCTGTTTCCTTTAGGCAGCTGGGAAGGTCTTCATCCCTTGGATGATCCGGCTGGGATTATTTATTTGGCTCCTTCCTGGTGTTTTTTGCTCACTCCTCCTGTTACCGGTAACATCACCATCATCACAATAATGAGGTAGCATAGAGAGGGAAAGGAAATGCACACACCATACATTGTGAATATAAAACTATATTAACAAACCTAAGATTAAATGCACAGATTCAGACATCCATATTCAGTATTTCTATCCCAGAAGGCATTTCTACAAATGGCGGTTATTTTTTAGGAATTTATATTTAATTGTTCCATATTCTTCAAGGAACTTTGTTGTTGATTTTTCAGCCAATGGTATTCCCTGTACTTTTCTATATCATGGATCTACAGAAGTATACAAACTCCAAAGTTTTGCTAAAATAAATCTACCCATCAACCAACCAACAAATTAATTTTTATCCCACTTTCCACTTTCCACTTTTTTTCCCTTTTTACTTGGGCAGTTTTTTCCAAGCTTCTCCATTTCCATTAGCATATCTTCCGTACAGCTGCTCGGAAGGAAAAGTATCTTAAGGTATGATGCAAATCTCTTTGCTATTATGTGGTCCAATAATTTACCTTGCCAATTGCAAGTCACATTAAAGATATGTGGAGACAAGGGACAGGATTTGGGGACTGAGAAGTTAGGAGTTTGTTTTCAGTGAGGGCCCCTACAGAGAGCAGATAATCAGAGAGGGGGAGGGAGGGAAGGAGGAGGAGAAGAATGTATGCAACTGGGACTGACAATTCAGGCCCAAAGCCTAGGAAACAGGAAGAATGTAGTAGTAAGGGAAAGTTGCAGGGAATATTACTTGCGTGGGGTTGCAGTTGCTGTTTAATCTGTTTATTGTTGCAGTTTCAACTGCAGACAGTTTGATTTCTGCTCCAGTTCTGTATATCTCCATATCCTTGTTTATTTGCTCAGACCGATTACAGATGACTGAATGCTGGATTTGGAATGTAGCCTTCAGCTTCACACAGTTTGTCCAGTTAACTATTCTCTCAAATCCCTTCCGCATAACTTCTGTTCAAATAAAAATCCATCTTTCCTTAATTTCTCTGCTGTTGGATTCTAAGCTAACACAATATGCTCTGAAAGAGTGAAAATTGGATTGGCTTTTTTAAAAGCTGATTCCTGGGACTGTTGCTCTGCCCATTCAAAAATAATTAATGGCAGGTTACCTGAGGGCACACACAAACACACCCATATCCTAGAATTCTGTCAGAGGGTGAAGGATGCTGATTGTCTGGAGTTGCCTCGCAAGTTGGGGTGATTATTAGTGACAGGCACCCTTTTTTTGTTCCTTCTGTTGCAACCCAATTAGTTTATGATTGGTGTGAGGATACATACCGTACTGTACAGTGTTCACAATCAACAATGTTATAATATGGCAATGAGCATGCAATAATACTTTTGAACAGCAGGGGACAGCAGAGGATAAATTTCTTCTTCCAGCAGCTTGTTCTCTAATAAAATTGCCAGTGCTTTTTAATTATCATGTATTGGCAGGCATATATACACACAAACTATTAATCTTTTTCATTAAATATATCCAGAATATCTGATCAGTGCATCCAAACTGCATCTGTTTTGATCCATGGAGAATCTGATGATTTTTATACCTGAAAACAGATGCCTCAAGCTCATCCTAGGGAAGCCAGAGTTAAGATAATGTTATTTTTTAATATCAGCTAGGACTTTGTTTGGCATTACAGCATATTAAATAAATATGAAACCATGCTGTACTTTTTTCTCTCTATTCTTTTGTTTTTTAGAATGTGCACGCTCAGGTTTTCTGAAGTTTTTGACCATTTGAAATAGGAATGTCTTTTTTGTATTTTGTGTCTCAAGATAGCAGAAGCATACCATAAAAGTAGAGTTTTTCTAGGGGTTCTAAAAAAGGTTAACTGGGACCTCAGATTAGTCATCTCTGCACTACAGTGAATGTTAACATATTATTCCATTCCTCCAGAATTCCACACTAATGCTATTTACAATTCTGGATTATTTTTTTCCCCAGCCCAGGATTTACCCAGCACTTCAAGAAGAATTAGTAATTGCCTTGTTAAAAAAAGAAAGGACAGATTCATTAGATTAAAACAATAACAATCCCCCTTTGTTTGCATAACATATCTTCTACAATTTCAATAGAATTAACCAGACTTGAATGGATTCAAGCAAACAAAATCTTTCTCCATTTTAATCCCCTGCATGGAAGTTTGTTTAGTTTAGTTCCGCTCTGACAAGCACTAGCTTTTATGAAATACAGATAGTCTTCACTTAAATACCATTCATTCAGCAACCGTTCAAAGTTATAGTGGCGCTGAGTGAAAAGAACTTACACCCGGTTCCCGAAGTTACAGAGGTCATCATATTGATGAAAATCCGGGCATGTGGCAGCTAACCGCTGTATGACCACAGGGTTGCTTCAGGTCCCCCTACTCACCTATCTATTGCCCCCTTCTCTGTCCTTTAGCACAATGGCACTCCTTAGTGGCACTGAGACTGAAGTGTAGGTCTCCAGTAGTCTCAGCCAGCTGCCACCTGCCCCTACTTCAACCTCAGCACAGCAGCTGCGGAGGAGTACCACCTCAAGCCCCATGTCATGGCCAGCCACCCCAGCTCCACAATGCAAAGCCCCAGCCACCCCTGCCGCTCTGCATACACCTGAGCCCAGTTGACCTTCACCATCTTTCTCTGAATGCTGATGAGGTACACCCAGCCTATCCCTATGCAAGGCTGCTGCTGGCCATGCCAGGCCTTATTTCTGAGGCCTTGCACTTTTCTCTTTGGAGAAGCCCCTGCTGTTCCGCCAACAGCTTCTGAGGCCTTCCGAAGCATCACACAATTTGGAGAATGGTGGGTGTAAGGTTTCAGAAGGCCTAGAAATCTTCTGAAGGCTTCCCGAAACTTTGGAAGAATGGCACATGGAGTTTGCAGAACGGCAAAAGAGGCCTTGGGAAGGAGGCCTGGTGCAGCTAGCAGCTGCCTGACACAGGGCGAGGCCAGGTACACCTCATCAGCAGTACGAGGAAGACAACGAAGATCATCTGGGCTCCGCAGGGACAGTGAAGTGCAGGGCAGTGGGAGCAGGTGGGGCTTTTGCTGTAGAGCTGAGGTGGCTGGCTGTGGAGAAGAGCTTGAGGTAACACTCCTTAGTGATGGATGCAGTGTTGCTGGGCCTGAAGTAGAGGCCTCGCAGCAGTGGCAACTGGCTGAGTCTGCTGAAGGTCCTGGTCTCTACTTCAGCCCTGGTGCTGCTACCACTGCTGAGAAGTGTCCTATGTAGGGTGATCAAAAGGGTGATCAAAATACATGAGTGAGGGATTTGAAGGGGAGGCAGTCTTACTGAGGGTCAGGTCCCCAGGGACAAAGAATTGCTTGGATCTGGGTGAGTCCTTGCCTAACAACTGGTGGGATTTGGGTAATGACAATGGGGACTATTGGGATTTCACATTGTATATAATAATAATAATATTTTTAATGCCATTAAACAACATTTGCCTATTCCAGATGGTTGTGAAGGACTCAGTAGGTGGATAAAAATGTCAAATCCAGTCTAAACATCTGGCTGACTATGTGACAAACCATAATAATAATAATTAGCTCAAATATCTGACTAGCTTATATCCAATTATAACTAAACAGCTTAATGAAGTATTGCATAATGAAGACATCAGCTACTGGTTAATAATTGGCAAAACATCTGATTCAAAAAGATTTAATGAAAGGAACAACACCGGGAAAGTATAGGCTGATAAATGTGCTTGCCTACTCTGTTTAAATAGCTCACAGACATTATAGCGGACAACATCCTAGATAATTTAGAAAAAAATAACTTCCTCCCAGTAGAAGAGAAAGGAACAAAAGGAAAAATAGAGGCACAAAAGATCAACTTCTGATTGATAAAATGGTTCTGAAGAAGTGCAAAAGCTGAAAAACCAATCTACACAGGGTCTGGGCTGATTATAAAAAGGCATTTGATTTAACTAATCTTTAGGAGATTAATTGCTACTATGATTAGGTCAACTTAGCAAAATTGATGGGTCTGCTATAGATTGGTATATAAACTTTGGCATATGTGCTTAATTGGTTTCTGGATAATATGATCTCAATCTGTTTGCCTTATATACTTATTGACTTCTCCCCTGTGCCTGATTGTTCTTTAGTGTTCTGTTTGTATTTGGTTTGACTTAACATGGCTCCATTTAAATTTATGAGTAATTAAGCAGCTGTAATTGGTTGTCAAGCAACAATACTGTAGATTTAAATGTCTCCCTAAGTTCAGTCCATCAATTACAACATTGTGTCTTACAATATCTATAATCCCTGGAATAATTTAAGTCCCCTCCTTGTCATTTAGATTACAAAATGGAATGAGCAACAAATATTTAATTTAGAATAGATTGAGGCACACCTATTAAAATTTTAATAATTCACTGACCTATCTGACTAATCAAAGTTTACCCCATAATGGCTTATACTACATGGAATTCTCTTATGTGAGCATCTGAATAGATGAATGTTTGGATTCTTTAAATGGATAACTTGAATTACTGTAAATACCATATGCCATATTAGGAAGAGATCCAGGAATGTTCCTAGTTTCCTAATTTGATAATGTGCTAAATGACACATGAATGTATCCTGGAAAAAAATAAGCTCCTTGTGTGGCACAAGCAATTTGCACCAGTAATCCCTATTCTTGACCTTGCAGTCAAAATACTGGTTCTAGATTAATACTGAAGAGCATTATGGATTAGCAGAGCAGACAAAGCTTCTGTGTTTATGGCAGTATTCATAAGACATGTGCTTAAGTGAACTATGGTTTGCTCAATTGATCCAATTTTCAAGCTTTGCCTGATGTCTCATTTAATCACATAGATTGCATTTGCATAATATGCAGTGTCCAGATATGTGTTTGGCTAGGTTGTGGTTCAGTGTGCTGTTTGTTGTGGAAAGAGTGGATTTTTTAAACTAAGTTCTGATAATAGTATATGAACTAGACAGGCTAGTTACAACTCAGCTGTATGATTTGCAAACAGTTTATATATGAATCGTAACACAGCGTTCTAACTAGCCTTTCTTACTCCTCAAAATAAGCCAGCGGAATCTTCCATAAATGAACATTTCTTGGTTCATTCAAACTGAAGAACTTTGACTAAGTTTCAAAATAAGCCAATTCAGATCATGGTTTAAAATACTAGACTATTCCAAAGCTTTTACATACCATTTTTCTGAAATTCCCGATTTCAAGAATGCCGAAGCCCATAATATTTCACTGAGAAATAAGAGATTGCCAGTTGTTGCCATTTACTGAAAATGTCAGCAACATTGCACTAATGACAGGTGTGTGCGTGTGTGTGTGTGTTTTTTTTACTTGCCTGTTAAAATATTAGTCACAGCACGACAAACATAGAGTGCCAAATGGAGTTAAGTCTGGTAAAAGCTCATATGGAATCAGGACTCAGGACAGTTACAATTCAGTGGTTATTTTTAGAGGACTTTGGAGCTATACCAATATTTGCAAGGGAATGACATAAATTGGCTTTCCAATGTTAAATGTTTGCTATTCTCATTAGCCTAGATTAAAATCTATATTAGTCTAAATTGACCAGCAGAGAGAGTTATGGAATCATAACTTTATGCATATTGTTAAACTTGAATCACTTTATTATAATTATTCCATTGTTTCATTCTCTTACAACACTTTGCTTATTGATGTTATTAATTGCATTTATTTATATACTACTCCTTTCCTAGGATCCTGGGTGTTTTTCAAACATAAAATAACATACCATTTAATAAAACCCCATACATAAACCCACAATCAAATCAAATCTCTAAATCACAAAATAAAATCCCAGTTGATATGGTTGATAAAATGCATCTAATTACATGAGCAACAGCTTTCAAAAGCTTATGCCTTTCATTAAAATTGGATAATCAGAAAAGGTCCTACCATAGCCTTTATATATATATTTTCTACTCCTTCCATAGGAGTTCGATTTCACCAGAATTATCATTCAAAGTAAATTGGAGCTAAGATATTTCTGCACATATCTTAATTAATTTAGCTAAGATTCAGTTTGCATCTGCAATTTTATAATCACTCACTTGGGAATAACAGAGTCACTGAGAGTGAGTTGGGCAACATATACATTTTCTTAAATAAATAAATAAATAACTCCCACTGAAGTCCTACTTTGGACCATCTTTCCCTCAGAAATGTGATAATAATAATAATAATAACAATAAAGTTGGAAGGGACCTTGGAGGTCATCTAGTCCAACCCCCTCCTCAGGCAGGAAACCCAATACCATTTCAGACAAATGGCTGTCCAGTCTCTTCTTAAAAACTTCCAATGTTGGAGCATTCACCGCTTCTGGAGGCAGGTTGTTCCACTGGTTAATTGTTCTAACTGTCAGGAAGTTTCTCCTTAGTTCTAGGTTGCTTCTCTCCTTGATTAGTTTCCATCCGTTGCTTCTTGTCCTGCCTTCAGGCGCCTTGGAAAATAGCTTGATAGGCCTCTATCCTTCTGGATTTCCAAAAAGCCTTGAAGACTTGACTAGTCCCACAAAAATAGTGGAATAGTATGTGGTAGAAACCCAGGAAAGTTATCTGCCAGATGGGAGGAATACATGTTATTTGAGCAGTAGGAAGACCAGTAGATTCATGATGATTCTACACTTTGTATTTTTTTTTTTTTTTTTTACTATTGTGAGGTCCTTGGTGCTCTCTGTGCTTGGTCATTTTCTCACAAATGTTTCAGCACCCAACTAGGTAACACCATCAGCACTAGAAGGGAGTGCGGTTTCCTCTATGTTACTTAGTTGGATAATGAAATGTCTGCGAGAAAACAGCCAAGATCAGAGAGCACCAAGGACCCCACCATTCAACCCTGAACTGCAAATATTCTCTTACATTGGGGTTTTATTATAAGCCACCCGGAGATATAATACATAAAATGGGTGGCTATAGCAATCTTAAATAATTAAATAATTAAATAATTAAATAATTAAATAATTAAATAATTAAATAATTAAATAATTAAATAATTAAATAATTAAATAATTAAATAATTAAATAATCAAATAATTAAATAATTAAATAATTAAATAATTAAATAATTAAATAATTAAATAATTAAATAAAGTAAGTAAGTAAGTCACTCAGTCAGTCAGTCAGTCAGTCAGCCAGTCAGTCAGTTTTTGAGTAGGCGTGTGTAGATTGCAGCATAATATATTAGAAAAACAGATGTTTAGGGATAAAGGCCATCATTTGCAAGTGCCTGAATTGCAGCCATTGAAACATTATCTACTTAAGATCAATTCATTTATAATTCTTCATATAGAGGTTTTCCTATTTGAATCATAGATCGACTGGAAATGATGGTTAAGGGAATGAAACTTTTTCATCAAGTACGGATATCTGTATTTTTCAGAGAATGCATTTGTAATTTTCAGGAGACAAAAAAACTTAACACCGGTTAGTTTCTTTTCATGTGCCAGTATCCAAAACTGACAACGTGATAGACTAAAAAAAATTTTCAAAAGGAATTTTTTGCTCCTTAATGAATTTCTAAAGAAATAGGAGGAAACAGTTATTGCCAAAGAGAATTTAAAAAAAATTGTTCTTGTTTATTTCAACGGCTGATAAAGCATCAGAAAGCAAATATGCCTTCCTGTATTTTTTATGCATTATTATCCATTGTTGAGCTCCTCTTTCTCTCTTGTGTTGTTGTTTTTTTGCTTTATAATTATTCCACCCAGTAGGGAGAATTTGTGCAATCAGTCAAATGAAAGAACAGTGATTTCATCTGGAAACAATGGTAGGACAATAACATGCACAGATTGCACTGAAACATTTGTGTACAAGAGGTAGGGAACACTGTGCTATATAATCTGCCAATTGCTACCTGTCAAAGTGCAATAACTATAGAAATATATTGGGACTGTGGGATGTTGAGCTGAATTATGGATAGCATTTGAAGGGCTACATTATTTTGTTAATGTTGGTGGTAGGACAGCCATTGAGCTTGTTATGGAAGGCTAAGAGGACACACTAGCTAGGCAAGAACATTATTATCTCTTGAACATCATTATCTCTTGAAGGCAAGAACAATAAATAGCCACAGGAAATGACAATATTCGATTCAACCAGTTGACTACCTGTTGACATTACCAACTTAAAGCATAAGGCTTGAATCCAGATACAGCCACATTTAGAGTAGATTAATTGAAGTGACAGTATTATTATTAACTTAATGTTAATTACAGTATTGTTTACCCACATTAATTTTAGTGGGTCAGGATTCCACCTAAAATAGGAACAAACCTTGATGGATATCCCAGTATGATTTAATTCATGGCTAAGTAGGGCCAGGATATCTCTGGGACCGCCTTTCCCTAAGGACAACAACCTGTCCTACCAAATCTGTTCATCTGTTAAGCATTGCTTGGATTTGAGCTGCCATTGTTTACCTGAGCCCTTGCAATGCCTTATGTCAGAAAACTTGCTTGTGTAGAGAGGACTAGAAGGGTGTTGTTTTTTTTAAATTCATATTTGAATGCAGGGACATCCACAGCATTGGTCAAAAAGGTCAAGATGGGCAGGGGAACCATGTAGTTGAATTTCCCCCCTTATTTGTATGCATGTGATGTATGCAATGCACATTAAACATCTTGACTTTTTTGAACAACCCTGTAGACACCACTGCCTGAAGACAAGGGTATCTCTCATTTCCTAATCAATATAGCCCCAAGCTGCTGGCAGAATTGCATTGCTTTCAATGTGCAGAACAGCAAAAGCTTACTTCTTGGAATTTCTTTCTATATAAACTCTCTGCTCTACCAAGGGGGAAAAAAGATGTCACAATTCAGGCACAGGGCAATGTCCACAAGGCTGAGGGGCCTTGTGAAGGTCATAAATGATTGTAAATGGGCCATAAAGTTAATTTTTCAGCACCATTTAATTAGGAATGTTCACTGAATGGGTGGTCGGTAAGCGAGTACTATATGTACTACTTTTTTGTTATTCATTCATTCATTCATTCATTTATTTTATAATTCTGTCTGCTTATAGAAAACAGAGTGATTCTAAAACCAGATTTACATGATGCGATATATCTTAAATTGGACTACTGGCTGTGGAGGAGATAGAGAATGGAGGATTTTTAACACTACAAACATTATTATTGTCTGTTTATCCAACAAATAAAACAATCTTTTAAAGTGAGTAATTTCTGATGATTCAGGCTTTAACCAAGAACCTAAGAATTTTGGAGATACGTTTGGAAGTTCCAAACAAGATGGGTATTTTTGAAAAGTTAATGATGTCAAATACAATACATTTGAAACTTTCAAATATTTGGTGAACCTGCTTGGTAGGACTCCAAGAACTCTTGCTAATAAAATTATCATTGGTCTTTTCTTCCAAAGTTTTTCAACTTCAGTTTACAAATCCTGCTGTTTATCTCTTTACATTTGGTTCATGACCTGAGATTGAATATCTTCCCCCAGGCTTTCACAAACAAGCTAAAAGTTTTAACACTTTGGGCCAGACCTGGCAATCCTGCTTATTTGGGAAATTTTAATAGGAGATTCAAATAATAATAATTAGTCATGTACATGAGAAGTAATTATATACCAAAGAATGATACTTTTGCAATGTCTATAATTAAGAAACAATTTAGGTTTTAATTATCCACTGCTATCTTCAGTGACTGATAATCCAGCTATGAAGCAAACATTAAATACAAGCACAACAATTTCCAAAGGTTGGAACAGGCTATCTGAGTTTTCATTTATGATTGTGGCTTTCTCCCCTACATGAAGCTTCAGGGAATTTGTGCTAAAATCTTCAAATGCAAGACTGGAAATATTTTTTGTATAAATTATTCAAAACTTCGGATGTTCCTTTGATGAGCTTAACTCCCTTGGGCAATCTTCTGCTCTGATTTTGCAATATCTAAATTACCCCAATGAGAGTTAAGCAGTTCAAACTTAAAATGGATTTTTGTCACCTTCTAAAGTAAAATCTCAAAAGCAAATAGAATTCAGTATTTAAAAGAAATCTACTTTTAGGTTACATTTGTGGTTTTCCTTTTAAATAGTGGCTTTCAGTGTCCTAGAGTGCTCTTCTTGAGGTTATTCAGAGGAATCTTTCGGATTTATGGCATTCATCAAAATGACAGATGCAACGTTGCACCGTTGTGGTGCAAGTTTCTCCCCTTTTGTAAAAAAGCCTTTAGGGGAAGCCTTAATTTAGAGAGGAGAAGATGGTAAAAAAAATGGTACATGTTTATCAGCCTGTATAATACCAAAATCCCACTTTTTTCAAACCGTCAGACTCCTCACATCATCTAAATTTGGTAGCGAAATGATGATTCCTGGCAGAACATTTTTATAGATTTTACTTTTATTGTTATTTTTCCAATAAACAAATGAAACCCTAAGTAAGAGGTATGCATCTGGTAAGCTCAATATACAATTTGAAATGTTTTTAAGAGGCTGAAGTAGGGCTGCACAATCTGCAGCCCACTAAGCAGCCTGCTGAAGGTTTTTTTTTTTAAAAAAACAGCTGCCCCAAAATACATGTTACTGAGCATCTCTAAACTTCACTTCTGCTGATCAGCATTTCAGGAATTCCTTTTGTAGCTCACAGGATTTTTAATTTATCAATATGCCCCCCTCCTCCCCTTGTAGGCCTGGTCTGAAGTGTCATATTAGCTTGCAAATCACCTGATCCTATGCCCTTCTAGCCATGGTTTTTTTTTCATCCTTCTATTTAGCCTCCCAAATACTGGAGTTTTTTTTTAAAGAAATAGTTTTCAGAAAAATATTTCAGTATATCTTGCATTCTCCAATTAGCTAATGTGTGTGTGTAACTGGCTCCTTTCAGAAACAATTCACATATATTTAATAGTGATTTCCAATGTTTTTGAGGTGGTGGCTGTTGCCCAAAACAATTTTAGCCCAAACTTACAGAGTGATGTAAAATGGGGGTGTTTACCACATGAATGGTTTTGCATGAATTGTCTTGTGGGAAATGTTTAATGATGGAATAATGACAATTATAGTTTGTATTAGAATGATTAGGCTGGTCTGTTATTTATTTTTATTAATTTTTTTTATTCCACCCTTATCATTTTATAAATAACTCAAGGTGGCAAACATACATAAAATTTCCTCCTCCTATTTTCTGACAACATCAACCCTGTGAAGTGGGTTGGGCTCAGAGAGAGTGACCGCCTCAAGATCATCCAGTCAACTTTTATGCCTAAGGTAGGACTAGAACTCACAGCCTCCTGGAGTCAGGCCCTTCCCCACTACACCAAACTGGATCTCAGTTCTGTATATGTTATGTTTCCAAGCTAATTATGACTTTCAAAACAGTAATATTTTCATTAATATTGGATATTTACTCCTGCCCTCCATATAGTCTATAATATTCTTTTTTTTTTCTCTTTTGAATGTCAAAAGATGACATTAAAGCAGACACTGCCATAGCGCAAGAATAACCAAAGAAAGATGACATTAAATTCTCTGATAGTGCTGGAACAGATAAGAGCAAATTTTACAACTTTTACAGTTCCCATCATGCCCTCATATTAGTTAATAATATCTACTCCCCCTGCAGCTGGTCTAGATAAATTTCTTTCGTTCATTTGAATAGGAGCACTGCTGATTTATTTTGTTCTGTTTAAAAAACATTTTTTTCGAAAAAGGCTGCTGAGGGAATGAGGAAAAATCTTCTCTCCCTTATTTCAATCTTAGTAAAAGGAGTCCAATATTTTTTTTAAGTGTGATAAACTCCCATTCTGGAATTGTATAAGTATGTATATCTATACATACAACACACATATGCCATTCTTTCATAAGCTTCAGGACACTGTACTGAATCAAAACCCGTGTTCACCATGTCTAAATTTACATGTCTTAGTACACATTTCAAAGATCTCTGGGAATCCAAAGTACAGGTCCGCTTCAACGTATACATCAGCCCAGTGGTGGGATTCAAATATGTGAACAACCGGTTCTGTGTGTGGATGCTGCTTCCGGAAGTCCATTCTGGCCCTGGGCAACAAAAAATGAGCTACCGATTCTGCCGAAGTGGTGCGCACCGGCTGAATCCCACCACTGCATCAGCCTCAAAGGAGGCTCAAACTGCTGCTCATGCTGTTCCCAAATAAAGATGGAAAGAAATCCTTGGGTATCCCTAACCCAGGTTCCCTGACTAAGTGCCCGCCTTCTGATGTGTTGAATTTCAATCACAACCTTGCTGGGTCTGAATTATTGATCCTGAAGCCAACTCATCTGAAGGACACAATTTGAGGTCAAGCTGTCCTTGTTCCTAAGCAAAAATCATTTACCCTCTGGAAACAGTTGCCCTGGTGGGTCAAAGTATTCCCTTTTGCTCTTTCTTCTTACAGCTTGATTCTGGGCATGCTCACAAATGTCTCTCATAAATTCATCTTGAAGAAAGGGCATGAAATAACAGGCTCGGCAGAACAATTACAGTATGAGATGGTACTAGGGGATTCTACCTAGGGTGCAGAGTATGTCCTGCTTTGGATTAATTTCCTAAAAAAATGTTTTGTTACTGCTACACCTGGAAACCTTATCATCCCAGGAAAAGATGTAGTCACCTCCTCCCCTATCTAAAGCCTGTTATTATCTGTCCTTTCAATTGTGCTATACTGTGTACCTAGAATTGCCTGTAAGCCTGTGTGATGCCATCACCTATACTTCATTCTCCTTATCAAAATAGTTATTATGTCTTTTGTCTGCAGTGAGATATTGATCCAGAATCATCTGAAGTCAGATGAATTCTGACATACAGCTGAAGAGAAACTTAGCCTGAATGGAGATTACTTCATCATGCCGTTTATTAAAAACATAGCTAGATGCATGAATTATTTGTGGGTGAAACTTAATATTACTGGTTAAATCTATAGAGAGACAAGTGAAAAGTAAGAAAATGGAAAAATAAGAAATGAAATTGGTTGAAAAAGAAAAGGAACTCACTTTATTGAACTCCTGATTTGAACCAGTGACATTTTCAACTTCAGAGGTGCTTATAATATGTTACCGCTAAAAAAAAGTCCCAAATCACTCTATAAATATTTGCTACTGACAAATCAATTTGATATGCAATTTTAAAAGACCCAGTGCAACAAGGAACTAGAGTTCTCCATTTTGCTTAAATAAAAAATTCAATATATCTTAGTCCATGACTTATTCCACATAAAAAAAATATTTTAGACCCCCTGCATTTATAAAGAAAAGTATTGTGTTAATAGCTGTGCTATTGAAGACCTACTGTCTACTTCTGATTGTGTTATAATTGTACAGAATATAAAAGCTGGCAGACATTTTATTTGTGAGTGACCACATGCAAAATGTCTCCCGGCTTCTGTTTTATATTTTGTAAGATGGAAGAATAAACTAATTCAAATGACTTCAAACAGTTGATGGAAGAATGAGCAATATTATAATAGCTGTTTTCTGCAATAACATTGAATTGCCACCAGAGTTAATCATAGTGTTTGTAAATGTGCATAGTTAATGTTGCTATTTCTGTGATTAGACAATGAAAAAAGGTACTCCCAATACAATCTATAGCCCAGTATTCCTCAATCTAGTGTGTGCTATGTTGAATTTAAACTCTCATAATTCCCAGCCAGTCTGAGCCTAGGACATTGCAGAAAAGCCTAGGGTGATAAATTGTTGTTGGCGGTTATAAACAAATGAGATCTGAGGGAAGCAAATGGCAGAAAAATTAAACAGGTTGGACTGGCTTCTATGTTTCAGTGACAATTTTATTAAGATGGTGACTAGTTTAGTGTAGTGGTTAAAGTATTAGGCCAGCAACCAAGAGGCCATGAGTTCTAGTTCTATCGTAGGCATAAAGTCAGCTGGTTCACCTTGGACCAGTCCAACAGGAAGGAGTTAAGGGCAAAATGTTTCTGGAACCCTTGCCAAGGACTATTCCAGGTAGTTGCCAGTAGTCAAAAACTGACTCAGAAGCAACCCACACTCTCAGACAAAGTGATTACAATGGTGACCAACAAGCATCCTAAAACCATTAGTAAATAAACACATATGATATTTTCTGGATGACTCTAAGGCTTTAATCCCGCTTTAATGAGGTTCATGAAGAAATTAAAAACATGGATAAATTCTAAACACCATCTTTCTGGACTTGCTGTAGACTTGCAATATAGGCAACTTCTTACCTAGAAGATAATGTTAGAGAAAGATAAAGAATTGAGGAATTGTCAGCTGGGACAGGGCTTTTCAACCTTTTCACAGATTGTACCACTTTTAGGACATGACAATATTTGAGTACCACCACTGCTTAGGTAGCAAGGTGTCAAAAACTTGATGACTTCCAGCAACAGCTGCTGTTTCTTCCGTCTCTTTTTCCTCCCTGCCTGCTGAGCTCTCCTTCCACAGCTTCTTCTCTATCCCCTTCTCTTTCCCTGTTGTCTTTTTTTCCCCTTTCCTGCCAAAACCACCTGCTTTTATATCCTCTCCTCTTCTCCCCCCCTTTTTCTTCAGTTCATCTCCAGTTCCGCGCTGCTTCCGGAAGTGCCAATCAGCTGGAGCCAATCAGCTGGAGCCCTGCAGCAATCCTGGGGCTTCTGCAGAGCCCTGAAAGCCCTGCAGCTCCAGCTGCCTCTCTCTCAGGCTTGGGTGGCTTCAGCTCATTCCCCTCCCCCACTACACTTCTCTAGGAAGGTCCACGTACCACCTGCCACATGCCAAAGTACCACTGGTGGTACATGTACCACTGGTTGAAAAGCCCTGAGCTAGGAGACCTAGACAATCCATAACCCACATGGAAAGCTGGACTGTTTAGGTCCAAATTTAGAGATTATTGTAATCTATGAAATTAGTATTTGCTCATGTATATATTTGGGGCAATGTTTGCATGGTTGCTGGAATTATTACTATGCTGTTCTGTTCATCTTTCTGGTTTTCCTTTCCTTCTATGTCCAAAGCATTGTTAATTGTTTTACAAATTCCAAGACTTAACTCTTGTCAGTGTGTCCTTCTATATGTCATCATCTGCGAGGGCAACTGAGCCAGATGTGTCCAGATTTATGAATGGATGGGAGCTTGGGATAGCTCAGTAATTCTGTTTTGACATGACCTCACCAGCCCTTGAAGGATGCAAAAGAGTTATAACAGTGTGCTGCATTAATTACTCATTTCATCATACTATATATTAATATCGCCTTGGTGTTGTTTTGAAATGGAAGGAGTAGCTTTTTTAATCACAGCATTTCAACTTGAATGACTTAAGCATAAATAACAGGTTCGAAAAAAATGCATTTTCTTTCCTCTTCTGAAAAGAGAAATTTTGACAAATGGTGGCTATCATATTTTCAGGGACACTATTTAGCTTTCTGTTCTGCCAGAAAAAAAAACATTGATTTCATTATTTACTTTTTAATTACATTTGTTGTTGTTGTTGTTAGCTGTGAAGTCGTGTCCGACCCATCGCGACCCCATGGACAACGTTCCTCCAGGCCTTCCTGTCCTCTACCATCTTCTGGAGTCCATTTAAGCTCACGCCTACTGCTTCAGTGACTCCATCCAGCCACCTCATTCTCTGTCGTCCCCTTCTTCTACTGCCCTCAATCTTTCCCAGCATTAGGCTCTTCTCCAGTGAGTCCTTCCTTCTCATTAGGTGGCCAAAGTACTTGATTTTCCAAGGGACTCGCAGGAGTCTTCTCCAGCACCATAGTTCAAAGGCCTCAATTCTTTTGCGTTCAGCCTTTCTTATGGTCCAACTTTCACAGCCATACATGCAACTGGGAAACCATGCCTTGACTATACGTACTTTTGTTGGCAGGGTGATGTCTCTGCTTTTAGTATGCTGTCTAAATTTGCCATAGCTTTCCTCCCCAGGAGCAAGCGTCTTTTATTTCTTGGCTGCAGTCCCCATCTGTGGTGATCTTAGAGAGCCCAGAAAGATAAATCTGTCACTACCTCCATTTCTTCCCCATCTATTGCCAGGGATTGAGAGGGCCGGATGCCATGATTTTGGTTTTCTTAATGTTGAGTTTCAAGCCAACTTTGCACTCTCCTTCTTCACCCGCATCAAGAGGCTCTTTAGTTCCTCTTCACTTTCTCTGCCATTAGAGTGGTATCATCTGCATATCTTAGGTTGTTGATATTTCTCCCGGCAATCTTATTCCAACTTTTGATTCATCTAGCCTGCCTTTCTCATGATGTGCTCTGCATATAAGTTAAATAGGCAGGGCGACAGAATACAGCCTTGCCGGACTCCTTTCCCAGTTTTGAACCAATCAGTGGTTCCGGTGTCCAGTTCTCACTGTTGCTTCTTGACCCGCATATAGTTTTCTCAAGAGACAATAAGATGGTCTGGTACTCCCCCATCTCTTTAAGAACTTGCCATAATGTTGTGATCCACACAATCAAAGGCTTTAGCATAGTCAATGAAGCAGAAGTAGATGTTTTTTCTGGAACTCCCTAGCTTTCTCCATGATCCAGTGTATGTTGGCAATTTGATCTCTAGTTCCTCTGCCTCTTCGAAATCCTGCCTGTACTTCTGGTAGTTCTCGGTCCACATACTGCTGGAGTCTAGCTTGTAGGATTTTAAGCATAACTTTACTAGCATGTGAAATGAGTGCAATGGTGCGATAGTTTGAACATTCTTTGGCATTGCCTTTCTTTGGAATTGGAATGTAAACTGACCTTTTCCAATCCTGTGGCCACTGTTGAGTTTTCCAAATTTGCTGGCAAATTGAGTGTAGCACTTTTACTGCATCGTCTTTTAAGATTTTGAATAGCTCATCTGGAATACTGTCACCTCCACTAGCTTTGTTGTTGCTCAGCTTTCCTAAGGCCCATTTAACTTCACATTCTAAGATGTCTGGCTCGAGGTCAGTGACCACCCCATTGTGGTTATCAGGGACGCTAGCTCGTTCTTGTATAGTGTCTTCTGTGTAATTTTGCCACCTCTTCTTAATCTCTTCTACCTCTGTTTAGTCCTTCCATTTTGGTCCTTTATCATGCCCATCTTATGCATAAAACTTTCCCTTCATAGCTCCATTTCTTGAAGAGATCTCTGGTTCTCCCTATTCTATTGTTTCTCTTTCTATTTCTTTGTAACACTGTTTCATTGTAAGAAGGCATTCTTATCTCTTCTCTAGCTATTCTCTGGAATTCTGCTTCATTGGTGTATCTTCTCTTTCTCCCTTGCCTTTCGCTTCCTTCTTTTCCTCAGCTATTTGCAAAGCTTCCTCAGCAGCCATTTTTTGCTTTCTTGCATTTCTTTTTCTTTGGGACTGGTTTTTTAGTTGTTACCTCTTGTACAATGTTGTGAACCTCCGTCCATAGTTCTTCAGGCACTCTGTCTATCAGATCTAATTCCTTAAATCTATTTGTCACCTCTACTGTATATTCATCAGGGATATGATTTAGTTCATATTTGAGTGGCCTAGTGTTTTTCCCTACTTTCTTCAATTTAAGCCTAAATTTTGCAACGAGAAGCTCATGATCTGAGCCACAGTCAGCTCCTGGTCTTGTTTTTACTGACTGTATAGAGCTGCTCCATCTTTGGCTGCAGAGCACATAGTCAATCTGTTTCTGTGTTTACCGTCTTGGTGATTCCATGTGGAGAGCCGATCTCTTGGGCGTTTGTTGGAAAAATTGTTTGCTATGACCATCGGTATTCTCTTGACCAATTCTTCAAGCCTGTGCCCTGCTTCATTTTGTACTCCAAGGCACAAACTTGCCTGTTATTATTCCGTTTATCTTTTCTTCCTACTTTAGCATTCCAATCCCCCATGATGATAAGAACATCATTTTTTGGTGTTGATTCTATAAGGTGCTGTAGGGCTTCATAGAACCGTCAATTTCATCCTCTTCAGCACCAGTGGTTGGGGCTAGACTTGGACTACTGTGATATTGAATGGTTTGCCTTGGATTTGCACTGAGATCATTCTGTCATTTTGGGGATTGTATCCCAGTATTGCTTTTCCTACTCTTTTATTGACTATGAAGGCTACTCCATTTCTTCTGAGGGATTCTTGCCCGCAGTAGTATACCTGATGGTCCTCTGAATTAAATTCACCCATTCCTGTCCATTTTAGTTCGCTGATTCCTAAGATGTCGATGTTCAGTCTTGTCATCTCTTGTTTGACCATGTCCAGTTTGCCTTGATTCATGGATCTTACATTCCAGGTTCCTATGGAGAAAAAATCTTTACAGCATCGGACTTTCCTTTCACCACCAGATGCATCCACAGCTGAGCGTCCTTTCGGCTTTGGCCCAGTCGCTTCACTCTTTCTGGCGCTACTAGTACTAGCCCTCTGCTCTTCCCCAGTAGCATATTGGACACCTTCCGACCTGAGGGGCTCATCTTCCAGCGTCATATCTTTTTGCCTTTTAGTACTGTCCATGGGGTTTTCATGGCAAAGATACTGGAGTGGGTTGCCATTTCCTTCTCCAGTGGATCACATTTTGTCAGAACTCTCTGCTATGACCTGTCTGTCTTGGGTGGCCCTGCATGGCATAGCTCATAACTTCATTGAGTTACGCAAGCCCCTTCGCCACGACAAGGCAGTAATCCATGAATGAGTTTAATTACATACAGGCATTTATTTTATATTATGGCTTTGCTCAAGCAAACAAGGCAACATCTGCAGCACTGTTTAATGCACTTTGCAAGCTAAGATCTATTTCAAGTGGCTTCATTTTTCTCTAGAGAACTTTCAGTTAGGTGTAGTTTGGTTAACTGAGTAGAAATGCAATTTTAGGGAAGGGGAAAAAAAAGATTCCTGGGAAGCTGCAGTCTTTCTTTAGAAAATCTTAATTCTACCTTTTTTATCACATCATAACAGAATCTGCACTGAAGATAAACATGGACTTCTGCAACTAAAGCCTTGTTAATCTTTGGAGGCATGCAGAAGCAAGCAGGGAAAAAGAAAGATAGACTGGCTTCAGCTTACCCATCAAAGATTTCCCACCAGAGGCATCTATAGGATCATGTGATTTCATCAAAATAATGAAGGTAGCTTTGCACTCAAGCTCTGCTCTTTTTGTACCTTTGTGTGATGTCACAAAGGTCAATATTAAAGGGGTGGAACTTGCTTACCATAGACATGGCATTGCTTTCGCCATTTCACACATCTAATCCACCCAGAGGACATTTCTGCTTCCCACTTCTGAATTAATTCATTTTATCCATGAAATAACTTTATTGTTATATTATATTATATTATATTATATTATATTATATTATATTATATTATATTATATTATATTATATTATATTAATTATATTATATTATATTATATTATATTATATTATATTATATTATATTATATTATATTATATTATATTATATTATATTATATTTATATTATTATATTATATTATATTTATTATATTATATTATATTATATTATATTATATTATATTATATTATATTATATTATTATATTATATTATATTATATTATATTATATTATATTATATTATATTAATATTATATTATATTATATTATATTATATTATATTATATTATATTATATTATATTATATTATATTATATTATATTATATTATATTATATTATTATATTATATTATTATATTTAGAAAAATAATATATGTATTATATTATATTATATATTATTTTTATATATATAAATAAAATTACCACTTTGGAGTGGTACGGTGGCCTAGAGGTGGAGGCCTCACCTCACAATCAGGAGCTGTGAATTTGATCCAAGGTAGCAGCAGATATTTCTCTCTCTGGGAAATAGAAATTTCTGTCTACTGTGAACTCTGCATAGGTGTCAGGAAGGGCATTTGGCCAGTAAATGCTCGACCTCCGCTCAGTCACCCCAACTCCACCCCAATGCAAGGAATTACAGGGTCATTAACACACATACACACACACAAACACACACACACTTCTTGGCCTTTTGGCTAAGATCAAAGGTAGCATATATAACCAAAGTGAAAAAATTGAAAAGAAATCTTAAGAACTCTAGGCCTACCTCACTACTTCAC
The DNA here is from genome assembly GCA_023970755.1 of Azemiops feae. Lineage (NCBI taxonomy): Eukaryota > Metazoa > Chordata > Lepidosauria > Squamata > Viperidae > Azemiops > Azemiops feae. The sequence continues at coordinate 803,048 of JALGBA010000893.1, forward strand.
TGGAACTCTAGTGAAAAGTGGGTGACTCCAGACATCTCATTCAAAGGTCTAGTAGGCTTTTTGACCCAAGAGGAAAAAATATGCAGTAATGCATTGTAGTAAAATAAACTTGGTAAGAAATCCTGATCTGCATTGCTTAAAATGTCCTGTAAAGCCCCTAAATTTATTTAGAAATCAAATGTGAAACTGCCTACATCTTTCCTTTGCCTTTTCAGGCTAATCTTCAATTTCTAAGGGGTTTTCTTAAATGTTCCCATGAAGTAATTGATACCATCTTTAGTCTTAATCCAGATAACTTTATTTCATGACCAACAGACATCACTACAATATACATCATGGGAACATTTAAGAAAACCCCTTAGAAATTGTAAACTAGCCTGTAACCTGTCCATGTCTTTTTTTAGAATAGAAATATATATTAGCAACAACATATCCTGATAAATATGTGGGAACTCTTTAGAGCAGCCCCTCCCCCAACCTTTTTGGTTCCGTGGACCAGCAGTGGCAGTGACGGTGACTTCGGTGATTTTGGTGGTGGGGAGAATGATTTCACACATGCAACCTAGATCCTGCATATGTGCAAATGAGGCTTCGTGTGTGCTCACCCACTGCTTCTGTGGCCCGGATCCCATGGTTCACAGTCTGACAACAGTCCAGGGCCTGGGTGTTGAGGACCCCTGCTTTAGAGTCACTCAGCAATTATCCAGAGCCAGCACCAGAACTCAGGATTGTTAGATGGTTTCTGACACCTCAGGACAGTGATGGCGAACCTTTTAGAGACTGAGTGCCCCAAAACTGCCCCTGCCCTACCCCCCCGCCCACCCCTGCTCGCCCCCTACCATACCTGCCCTGCCCCCAGCCTGTCCTGCTCCACCCACCCATAGGGCCACCCACCACCTCCATGGCCCGCCGTAGTTTGCCCAGGTGGCCCAGCAGCACCATGGCAACCACGCCCTCCGCCCGTACCCCACAACATCAACTGCGCGCAACGGGGCACGAGGGCGGAGTCTTGTCCCCGCTGCCCGGCTGCCATGTCCTTGGTTGTGCTGCTCCGTACAGGCCGCACTCGGGGGCAACTCTCCTCTGGGGGGGGGTTGCTGGTGAGGAGGGAGCCATGGAGGGAGGCGGGGCTGGGGCAACGGTGCGCGTGCCCACAGAGAGGGCTCTGAGTGCCGCCTTTGGCACGTGTGCCATAGGTTCGCCACCACTGCTTCAGGAGAACATTTTCTTCCATTCTTGGTAGTTCTGCTCTTCTTGCTGTTTTTTTTCACATTGATGTTGCTCCCTAACCTCTTGCCTTCTTTGACTGAGCAGCAGTAATAAAAGCAAAGCAAAGCAACAGTAGTTTTTCCATCCTTGCCATCTTCTGGGAAATAGTGTAGATTAGTCCCAGAAAGAGAGCAAGCAAATAAGAAGGAGAGCAAGGAAATCATGAGGGGAAGACTGTCTCGGGGAGCATCTGATTCATTCATTCATTGATTTGATTTACATAGTCATCCATCTCATGGCAGAAAGAACAAGCTGTAGGGAACCAACAATTGCCAATATAGTTAGTTACTGAGTAGATGTAATCACAGAATCAATTTGAAATTAGCAATGTGAATCGAATCAAATCCTTATTGCATTCATAGGCAAGCATATAGTAATGTGATTATATCTACCTTATGATTCCCATATTTGCAGTTTAGAACAGGAATGAAAACATATAAAAGAACTCCACCCTGAATTTGAACTGAAACTTTATGGCTAATGTAGAATTCTGTGATAGCCCACTAGGAACATAAACAAACATTTACACCAGCTGCACTGTGAACCATGTATTCTAACCAGATGTTAACAAATGATTGACACAATCATGAAAAATTGCTGTAGTGCTAGCGATCAGCCGACAAAATGAAATGAAAGTACAAAAGCTGTATAAAACACCCCTCTGAATTCTGGAAAAAGCAGAGACCATAACCTCCTTTATAAAGCTTCCAGAAATTACTTCCACTAACTATTCTTGAAGGCAATAGGTGTTAAACCAGGGGTCTTCAAACTTGGCCCTTTTATGACTTGTGGACTTCAACTCCCAGAATTCCTCAGCCAGCGTGCCTGGCTGAGGAATTCTGGAAGTTGAAGTTCACAAGTCATAAAAGGGCCAAGTTTGAAGACCCCTGTGTTAAACTCTCCAGATCTTGTCTGATTAGGTAAGGCACTTTATATATAATGAAACCTGTAGATATTTCGACTTTTATATGTGAAATTTCAAGATAAAAGTCATATTTATAAGAAGATATTAATATCTAATTCAACCTGCTTCAGCTAATTGTATTACACTTATTGTATTTCCTATAAAAAACACCTTGGAATATTCAGCCAGTTCTAAAAGTCTTCCTAATGTAACTTTGAAAAACTCTAAACTACTGTACTCAATTTTTTTTAAGCCTAATATAGTTGATAGATAGACCATAAGATCACTTATCTAATGGGTCCTTGGCTGATCTTAGGACAGAGATGTCAAACTTGTGACGTCACATGATGTCGCACGACGTATTGGAGCTTTCCCCCCATTGCCGGCAATGGGGTGGGTGCAGTTTCCTTGTGACGCATCTGGCCCATGGGCCGGCAGTTTGACACCCCTATCTTAGGAGGTGCAGATTTTACTTAAAAAGTCACCTCTATTCTGTAGACCAGGGGTCTTCAAACTTGGCCCTTTTATGACTTGTGGACTTATGCCTGGCTGAGGAATTCTGGGAGTTGAAGTCCACAAGTCATAAAAGGGCCAAGTTTGAAGACCCCTGCTGTAGACGAAAGAGGGCAGGACAGTGGTGGAAATTGCTCAGGCTGCTACTAAACTCATTGGGTGGACAATAAAGATGCAGATTCCAAGATGGTGTGTATGAACACAGTAGTTTTGACTTTGGACATATATTTGGCAGTTCCTATAATCCTGCATCTCTTTCATGCATTCAGAAAATCATGGCTACACCGGCCTAGAAGATGGGGGAATTTATTATTACACAGCATTCATGCAACAAAAATCTAAAATGTTCAGCTACTCAATGGTCAATAGTAACTTGCTGTTCAGTACTTGTACAGTAGAGCTGAACTAGGCAGCGATGATTCTGAAGTGGAAGCAAATAATCTCAACACGAAATAGAAGAACAAGGTAGCTGAATTTGCTCAACCTATGACGGATTTTATTGCTTTGATTTATTATTATGCTTGTTAAACTAATACGGATTAAAATAAACATATACAGTGACAATAAACAGTTTAAAGTACAATTTCCATGCTAGTGGACAAAAGCCCACTAGGATAAGCACAATCTGGGAATAATTGTAAGGATGCAGTCAAAATTATGAAATCATGAACTAGATTCCATGAGGTTCTAAATCTGGAAGAAAAATGTGCAACGTTAATTTACAAGAAAAGATCAAAGTGCCAAACAAGTGCAAAATGCCAGACTAAACATAAAGGTTACTTGCTTCAAAGATAATGAATGGCTTTCTCACTTGAAACATTTGTGAATGAAATCCTATGTTTAGGGCATTCTGGGGAGAAAGAATATAAGCCCCCACTTTTGGAACTGTACTCCAATTAAGCCTGATTGGACCCGATGAATATATAGTTTGACCTGGTTATAAGGCAACTTCTTTTGTAGGTAGATGGATGAGATCTCAGAGGTAGGCTATTATTTGCTTGTTTCCTGGTCAGAATTAGCTCTCACCTTTTTTTCTAAGATGTCCACAGTATATCAGAATCACATCTTACATGCATCTGGTTGCTTTTCAGCCTCTCATGCCTTCTTTTTTGAGATTCCTTTTTCCTGAGATGTTGCCTAAGGATCTGTCTACTTTCTATGTCTTCTTTGACACTTGTATTTCATTCTAGTGAAATAGATAAGAGTGCCACAAATGATTTCAGCTGTTTGCTTTCCTTGAGGCTTGGACAGAGAGTGTCAGATACATGACTTCCATTCTCAGACTTTGTGAAGATGATGGCCATATAAAAAGAGTGCTTGGTTTTTTTTTTAAAGGAGGGAAATGGTCTTCCTAATATTTCTAAGAGAATTATTTAAGGATGAATAGTACAATACACAAAATATTAATGATGAATATAGTGGCTTTGCCATATTTCTTGGAGATCCAGTTGTGCTGTAGAGTCTGCTCAATGGTTGTACTGAACGTTATGAATAGAATTCAGCCACTGATTATGTTTCTGTGTTTTAATATTATTTTTAGTATGGTTTTTATTTTGTTTGTGAGCTGTCCAGAATCACATACACGAGATTGGTGGCTATATAAATTGGATGGATAGATGGATAGATGGATAGATGGATAGATGGATAGATGGATAGATGGATAGATGGATAGATGGATAGATGGATAGATGGATAGATGGATAGATGGATAGATAGATAGATAGATAGATAGATAGATAGATAGATAGATAGATAGATAGATAGATAGATAGATAGATAGATAGATACATACATACATACATACATACATACATACATACATACACACATACACACACACATACATACATACATACATACCTTAGTTGGCTTGCTTCTTATTTTCAGGTTGATGTTATCCTGATTTGAATAAACTTTGCTTGTATGGTATTTTCCTATTTGTAATTAGCTACTTGAATTCTCAGGATACTGGTCGGAAATTGATATTTGTCTCTTTTTTAATTCTGATATTTATCAATCACTATAGTAATTATAGTAGAAATCATATTTGTTAATCAGGGCAGTTCCATATTAAGAAAGCAACTTAGTCATTTTCTGATTAAGAAACTGCTGGAGGACAAGAAAGCTGTGAGAAATGTATGGTAATAATTTGTAAAAAAAATTCCTCAGATGTAGATACATAAGAAAGAGAGAAAAAAAAAAACCCTCTTGTTCTGATCATCAAAACCATTTTAGGAAACTTGAGCTGGAAGCTAAAAATTAAATGTGTGGGAAAAGTAAGTCTGATCATGACAAGACAATTGTACAAGGGTGGTATCTGACAAACCTCCCTAGAAATAGCTGTTCCATAACTATTCTCTTCAGTAAGAGAGAAAGACAGAAGGAAATGGTTCTCCCAATCAGCTCCAGTCTTCACTGATTTTTCCTGCCACAGACTTTCCCCCTCATTATGTTGTAAATGCTTTTATCAAATTACCTGTCAAATACCAAGAACATATTCGAATATGCATTTGTATTGTATAAAATTGCCTTGAATTCAGTTGTTGAGAAGCTGAAGATCATAATAACAAGGATGTGCCTTTTCAGCTGGGGCGCATACTCAGTGAAATGCCTCCCCCAAAATATGGACCTTATGGAGTCTGCAAAACTGTGAAGAGATGGCTCTTCCCCAGGCGTTGTGGGCAGAACATTGGGAGCTCTAGCATGGGTGCATGCATTCAACAGTGGACATTTTTATTGAACCTCATTGTAGTTTTAATTTTTGTTTTAATTTTCTTGCCTTTCTACAGTTCTCACATGATAAATGAACCAATTAATTATTTTTTTAAAATGACATTGAAATATTTATACTTAGTTTTCTGATGATCTTTTACATATGCATTATTCTATGATAGGAAAAGAAGAGAGAGAGAGAGAGAGAGAGAGAGAGAGAGAGAGAGAGAGAGAGAGAACAGCATACACTGAATGGCACAACCAAGTAGCTGGCATTATTTACCGGAACATCTGCACAGTGTATGGGCTAGACTAGAGGTAGGCAACCTTGGCTCTTTTATGACTCATGGACTTCAACTCCCAGAATTCCTGAGCCAGCATAGCTCAGCTTGGAAACCTTTCCCTTTCCCCTCAGCATAGCTGGCTCAGGAATTCTGGGAGTTGAAGTCCACGAGTCATAAAAGAGCCAAGGTTGCCTACCCCTGGGCTAGACCCTCACAAGTCCAGAATGGGAGATTCCATGAAGGATCATATAGAATAACTAAGATCCAGGATATGACAGATCCAGATAGACAGATAGGCACTGGCCAATCAACTAGACATCCTGGTAGTAAATAAAAACCAGAAGGCAGCGGTGCTAATATAGGCAGCCGTGCCAAATGAAAGCAACATTAGGAAGAATGAGTATGAGAAGCTGAAGAAGTGCCAGGGTCTGAAGGAGGAACTAAAAAGGATGTGGAAAGTAAAGGCCAAAGTGATCCCAAAAGTGGTAGGAGCACTCAGAACAATGACTCTTAAACTGGGAGAGTGGTTCCAACAGATCCCAGGAATGATACCAAAGCTCTCTGTCCAGAAGAGTGCAGTGCTAAGAACAGCTAAAATACTGACTTAGATGAGGGAATTGAAGGGGAATTCATCAAATATGCAGATGACACCAAACTGACAGGAGTAGCCAACACCCCAGAAAACAAACTCAGGATCCAAAAAGATCTAGACAAACTTGAACAATGGGCCCTATCCAACAAAATGAGTTTCAATGTGGAGAAAAGCAAAGTTTTACATTTAGGCAGGAAAAATCAAAGGTACAAGTACAGATTGGGCGAGACCTGGCTTAAAAACAGTTAAGTGTGCGAGGGACCTTGGAGTCCTAGTGGACGATCACTTGACTATGAGCCAGCATTGTGCAGCAGCAACCAAAAAAGCTAATACAATCCTGGGTTGTATAAACGGAGGCATAGAATCAAGATCACATGAAGTATTAGTACCACTTTATAAAACCCTAGTAAGACCACACCTGGAATACTGCAGCCAATATGGTTTGGTCACCATATCCCAAAAAAGATGTTGAGAGTTTGGAAAAAATTCAGAGAAGAGCAACAAAGATGATCAAAGACCTGGAGACTAAAACATACGAAGAACAGCTACAGGACTTGGATTTGGCTAGTCTAAAGAAAAGAAGAAACAGGGGAGACATGATAGCAGTATTCCAGTATCTGAGGGATCACTTTGTTCACCAGAGCACCAGAGGGAAGGACGAGAAACAATGGTTGGAAACTGATCAAAGAGAGAAGCAAGCTGGTATTAAGGAGAAACTTCCTGACAGTGAGGACAATCAACCAGTGGAACGGCTTGCCTCCAGAAATCGTGGGCGCTCCATCACTGGAGATTTTTAAGAAGAGACTAAACAGTCACTTGTCTGAGATGGTATAGGTTCTCCTGCTTGAGCAGGGGGCTGGACTAGAAGACATCCAAGGTCTCTTCCAATTCTATTCTGTTCTGTTCTGTTCTATTCTACTGCACAGAACCCTCAAACTATCAGGTATCTGGTAGAGGACTCAAGATAGAGGAAGACACATATCACCCATAGGGATGAAATGAGAAGGAATTTTTTTTTTAAAATATATTTTATTAGATTTTATAGGGGTACAGGGATTACATTAAGGTGCTTAGGAACCACCATGGAGGTGGGTATATTAAACATCCAAAAAAAGAAGGACAATCACAAATATATAACTCAAATCAAATCTTTTAAACTTCCCTCTCTAATTCCCTCATTTAATCTTACTTATTCAAATTAATAAATTCTATATAAGTTTCAAACGATCCTATCAAATATCAGTTACATTTCAATTCTAAAAATCCAAATCCTGTTTTTAAGCTTTACTAACTTACAATTACTATATTTCAATTAGCCTTAAATAGACATATTATTAACACTTCGGGTGCCCTTTTTTTTTTTTTTTTTACATAATTATATCTGGTATATTGTTCTCGCAACAACATTCCCATATCTTCTTCATTGATACCATTTTTTTCTCTTATCACCCATCCCTCTTATTCTCCTTTTATTTCCAAATAATTCTCTTAAAATAAAAATATCAGGTCAACAAATAAATTTCTATCTAATTTAAATATATATTCTATCAATGCCTCTATATCTATAAAAATCTTTTTAAACCAGTAGGTAAAGTTTACTTCTCCAATACATATCATATCTAAAACAAAGTAATATTACAAAGGGTATCCTCTTAAAAATTTCACGTGTTCCATTAGTTGTTAAGTCAGTCAAGAAATCAAAGCCTTTTTAATCCCATTAAATAAGACTTTAAAATACATTTTTAAATCTAACTCTGGGCTTCTTTCTATGCCATAGTGGTTTCCATAGTAAGGTTCCTACATAATCAAACCACAATATTAAAAGGTCCATATTCTTTAACGCTTCAAATTGGTCAAAGTTCTCTTTCCTTTCTTCTAATAGCCTTTGGATGGTAAAAGCTGTTTTATTCCATGTTATATTTGCCAATTGTTTATCCACCTTTTCTCGATTTTCAATAAGTTGTATCTGAGTGTCAGTCTCTGTTGGTATTGATGCTTCAGACATCTCTGTTGAAGTTGTTGTATAGTCATCAGACTTCTCGATAGGTTGTGTTGGAAGTTGAATAAAATTAGTTTGTTTTGTGGTTTCCACGGTTTCTCTCAGTGTAGGGAAAAGGGATTGAAAATAGGAACTCACATCCTCTGCAGCTTCTAAAATTGTTTCCAATATAAGTTCATAGTCCAGTTGTGTATTAAGTTCCATATCGATAGTAATAAGGCTTTTTAATCTTTAAAGAAGGCTCTACTTCATAAGAATCAAGCAAGCATTCACCTTCAATTTTCAATAGGCCAGCTGCATCCGTTATCTTGTGGTTATCACCCTTTGAAAGTCATAGCCATTCCCAGCCATAAAGAAATATAATTGCAGTACCACTTTTCGACACAAGATGTCCTCAGCAAACCAAAAAAAATCTTTTTTTTTTTTTTCCTTTCCAAATAATAGATTTTTTATTTTTCGTGTTGAAAAAGATGAAGAAAGGGCTCAAAATAATAAATGCGTAGTTGTAACAATAATAGTCAAGAATAAAATGTTTTCAGGTCCCCTCAGTATTCCAAAATTTAAATAGTCCATCAAAATTGACTGGTTTTTATTTATATTTTTTTTTCCAAAGCTGTTTTTCCCCATTGCCCAAACGCTGCTTCCTCACGACAGGGAAATAGTTCAAAGAAAGCTTTTAACAGGAAAGTAGTTAGGGAAAAAAAAAGGGGGTAGGAAAGGTCTCACCCGGATTCTCCACGGGGGTTCTTTCGCTTAGATGTTCTTCTGGCTTTCAGCTGGTGCGACGAAGTGATCGTCCATTTTATAGGACGATCTTTTCCTCCGGCGGCCCTAAGGAGAAAGCTCGAACTGGGGAGAGCCGCCGCTCTTCCCCAGTCGAGCAGGAGCCTCCTCTAACGGTGGTCGCCTCTATGGGGTGACTTTCGACCCGATTAAGGGTCTACCGGCGGAGGGAAAGCAGCCGGTGGGAGAGAGAGATCTCTCCGTGCGACTGCTGGTGTCGCGATCCGGAACCGGAAGCCAAATGAGAAGGAATTTTTATATATTCACTTTACTTCTTTCTTTTTTAGACTGTAAATTTCTTGTTTAACAAAATCTGGAACAGATTTATCCAATACTAGCTAATTAAAATAATCAGATTGCAATGGAAATCATGAGGGAACCATATTTGTCAAGAGCTTATTCTGACAGGCCAACCTTTAGCATGCACACTTCCATATTATTGCTGATTTTTTACCTTGTGGTTAAAATCTGAACTCTGGTTACTTGGTCATGGTCAATCATGAGACCAAAGGATGCCATTCCTATATTGGCAGAGTTGGCAACCCAGGCAAGTTCTGTAGACACAAAAGGCAGAAAAGCCACCCAAGAACAAACCTATTATCTGATTTTATTGCATCCCGGTGGAATAAAGATGTCCTATACATCTTCTAAAATAAAAAAAAAGAAGTATCTCAGATAATTCTAATTTGAAAGATATAAAATGTCAACTTACTTGCCTACTTTCTGTTGATTACATTTGCTTGAATTGTTTTGTCATTTCAGCATTCCCAGATAGATAGAGATCAGATTTATATTGTGGTTCAGATCCGAATCTTTCATAAAAGCCTTGGATATCTTCCTTTGGCAATTTCTCTGGGTGCTTTTTAATCTTACTGAGTTTGCACTGCTCTGCAATTTGAAAACACCATTGGGAGGAGAGAAAAACCAATGACCATATTAACTTGGTAAAATTCAAGGATTCTTGAAAATTCAGTAAAGGGCAGCAGGGACTTTAGGCCTGCTTCCTTAACCTGCCATCTTCCAGAACGGGCAACAGTTCTCTGTGGCTTGGCTATATCCTAAGATGAAAGACTGAAGTTACGCTCAAAAAGTTCCTGAAGTCCCACTTCGTTCAAAACGTGATAGCTAGATTATTAATCTTCATGATACCACATGATGTGTGGCTTTCTGGGAATAGTTTTGGCTGCTGTTATTAAATCTTTAAATCCCTCACTGGCTTGAAGCCTAGTCATCCAATGAACATCTTCTTTTATTATGAATCTGCAGACATTAAGACTTGCTAGAAAAGCCCTTTGGAAGATAACCATATTATTAAATCTCTGTTCATTGAATGCATAGGAGGGAACCTTCTCTGGCATCATTGCCACGGTTTATCGGGGGCATCACTCTTACTTTCTTACAAAGTCCAGTTAAGGCATATCTCTTTCACCAGGCCTTGAACGATAGTGTTTTTATTATTTATTACTTAATTTGTTTTATTTTTGGGGTTTTATAATGTAATCCAGCTCAATAGAAATTGAACACATATATCAATCAATCTGCCAGTCAATCAAAGAATATAATGGCTGAGAACCCCAGGAACTGTAATTCCAAAATATCTCAAAGAGAAACTCTTTTAGATTGTGGGGTTAAGAGTAGCCATAGGCAGAAACAGTTGCCAGGAACATTACTAAAGCCTTTAATACCCAATCCATTGACTGTGAAGTCTCTTAACAGAATAACAGAGTTGGAAAGGACCTTGGAGGTCTTCAACCCCCTGCTCAAGCAGGAGACCCTATGCCATTTCAGACAAATGGTTGTCCAATCTCTTCCTAAAAACCTCCAATGTTGGAGCATCCACAACTTCTGGAGGCAAATCATCCCACTAATTAATTGTTTTTACTGTCAGGAAATTTCTCCTTAGTTCTAGGTTGATTCTCTCCTTGATTAGTTTCCATCCATTGGTTCTTGTCCTGCCTTCAGGTGCTTTGGAGAATAGGTTTACCCCCTCTTCTTTGTTGCAACTCCTCAAATATTGGACTGGTATCATGTCACCTCTAGTCCTTCTCTTCATTAAACTTTGTTGTTGTTGTTAGTTGCAAAGTCGTGTCCGACCCATCGCGATCCCATGGACAATGTTCCTCCAGGCCTTCCTGTCCTCTACCATCTTCTGGAGTCCATTTAAGCTCACGCCTACTGCTTCAGTGACTCCATCCAGCCACCTCATTCTCTGTCGTCCCCTTCTTCTGTTGCCCTCAATCTTTCCCAGCATTAGGCTCTTCTCCAGTGAGTCCTTCCTTCTCATTAGGTGGCCAAAGTATTTTAGTTTCAACTTCAGGCCTTCTAAAGAGCAGTCGGGGTTGATCTCTTCTAAGACTGACCAGTTTGAATGCCTTGCAGTCCAAGGGACTCGCAGGAGTCTTCTCCAGCACCATAGTTCAAAGGCCTCAATTCTTTGGCGCTCAGCCTTTCTTATGGTCCAACTTTCACAGCCATACATTGCAACTGGGAAAACCTTCATTAAACTAGACATACCCAATTCCTGCAACCATTCTTCACATGTCTTAGCCTCCAGTTCCCTAAATATCTTTGTTGCTCTTCTCTCCACTCTTTGTAGGGTCTCAACATCTTTTCAACTTCCGAGGTGCATAATCTGAAATCCTCACTGATTTTAGACAGGAAACACCAGATACAATGTTGGGTCATGATAGAGCTTGTTTCAGGATATATGCAAGCATGTATTCCTCATTTTGACTCAGTGATACATGAATCTCCTTCCTCTCACCCCAAGTTTGCTCATTTACCTGAAAATATATTGTCAGATGGATGAGTGATTGTAACCAAGAGGAGGAAAATACACCTCAAGAGTGCTTTATAGATAAAGAGATCAAATTGGAGAAGAATTTAATGGTCAATTAAGTCACAGTCTCAGTCTAATAGAAATAAATGTAATTCATGTCTTGTAGTCATCACGAGGCAATTAGAATGCTGCTGTTTGCTGCTCTGTTATATGGCTAAGTAGAAGATATTGATAATCAGCCTTCAAAGCCAACAGGTAATAAGTGCTACTTATTTTTGAGCTTCCAGTTTTCACTGTTGAAAAAGGAGAGGCATGGCTACTTTTAATTCCAAAATGAATCTCTGCAAAACAGCATTCTGATAGCTCTGTTCTCTCCTTATAAATGGTCATCAAGTTGAAAATGCCACTTCCCCAGACAAAGACTATCAGCAAACGGTATGATCCACAGAATAATTAATGGAGACATTTATCCTAGTGAGAAATTTAGAGCAAGTGCTACTTAGTCTCTGGAATGATTGAAGTGTTAACACAAAATATGAATCTGTCTAACAACATGTATCACTCATTGTTGTTGACTGGGATGTTTTGAATCCTAGAAATGCCATTGTAAACCAAAGTTCCCTTGAGTAAGAAAGTAACTCACACAAAAATATACAATTCATTACATTGGGATGTTACGTTACCACGCCTGGAAGGAAGGAAGACTTTGACTTAATTTTTATAGTGGCTCGAATTGAGAATCAAATATCAAGCTGATATAAGAGCAAAGTATTCAGAACAAAGATTTCCCCATCGCCACCTTGTAAATGAGTAAGATTCTCCTTTTTTTTAAAGAAAATAAATGTAAAGGTGATTGGAAACAAAAAATATACCGTAAAAGCCATGGGCATTCAGGTAACATCTTTTTTTCTGGGAAGCTGCCCAGAATTTGCAATAACATGGGTGGTTATATAAATGTTTTAACCAAACAAACAAACTAGGAAAAGACGTGACATATGAGAATCAAAACAGTTATGATAGCAAAGGCATCTGCAGGGACAATAAAAAAACATCAAGATGGCAGGCGCAACCATGTGACTGAAGTCCCACCCACCCCTTCCTACATGTGTGAAATGTACATAAAAAAGGAGTGAGGCTTTGAGTGAGTGGTTATATCCATGATCTTGACTTTTTAACCCCATGTGCAGATGTCCTTGGTAAAAGTAGCATTTTTGTGGTGTTCTCAAGTGACTACAAAGTCATTTCTTAAAATAATGTATTGATATAGATTAACAAGCTGTCATCAGGTTTTGAGCCAAAACTATATTGTGACTGAAAGAATCAAAATTGTTATATGCTGTTAACATATTAAAATGTATTTATTTGATTTGAGGGTTTTTGGTTGAGATAGAATGCAAAGGGGTGACATCAAATATTATACTGTAGACATTTAACTGCTCTCTGACATTATTGACTGTAGCTTGTGGTTATTGGAAAATATATCCTTTGATAGTACAACAGATTATAAGAGACCTCAACATAAGGATGCTTTGGAGAGTAGTTCTTACTCTAAAAAAGTGAATGAAGAACAATAAATGCTAAAGATTGATGGCATATATGATGGTTGAATTGGAAGCAGTAGTTCTCAACCCAAAAATGGTGGTTATGAAAACATACATCAACTACTTGAATTCAAGGCCACTAAGCACCACATCAAGACTCCTTTTGTTCCTGGGAAAGGCAGAAGGAAAAAACAATGAATTTACTATATGGTTCCTATCATTTATTTGTACACTATCACTGACAATGGGAGTCAACTTGTATATGGGTTCATTTTTGTCCATAATAAAAAGTCTGATATAGCTGAGCCATGTTTCTGAGACACTTCTCAAGGGTAGCTGAAGAATCAAGTTAAGCCTTGAAGTGTCAGGAGGATCATGGTTCACACACAATATATGAGCCTAGTGGTTCCAGATGGCTTCCTAAATGTGCTTGGGGTATCTCCCATCTTGTCTGTTGACAAGACTGTTGAAGCCCTGGCTGATCTGTTGAATAATCTGTTGACACCATAATTCCCAATCTGTCTTTCCTCTTGTACAGTTTAATCAAGATTTTGGTTTGCTGAAGAGCTAAAAGCAGTGAAAAGCAATGAACCAACAGCTATATGTAATAGAAAGTAATAAGGAGATTAATATTAAACACAAGAATAGCAGAGATACCTAAAAAATCTAAACCTCATGTTTAGAGCAACTTTACTGGCCCACCTTTTCATCTCTCTAGTACTTCAAAGTCATGATAAGTTTTAAAAGTCCAAATCATTCATAAGGCCAACAGATGCCTCTGGCTACTGCACCAAATGTATCATAACCAGATATAAGGGGGAAAAAACACTTCTGGTATTTTTGAGCTCTGCATATTTTGTTTTGTTCCAGCTGCTTGGAACATCCTAATTAAGACTTGCAAAGCAAAAATCTTTATTGATTATAAGTTCCAAGCCTGAAGTGCTTTCTTTTCCAGCCATAATAATTGAAAGAAATAGGCCCATTGAATTGGAAGGCCCATTGAACTGGAAGAAAAAAAATAACAAAAGTGTGATAATGTGGAAAACATACATAGAAATCATACCAGAGCTGGATAAATGGTATTCTTTATTACTATATTGTTATTAATATCCATTGTTGTTTTATTACTATTATTACTCTCTACCTGTGTAAATAAATGAGAGACAGTAAAGCAATGAATAACGAATGGACTCTAGACATTTATGAAATATCTCTATTCAAATTTGATGACCAGCTGTTGGTGACTCAATTTAAGCACATGGAGTTCAAGGAAAACCAGATGTTTCCCAGTTTAACCAAAGAACTAAAACTTGAAAGTTTTAAAATACTGTATATATGAGAATGCTTGAGAATTCAATCCTTGAAGCCCTAATTAAAGTATTGGACTAGAGAAACATAGAGACATCAGCCATGATAGGTGATTGGGTGACTTAGGGTTAGTGACCCCACCTCCCTCCACAGCACTGTTGATGTGGGGGAGAAATTGTGGTGAAGAGTTGTATGGCTCCTTGAGCTCCTGACAGACAGATAAATAAGATAAGACAGATAAGACAGATAAATAGATAAGAGATGCGATGCTTCAACACACTTCTCACTGTCAATGTTGGTTACTTCTCAGGATTGTGCTTCTGAAATTCCAAAACTAAGAATTAACCTTTCTTGTTATTGCTGGGATCGGCAAGGATTCCTATAATTATCAGTGGCTATGGGAGAAACATGAAGAAGATCTGAATTAGTTGGTTTAGTTTGAAAAATTCTGTCATTACAAAGCACGTAATGTTTTATTTCAGCATCAGTCTCTCAAATGCTTGGACCAAGAATTTGCTTTAGAAACCACGATCAGATTGCCTTATCACAGTACTTCCATGCTCTCCAGGCTTGGTTCTGATATATGGGAAGTGTCCATGAAAACACCTGTTCAACCTCCGTCCTCCTCCAGTGAGCTCAGGCAGATTTGATGAATAGCAGAAATGCATCCAGTCAGTGTAATGAAGCCCATGCTGGCTTACCCATCCAATTCAGACATTCATCAGGACTGTTATATTCTGAGCATGCCGCTTGCTGAGAAGCACTCAGCAGGCAATAAAAGAGCATTGGCTCAGCCTCCAAGTCGTAGGGATCATTACCTTACTAAAAAAAAAAAAAAGGGAGGGCGCTTATATTCTTTCTCCCCAGAATGCCCTAAACATAGGATTTCATTCACAAATGTTTCAAGTGAGAAGCCATTCATTATCTTTGAAGCAAGTAACCTTTATGTTTAGTCTGGCATTTTGCACTTGTTTGGCACTTTGATCTTTTCTTGTAAATTAACGTTGCACATTTTTCTTCCGGATTTAGAACCTCATGGAATCTCAGCAGCTATGGTTTCTTTATGGGACAGAAGGCATGGACCTCCAGATGTTGCTGAACATCAAATGTCAAGAGCCCCCAGCCTGCATAGTCAATAAGAAGCGATGCTGGGAGTTGATGGATCAATATCATTTGGAAAAACTACAAATTATACACCCAGGATTGAAGCCAGCCAGATCATTCCTCCTCGTCAGCATGGTTGCCATTTTTCTACAGCTATTCTGTAACATTGGGCCAGTGAGATAACCTAGAAATCTTTCCCATGAACTCTCTCTCTCTCTTACTGTGTGGCGCTATACTTTTCTGAATTTCTGGTGCTCATTTTGGGGCTGGGAGTGGAATACAGATGTTCAGAGGCTTTTATTTCCAGGCCATGCTGCAGATATATGGAGGAGTTTAGGAATTCATGGTCTTCATGCAGTAATGCATTTGTCCTAGTACAGGGGTCTTCAAACTTGGCCCTTTTATGACTTGTGGACTTCAACTCCCAGAATTCCTCAGTCAGCGTGCCTGGGAGTTGAAGTCCACAAGTCATAAAAAGACCAAGTTTGAAGACCTCTGTCCTAGTATATTTCAAATCCAGTGCATGCAGACAACCATACTTTATGTCTCTTCTTTACCTCTGAAATGTGGGTGATCTGAGATTGGAAAACAAGTGCTCTATCAGTGTGTCAAGGCTATGTCTTCCTTTCTAAACCTCAATCATCTGTTAAATGGAATCATTGTTAAATAGAGGTGCTGTTTGCTCAGAAACCATCAGACCAGTGGTGGGATTCAAATATGTGAACAACCGGTTCTCTGTGTGGATGCTGCTTCCGGAAGTCCATTCTGGGCTTGGGCAACAAAAAATTAGCTACCGGTTCTGCCGAAGTGGTGCGAACTGGCTGAATCCCACCATCTTGCTATTTCATGATAATTATGGATAGGGAGGAGCAGATGTATGACACAGGGTCCTCCCAAGGACATTGCTACTGTTAGATAGGCAAATGGGGGCTGACCTTTGCTTTGCTCTGCACCAATTGTGATCCTTCCTGGAACACGATGCTCTGGGGACACTTACCCAAGTGATCCTCCTTTCCTCGCTTAAATAGGCAATATGACTTACATAAGAATGCCTCTGAAGACTGCTCAGAAAGTGTAGCTGTTACAGGATGCAGTAGCCTTCATTCTGGCAGATGATAGTCAGCAGTCTCACATAATGCTAGCATTAGTTTTTAATAGGTTTCCAAGAATAGTTCCAAGTGTTGGTGTCAGTCTAAAAAGCTGGAACAAAGTTCGACAGATATGTCTGTGGTTAAAAGAAAGACCCCTCTTACACCTACAACTCACTTTGTGCAGAGTATGGAGATGTGATAAAGGAGGACTACTATTTTTTTAGAATCGAATAAATTGAATGCGATCCTTTGGCACTATGATGGTCATAGCATGTTTCTATACATTATTGATATGTTAAGTGTACTCAGAAAAGGAAAGGTGTCTTTCTACATTTCCTGTTCCAGTTTTCAAGGAAATAAAATGCAAAAAATTGAGGCCACTGAAGTTCCTTCCCCATAACTATCTATTGGCAGGCATTCGTTATATTTCGCATTTCACGTCTAAACTCATACATTGTTCTTCTTAAGAGCAACTTGAGACACATCCGTTTCTCACCAAGAAGGACTGTAAGAGACATGTAACCGTGGTTTGACATCTTTTGGAATTGTGAAAACGATGTGTAAATTATGACAGCTATATTATCGGCCAATTAAAGCAAACCCAAGGGTGAGATTTTAAATCTCTTTTCGAGATGCCTTTTAGCTAAATACCTTCATCGATTGATTATATTTATATATCTTTCAACCTTTCAACTTTCAATATATCTGAGCATCTCCCACAAAAGTTGAAAAAAAACATACAAAATTATATTAAAACTATAAAACCAAACAGATTAAAATATGAACAATAACAAAGACCTGGAGCTGAGTCAACTTCTAATGTGTAATTATCCAATCTTATCCCAGTGCTTAGGGGAAAACCCAGAATTTTCAAAGCTTTATGGAAGGCTAGGAGGGTGGTGGCCTGTTGAGTTTCAAGGGTCAGAGTATTTTATAGGACACAGG
This sequence comes from Azemiops feae, assembly GCA_023970755.1. NCBI lineage: Eukaryota > Metazoa > Chordata > Lepidosauria > Squamata > Viperidae > Azemiops > Azemiops feae. Next base: position 820,872 of record JALGBA010000893.1, read on the forward strand.
CTGCCATGGAAAAAGCACACTTCCTAAGTCTCATCAGATGGCAATATATAAAGGAAAAACTAGGAGCATGCCCACCCTATCTGACCTGATAAGATGGATAAATGTCATTAGGGAATGGCGGTCCCTCAGATAGCCTGAACCTGTGTCATATAGGCAGTGGTGGGATTCAGCCGGTTCGCACCAATTCGGCAGAACCGATAGCTAAGTTTTTTGTTGCCCAGGCCCAGAATGGACTTCCTGAAGTGGCATCCACACAGAGAACCGCTTGTTCTCGTATTTGAATCCCACCACTGCTTATAGGGCTTTAAAGATAATGACCAGCACCTTGAATTGCACTAGGAACTGGAAGCCAGTGCAGCTCCTGCAACAGAGTGTCAAGACTGATTCACCTTTTCACCTAGATTTTCTCTTTTGCTCATATCTTGACAATGGAATGCAAAGGTGGGAGGGGTGATGTCTAGGCAACTGAGAGTAAAGGCCAGCTGCTTGAAGAAGTGGATTGTTTCCATAACAAGAAGGAATATTACTATTGGACAATGTGAACACCCGGTGGATGGGAATGAGGGAGTCTATGGTTTAACTAAGCAAGCCTTCAAGCTGCAAAACCAGAGCTGGTTTCGTTTTCTTCTGTGCCAATGTAATTTTTCAGTAAAGTATTGGTAAAATCATGTCCCAGGAGTTTCTTTTTCTGGAAATGCCAACTGGACAGTTACTTTTGGAATCCTAGGGCCCCCAACTCACGTGTGCTACTGCATTCTGGACCAGTTTTAATTTCCAGGTGTCTTCAAGGGCAGCACCATGTAGAATGCATTAGGTTGCAGTATTCTTCTCTGTTTTGAAGGGGGGGGGAAATAACCCCGTAAACTTTAGAAAGTGCCAAGTGGCAAACTCTTCTTTAAATCATCCCAGGACAACTCTTGGAAAAGCCCTGCAACTAAACGAAAGAGAGTGATATTTAGCTGATGCCCCCCTTTTGTTATTACACAGTCAGCATCTTCTCCCGTATGAGACTTCGTCACGGTTTCTTTCCTGAGACCAAGCTATTCCCAGCCTAATGCATAAAGTTTGCTTTCAAGCTATCGAGGCTTGCTCTTTCTGCTCCCTGCTTCTTGAAATAATCCCCCCGGGCAGGTGCAGTTGCTGTGTTCGATTCCAAGCAACTCTTCTCTCTTATTGAGCCAAAAAGGAAGGGTGTTCAGAATCACTCAATATCCTGGTTGTTAGCCACACTAAGGGCTTTGTTCTTCAGATCCAAAGGAGAGCCAGCAGCAAAATGACTGGAATATAATGTGAAGGGAAAGGAATACTCCTGCAATAGTGTCAGTGGCAGTTGGCCAGCCAGATCTCATTAAAAGACAGCCTTGAATACCTCTGTTTATTTGCTTGTTAACTTGAGCATAAAATTGGACAAACATATTGCTTAATTGGGCAAAAAGGAGAATGCTCCAATTTGGGGAAGGATTACCAGTAAAAGTGCCCTATCGTGTTTCCCCGATTTTTGCTCCAAAAGGTGCATTAGGGCTTATTTTTTGGATAGAGCTTATATTCGGGGAAATACGGTACTAAATGCGTGTCCGTCTGGCTGACGTTCTTCACTGGGGCTTATTTTGGGAGTGGGGCTTATATTATGAGTCTCCTGAAAAATCATGCTAGGGCTTATTTTCCAGTTGGGTCTTATTTTGGGGGAAACGCGGTAATTAGATTTTTAACGTTTTGAGGCTTCAGCCATTTGTATGGTAATCGATAACAATTTATGAGCTGCATAAAAGGCATATTATAAATATATATAAAAAAAATCCTTAGAAAAGAGGACTAAGAAGCATTTAGCCATATGATCTCCAGGAACCCCTTATTCTGGGTGATTATGATACTCTTGATTTATAAGGTGGAGTATGAGAGCAAAATTAATTATTATGAAAGTTCTAATACCTATTTTATCATCAGGAAGTATGTATGTTTGAGTGTCCTACAGATTATACTGAGCTGTGGTTTAGCATAATGGGCGTGAGTTGGAATTACCTCAAATAAGATTTGAGCTCCCATATTTCTTCCTGCAATTGGGAACTAGCATTCGAAAGCCTGAGTTTTCCATTCCCTTTGAAGTCAGCCCCTTGTTGCATCTGAACATGCGCTCTTGAATTATTGGTTAATTATGAATCAAACCAGTTTAAGTATAATGGAAGTTTTTAAACACTGGAAGTTTTTAAAAAGTGACTGGACAGCCATTTGTCTGAAATGATATAGGGCTTCCTGCCTGAGCAGGGGGTTGGACTAGATGACTTCCAAGGTCCCTTCCAAATTATTATTATTATTATTATTATTATTATTATTATTATTATTATTATTATTATTATTATTATTATTATTATTATTATTATTATTATTATTATT